>OY992879.1:163396807-163976807 GCA_963921405.1 Cepaea hortensis | reverse complement strand
AGAGAGAGAGAGAGAGAGAGAAGGTGAGTGGTTAATGGAGGTGGTTTGTTGCTAGAATAAACACAGCCTGTGTGTCAGGTGATCGCGGCCTGATTTATCCACACACAGGGAGTGAGGCTGTCACATGGAGTCAGGGGGTTACCGTCTATCTCTCCCTCCCTCCCTTTCTCTCTCTATCACTCTCCTCCCCTATCTGTCAACCTCTCTATCTCAACCTCTCTCTCTCAATCTCTCTCAACCCTTCTTTCTGTCAGCCTCTTTTTCAACCTCTCTCTCTCTCTCTCTCTCTCTCTCTCTCTCTCTCATCCTCCCTCTCTCTCTCTCTCTCTCTCTCAACCTCCCCCTCTCTCTCTCAACCTCTCTCTCTCTCTCAACCTCCCTCTCTCTCTATCTCTCTCTCTCAACCTCCCTCTCTCTCTCTCTCTCAACCTCTCTCTCTGTCTCTCTCTCTCTCTCTCTCTCTCTCTATCTATCTCTCTCAAACGAACGCAGACAAATGTCTGTTTGTCTATGCCCCTCCCTCCATCTCTGTCCTCTACAGGGGAGATGTGTCTGTGTGACCGAGTTGTTTAAAGATTGATTATACGAAACGATAGCATATGACATCGTGTAGAGGAACATCAAAGAATGTTGAGATGGTGTAGAGGAACATCAAAGAATGTTGAGATGGTGTAGAGGAACATCAAAGAATGTTGAGATGGTGTAGAGGAACATCAAAGAATGTTGAGATGGTGTAGAGGAACATCAAAGAATGTTGAGATGGTGTAGAGGAACATCAAAGAATGTTGAGATGGTGTAGAGGAACATCATAGAATGTTGAGATGGTGTAGAGGAACATCAAAGAATGTTGAGATGGTGTAGAGGAACATTAAAGAATGTTGAGATGGTGTAGAGGAACATCAAAGAATGTTGAGATGGTGTAGAGGAACATCAAAGAATGTTAAGATGATGTAGAGGAACATCAAAGAATGTTGAGATGGTGTAGAGGAACATCAAAGAATGTTGAGATGGTGTAGAGGAACATCACAGAATGTTGAGATGGTGTAGAGGAACATCACAGAATGTTAAGATGGTGTAGAGGAACATCAAAGAATATTGAGATGGTGTAGAGGAACATCACAGAATGTTGAGATGGTGTAGAGGAACATCAAAGAATGTTGAGATGGTGTAGAGGAACATCAAAGAATGTTGAGATGGTGTAGAGGAACATCACAGAATGTTGAGATGGTGTAGAGGAACATCACAGAATGTTGAGATGGTGTAGAGGAACATCACAGAATGTTGAGATGGTGTAGAGGAACATCACAGAATGTTGAGATGGTGTAGAGGAACATCAAAGAATGTTAAGATGGTGTAGAGGAACACCACAGAATGTTGAGATGGTGTAGAGGAACATCAAAGAATGTTGAGATGGTGTAGAGGAACATCAAAGAATGTTGAGATGGTGTAGAGGAACATCAAAGAATGTTAAGATGGTGTAGAGGAACATCAAAGAATGTTAAGATGGTGTAGAGGAACATCACAGAATGTTGAGATGGTGTAGAGGAACATCACAGAATGTTGAGATGGTGTAGAGGAACATCACAGAATGTTGAGATGGTGTAGAGGAACATCACAGAATGTTGAGATGGTGTAGAGGAACATCAAAGAATGTTGAGATTGTGTTGAGGAATATCAAAGAATTTTGAGATGGTGTAGAGGAACATCAAAGAATGTTAAGATGGTGTAGAGGAACATCAAAGAATGTTGAGATGGTGTAGAGGAACATCAAAAAATGTTGAGATGGTGTAGAGGAACATCAAAAATGTTAAGATGGTGTAGAGGAACATCAAAGAATGTTGAGATGGTGTAGAGGAACATCAAAGAATGTTAAGATGGTGTAGAGGAACATCAAAGAATGTTAAGATGGTGTAGAGGAACATCAAAGAATGTTGAGATGGTGTAGAGGAACATCAAAGAATGTTGAGATGGTGTAGAGGAACATCAAAGAATGTTAAGATGGTGTAGAGGAACATCAAAGAATGTTAAGATGGTGTTGAGGAACATCAAAGAATGTTGAGATGGTGTAGAGGAACATCAAAGAATGTTAAGATGGTGTAGAGGAACATCACAGAATGTTGAGATGGTGTAGAGGAACATCAAAGAATGTTGAGATGGTGTAGAGGAACAACACAGAATGTTGAGATGGTGTAGAGGAACAACACAGAATGTTAAGATGGTGTAGAGCAGTGTTTCCCAACGTGGGGCCCACGCCCCACAGGGGGGCAATTCTATTGTTAAGGGGGGCAATTCGAAAATGGAAGAAATCGACTGGCTATAACAAAACGGGGAGACTTGAGACTGAAGTTAACTAAATTGGAACCTGACATAAAATCTCTTAGCAGCAAGCATCAAACGAAAGGATCTCACTAAACTTAAATAATAATAATTACTAATAATTATAATAATATTGAAAAATCTTTCATTAAAATTATGTGTACTTGAATTGCAGTCCTCCATTATCTTCTTCTTCAGCATTCCGAGCCATTGAGGTTCTTTGCTGCAGATACAATCCGTCTCCATTTGTCTTTCTGGTTGACCTTCTCTTGCCAGTCATTGATTCCAAGTGCTTGTAAGTCTGTATGTATATTATCTCTCCACCGTCTTCTTGGTCTACGATCATTTATTTCTTGAATGTAAGCAAGTTTTGTTTCCCTATTATCTTCCATTCTTTCTATATGCCCCAGCCATTGCAGTCTATTAGCCTTCATGATACCAGTGATTAAAGGGGACTTAAACAGATCACAAATGTCTTTGTTGCTTCTTCTTTTCCACTCTCCACTTTGTGTATTCCTAATGGGCCCAAAGATGCATCTTAAGACTTTGTTCTCAAAGGTTTGTAACAAGGCTTCGTCTCCTTTAGTTGTACTCCAGGTTTCAGAGCCATACAGCACAACTGGTCTAATCAGTGTTTTGTATATTGTAGTTCTCCATTATATGTTTTGAAAAGTTACTTACGTTTGCTCAATAATTTCCTAGTGATTTCTTCCTAAAACCTATCATTCAAGTTTCTTTAGTGAAATTTCAATTTTTGAATATTACAAATAATGTATATGTTTTGGGTGGGGGGGGGGGGGCGCATAAGCATTTTAGAAAAGCTTGGGTGGGGCATAGCACAAAAAAGGTTGGGAAACACTGGTGTAGAGGAACATCAAAGAATATTAAGATCGTGTAGAGGAACAACAAAGAATGTTTAGATTGTGTGGAGAAACAACAAAGAATGTTAAGATTGTGTGGAGAAATAACAAAGAATGTTAAGATTGTGTAGAGAAATAACAAAGAATGTTAAGATGGAATGGAGAAACAACAAAGAATGTTAAGATTGTGTGGAGAAACAATAAAGAAAAGTAAGAGTGTGTAGAGAAACAACAAAGAATGTTAAGATTGTGTGGAGAAACAATAAAGAATGTTAAGAATGTGTGGAGAAACAACAAGCACTGTCACATTTACATACCTTACTACAGACAATCACAAATATGGTAATGAGAGAAATGAATCAACAAAATATAACCAATATAACGACTAAAATCAGCGATAACAAATACGTCACAAGACGCCACGAGTGTCCCACTAGTTAACCTCGCCAACACCAACACAGACACATCTGACAGGAACCTGTTATAAATTATAACAACACAGACACATCTGACAGGAACCTGTTATAAATTATAACAACACAGACACATCTGACAGGAACCTGTTATAAATTATACCACAAACATGTCTGACATGAACGTGTAATAATTTATAACAAACAGGAACGACCAATGACAGATTTATTTGTGTTGTTCATGTGATCGGAAATTGGTTTCCTTTTGTCGTGGATTAACTTATTTTTATCTATTTTATTTGTTTGCTATTGGCATTGATTTCTGAACTCTGGGATATACGTTTACTGGATTTGAGTTGATTGTAAGCTATGTACACTGCGTCTGTGTTCATTATCTCTGTCTTGTTCGCAGGTGTTGCGCGTACCTGTTTGCATTTTGTATTGTATATGCTACAGCGGATATCCTGCTGCTGTCCTGTCTTCTCCTATCTATGCAATGTTGCCAAATTGGGACAGGGATAATTACATATGGACTCTGTCAGACCGCGAACATTAGAGCTAAATATGATTTATTTTTTATGGATTTAACAGAACAAGAGTAAAGACAGTCGCCGGAAATACACTAACAGGAAACAAGGTAAGCATTCTTCAACCGGGGCATCCAACACGGCGATAGCACTGACGGACACGAGCCTTAAAACAGCATTAGCACTGATGGACAAGAGCCTTAAAACAGCATTAGCACTGATGGACAAGAGCCTTAAAACAGCATTAGCACTGATGGACAAGAGCCATAAAACAGCATTAGCACTGATGGACAAGAGCCTTAAAACATTAGCACACTGATGGACAAGAGCCTTAAAACATTAGCACTGATGGACAAGAGCCTTAAAACAGCATTAGCACTGATGGACAAGAGCCTTAAAACATTAGCACTGATGGACAAGAGCCTTAAAACAGCATTAGCACTGATGGACAAGAGCCTTAAAACAGCATTAGCACTGATGGACAAGAGCCTTAAAACATTAGCACTGATGGACAAGAGCCTTAAAACAGCATTAGCACTGATGGACAAGAGCCTTAAAACATTAGCACTGATGGACAAGAGCCATAAAACAGCATTAGCACTGATGGACAAGAGCCTTAAAACAGCATTAGCACTGATGGACAAGAGCCTTACAACAGCATTAGCACTGATGGACAAGAGCCTTAAAACAGCATTAGCACTGATGGACAAGAGCCTTAAAACAGCATTAGCACTGATGGACAAGAGCCTTAAAACATTAGCACTGATGGACAAGAGCCTTAAAACAACATTAGCACTGATGGACAAGAGCCTTAAAACAGCATTAGCACTGATGGACAAGAGCCTTACAACAGCATTAGCACTGATGGACAAGAGCCTTAAAACAGCATTAGCACTGATGGACAAGAGCCTTAAAACAGCATTAGCACTGATGGACAAGAGCCTTAAAAGCATTAGCACTGATGGACAAGAGCCTTAAAACAGCATTAGCACTGATGGACAAGAGCCATAAAACAGCATTAGCACTGATGGACAAGAGCCTTAAAACATTAGCACTGATGGACAAGAGCCTTAAAACAGCATTAGCACTGATGGACAAGAGCCTTAAAACATTAGCACTGATGGACAAGAGCCTTAAAACAGCATTAGCACTGATGGACAAGAGCCTTAAAACAGCATTAGCACTGATGGACAAGAGCCTTAAAACATTAGCACTGATGGACAAGAGCCTTAAAACAGCATTAGCACTGATGGACAAGAGCCTTAAAACATTAGCACTGATGGACAAGAGCCATAAAACAGCATTAGCACTGATGGACAAGAGCCTTAAAACAGCATTAGCACTGATGGACAAGAGCCTTACAACAGCATTAGCACTGATGGACAAGAGCCTTAAAACAGCATTAGCACTGATGGACAAGAGCCTTAAAACAGCATTAGCACTGATGGACAAGAGCCTTAAAACATTAGCACTGATGGACAAGAGCCTTAAAACAACATTAGCACTGATGGACAAGAGCCTTAAAACAACATTAGCACTGATGGACACGTGCCTTAAAACAGCATTAGCACTGATGGACAAGAGCCTTAAAACATTAGCACTGATGGACAAGAGCCTTAAAACATTAGCACTGATGGACAAGAGCCTTATAACAGCATTAGCACTGATGGACAAGAGCCTTAAAACAGCATTAGCACTGATGGACAAGAGCCTTAAAACAGCATTAGCACTGATGGACAAGAGCCTTAAAACATTAGCACTGATGGACAAGAGCCTTAAAACAACATTAGCACTGATGGACAAGAGCCTTAAAACATTAGCACTGATGGACAAGAGCCTTAAAACATTAGCACTGATGGACAAGAGCCTTAAAACATTAGCACTGATGGACAAGAGCCTTATAACAGCATTAGCACTGATGGACAAGAGCCTTAAAACAGCATTAGCACTGATGGACAAGAGCCTTAAAACATTAGCACTGATGGACAAGAGCCTTAAAACATTAGCACTGATGGACAAGAGCCTTATAACAGCATTAGCACTGATGGACAAGAGCCTTAAAACAGCATTAGCACTGATGGACAAGAGCCTTAAAACAGCATTAGCACTGATGGACAAGAGCCTTAAAACATTAGCACTGATGGACAAGAGCCTTAAAACAACATTAGCACTGATGGACAAGAGCCTTAAAACATTAGCACTGATGGACAAGAGCCTTAAAACATTAGCACTGATGGACAAGAGCCTTAAAACATTAGCACTGATGGACAAGAGCCTTAAAACATTAGCACTGATGGACAAGAGCCTTAAAACAACATTAGCACTGATGGACAAGAGCCTTAAAACATTAGCACTGATGGACAAGAGCCTTAAAACGGCATACTTCAGTCTCTAGTGCCGGATATCTACTTCTCTGGCCGGCCTGCACTCACTCCCATGTTACATGTAGGCCGTTGGTGAGTGTTCGGCCACTCTGAGTCTGACCATAGTTGGTCACTTTGTTATTGTTGTTTGTTCGCACACAAATGAAAATAAACTTGCCCAGAATTCACAAACAGCCAAACATTGCCGGGGTTGACTGCTACGTCCTGTAAAAGATTGTCAGCTATTTTGTTTTCATTTTGTCGCTCACTTTGACTCAAACGTAGTCCATACATGCTACTACTTCTAATGCACTGGACTACTTTTGCGTGTGGATTACTAGTGTCACTCAACCTTACGTGAACCCACTCCAACTTCTGAGGTACTTGTAATTTAGTCCCCAAGTCAAGGACGAGAAGTAAACATTTTAGTCCATCTGCTCAGTGTGGGGGATGAGCCCGCTATCTCGGCATCAACGCACCGGAATCTCAAAGGGGAACGTTCTTATCCATTTGGCCACGGTGGTTCTGGTCAATAGAGGCCGGACTTTCGAGGGCACCTCCTGTACATGGCTCGCTAGACACCATTAACCCACTGACTAGTGGCCTTGACACTCAAGGTTTGAAACTAGGCTGGAAAACGCTCCGACTTCCTGTGTATCAAGCATGTATCTCACAACTTTGTCTCAACCACAAAGAACAACCTAACCACACGACATCTCCAACAGCTGGCATTGTGTGGCTATACCACAGGGGGACCAGCTGGTGTAGGTTCTGGACAAACTCTGCTGATGATATTCCTCCATGCCACCGGCTCAGTCCATCCAGTATCATTTCTCTTGGTCAGCATCTGCTTCTTTTCCTACTGATCTTTCCAGTTGTCACAATGTTCTCTTCTCATTACAAAACCAAATAATAATATTGTTTGTTTCTTCTCTTTTCTTTCTATAGCTGTTTATAATGTTCTAGTCCCACTAGCCTCTTCCAGGCAATCGTTCTTTGTTGCTCTGGCAGTCCAAGGAATTGGCAACATTCATCTCAGTAAACACATCTCCGTTGTTCCCAAGCTCTGTCTAATTGTTCCTTCAGGCTCCATGATTCGCAGCCATACAGCTAACGATGTAGTATACACACATTCAGCACTCTTTCTGACATGCAATGATAGTAACAGTGCATAAGATATTTTTCATGTTCTGAAACGTAGCTTTTGCTCGCCCTATTCCGCTCTTAGCCGGCTTCGTGGCTTAGAGGTTATGACTTTTCTCTGTAATCTCGTATACTCTCGTAAGGTAACGTGATGACGGTAAGAATCAGCAGTGGTTCGAATCGCATCTGTAACTTAAGGGGTATGTGAGCCGGCTTGCTCAGAAAGCGATGGCAAACTACTGAGCGTAATCTTGCCAAGAAATCAACATACAGCTGAAAGATGCTGGTGTTGACAGCGATGTCCTGTAAAGGATATGCAAAAAAAAAATAAAATAAAAAATTCCGCTCTTAATTTCTCATGTATCTTTCATCTGATGTTGTGACTTCCCCTCGATATCTAAATGTATCAAGCTGGTGCAACAGCCTCCCTGCCCTACAGTCGGTGAGTGACACAGTCAGCTGTTTACACCGCGGGTACTCACCGACAACAGTTGATCTGGTATCCAGGAGTGTACAGGTCGGTGACAGATGTCTCTAGATTAGGTCTGTGAAATACGTCTCTAAATTAGGTCGGTGAAATGTCTCTAAATTAGGTAGGTTCTCCTTCACATGGAACATTCTATATATAGTGGCGGCTGGATAGATGCACCAGGGATAGCTTTGTACAGGACCAATCAGGACGCAGCTGTCTGTGGCTCGGCAATGCGTGCAACAGGATTTTCCGCCTGGTGTTTTGGTTCGGCAACAAGGTCAACAAACTATCCCGACCATCAGTCAACAAATACCACGTATCTTTGTTGTTTCCTTGACACATAAACCCCTCCATGCGTGTTACTGCGCGCATGAACAAAGAAAATCACAGAAAAACATCTCTAGTGCGTCGTGGATGGAGTTTAGTCGTGGATGGCGTTTAGTCCTGTATGGTGGTTAGTCCTGAATGGTGTTTAGTCATGTATGGAGTTTAGTCATGTATGGAGTTTAGTCGTGGATGGAGTTTAGTCGTGGATGGCGTTTAGTCCTGTATGGTGGTTAGTCCTGAATGGTGTTTAGTCATGTATGGAGTTTAGTCATGTATGGAGTTTAGTCATGTATGGAGTTTAGTCATGTATGGAGTTTAGTCATGTATGGAGTTTAGTCGTGGATGGAGTTTAGTCATGTATGGAGTTTAGTCATGTATGGAGTTTAGTCGTGGATGGAGTTTAGTCATGTATGGAGTTTAGTCATGTATGGAGTTTAGTCATGTATGGAGTTTAGTCGTGGATGGAGTTTAGTCATGTATGGAGTTTAGTCATGTATGGAGTTTAGTCATGTATGGAGTTTAGTCATGTATGGAGTTTAGTCATGTATGGAGTTTAGTCGTGGATGGAGTTTAGTCATGTATGGAGTTTAGTCATGTATGGAGTTTAGTCATGTATGGAGTTTAGTCATGTATGGAGTTTAGTCATGTATGGAGTTTAGTCATGTATGGAGTTTAGTCGTGGATGGAGTTTAGTCATGTATGGAGTTTAGTCATGTATGGAGTTTAGTCATGTATGGAGTTTAGTCGTGGATGGAGTTTAGTTGTGGACGGAGTTTAGTCCTGTATGGAGTCCTGGGTGGTGTTAAGTCCTGAATGGAGTTTAGTCACTATGGAGTTTAGTTGTGGATGGAGTTTAGTCCTGGATGGTGTGTAGCCCTGTAGAGTATTTAGTCCTGGATGGAGTTTAGTCCTAGGTGGTGATTAGTCCTGGATGGTGTGTAGCCCTGTATAGTATTTAGTCCTGGATGGTGTTTAGTCCTGGGGGGGTGTTTATTCCTGAATGGTGTGTAGTCCTGGATAGTGTGTAGCCGTTGATAGTATTTAGTTCTGAGTTGTGTTTAGGCCTGGATAGTGTTTAGTCCTCAAGCTGAAAACCCTTGTCCTACACCGCAAGGTTCTATAGAATACTATAGATGACAGATTGTAAAACGTAGTAAACTACTATACGATATTTGTACAACATTAGAAACAATGTTTATATAACTGTTATGATGATTGTACAACATTAGAAACAATGTTTATATAACTGTTATGATGATTGTACAACATTAGAAACAATGTTTATATAACTGTTATGATGATTGTACAACATTAGAAACAATGTTTATATAACTGTTATGATGATTGTACAACATTAGAAACAATGTTTATATAACTGTTATGATGATTGTACAACATTAGAAACAATGTTTATATAACTGTTATGATGATTGTACAACATTAGAGACAATGATCTTGTTGCTAATCTACCCGATGGAATTAAAGCGGCAATGTACGCTGATGACCTGGTTTTGTGGAGCGCAAATAAACATGCATCAGTGGCCACCATATTGCTACAGAGAGCTGTAGATACATTTGTTGCATGGGCGGATAGATGGTGTATCAGCATAAACACTGACAAGTGCAGCACCACTCTATTTACCCTTTCTCCGAAACAAAAGGCAGGGAGCATTCAGATAAATGGAACACCCCTAAGAGAAGATAAGGAACCAACATACCTTGGTGTAACATTCGACGACAGGCTGACATGGAGAAAACACATAAAAAAAAAGCAGTAGCAAAGGCCAGAAGGAAAATCGCCATCCTGAGAAAGCTAACTGGAACCACGTGGGGAGCCAGTGGGAAAATACTTGGCAAAGTTTATCAACAGAGCATACGACCACACTTGGAATACGGGTCAACTGCGTGGTGTTCAGCATCAAAAACTACATTGCAGGAGCTGGACAAGGTGCAAAATCAAGCTCTTAGAGTCATCACAGGAGGGATGAGATCAACCCCTATAGTAGCAATGGAGAAAATGGGGAGGACACAAGCTTTAAGAGAACGCAGAGATACAAAAACATTAATACAAGCAGAAAAGTTTCTCAGCTTGCCAGGCCACCCTATGAAGAACAGATTTGAAAACTTAGCTATGGGGCGGTTGAAAAGAAGTAGTTTCATCCACCAGGTAAAACAACTCTGCAGAGAATCCATCGATCTTCCCACAGTTGGTATTCCCCTGACAACTATTCCAGAACAAACCCCGTGGAAAGATGAACATAGAATATCGCTACAAATCCAGTCAAAAGTGAGAGGAATATTGGACAAGGAAGAACAGAACAGTGTACAGCGCAGAACAGCCACTCTCAGCTTCCTTGATGACGAATACCCACAGGACCTCTGGATCCGAGTCTACACAGATGGGTCAGCACAAAATGCTGTTCGAAATGGAGGAGTGGGAGTGTACATAGAATACCCAAATAATACTAGAGACACGGCCAGAATTTCAACAGGAAAGTACTGCCATAACTATGATGCTGAAATTGAGGCAATCAAGATAGCCACAGAAAAATTACAAAATACCAGCCATGGTACACAACCTGCAGTGATAGGACAGGGGTGGGGACACTCATGGTGGACCAGTGATAGGACAGGGGTGGGGACACTCATGGTGGACCAGTGATAGGACAGGGGTGGGGACAGTCATGGTGGACCAGTGATAGGACAGGGGTGGGGACACTCATGGTGGACCAGTGATAGGACAGGGGTGGGGACAGTCATGGTGGACCAGTGATAGGACAGGGGTGGGGACACTCATGGTGGACCAGTGATAGGACAGGGGTGGGGACACTCATGGTGGACCAGTGATAGGACAGGGGTGGGGACAGTCATGGTGGACCAGTGATAGGACAGGGGTGGGGACAGTCATGGTGGACCAGTGATAGGACAGGGGTTGGGACAGTCATGGTGGACCAGTGATAGGACAGGGGTAGGGACACTCATGGTGGACCAGTGATAGGACAGGGGTAGGGACAGTCATGGTGGACCAGTGATAGGACAGGGGTAGGGACAGTCACGGTGGACCAGTGATAGGACAGGGGTGGGGATCATTCATGGTGGACCAGTGATAGGACAGGGGTGGGGACAGTCATGGTGGACCAGTGATAGGACAGGGGTGGGGACACTCATGGTGGACCAGTGATAGGACAGGGGTAGGGATCATTCATGGTGGACCAGTGATAGGACAGGGGTAGGGATCAGTCATGGTGGACCAGTGATAGGACAAGGGTAGGGACAGTCATGGTGGACCAGTGATAGGACAGGGGTAGGGATCATTCATGGTGGACCAGTGATAGGACAGGGGTAGGGATCAGTCATGGTGGACCAGTGATAGGACAGGGGTAGGGACAGTCATGGTGGACCAGTGATAGGACAGGGGTAGAGATCATTCATGGTGGACCAGTGATAGGACAGGGGTGGGGACACTCATGGTGGACCAGTGATAGGACAGGGGTAGGGACACTCATGGTGGACCAGTGATAGGACAGGGGTGGGGACACTCATGGTGGACCAGTGATAGGACAGGGATGGGGACAGTCATGGTGGACCAGTGATAGGACAGGGGTGGATCATTCATGGTGGACCAGTGATAGGACAGGGGTAGGGATCATTCATGGTGGACCAGTGATAGGACAGGGGTAGGGACAGTCATGGTGGACCAGTGATAGGACAGGGGTAGAGATCATTCATGGTGGACCAGTGATAGGACAGGGGTGGGGACACTCATGGTGGACCAGTGATAGGACAGGGGTAGTGACACTCATGGTGGACCAGTGATAGGACAGGGGTGGGGACACTCATGGTGGACCAGTGATAGGACAGGGATGGGGACAGTCATGGTGGACCAGTGATAGGACAGGGGTGGGGACACTCATGGTGGACCAGTGATAGGACAGGGGTAGGGACACTCATGGTGGACCAGTGATAGGACAGGGGTGGGGACACTCATGGTGGACCAGTGATAGGACAGGGGTGGGGACAGTCATGGTGGACCAGTGATAGGACAGGGGTGGGGACACTCATGGTGGACCAGTGATAGGACAGGGATGGGGACAGTCATGGTGGACCAGTGATAGGACAGGGGTGGGGACAGTCATGGTGGACCAGTGATAGGACAGGGGTAGGGACAGTCATGGTGGACCAGTGATAGGACAGGGATGGGGACAGTCATGGTGGACCAGTGATAGGACAGGGGTAGGGATAGTCATGGTGGACCAGTGATAGGACAGGGGTGGGGACACTCATGGTGGACCAGTGATAGGACAGGGATGGGGACAGTCATGGTGGACCAGTGATAGGACAGGGGTGGGGACAGTCATAGTGGACCAGTGATAGGACAGGGATGGGGACAGTCATGGTGGACCAGTGATAGGACAGGGGTGGGGACACTCATGGTAGACCAGTGATAGGACAGGGATGGGGACAGTCATGGTGGACCAGTGATAGGACAGGGATGGGGACACTCATGGTGGACCAGTGATAGGACAGGGGTAGGGACAGTCATGATGGACCAGTGATAGGACAGGGATGGGGACAGTCATGATGGACCAGTGATAGGACAGGGATGGGGACAGTCATGATGGACCAGTGATAGGACAGGGGTAGGGACAGTCATGATGGACCAGTGATAGGACAGGGGTAGGGACAGTCACGGTGGACCAGTGATAGGACAGGGGTGGGGACACTCATGGTGGACCAGTGATAGGACAGGAGTGGAGACACTCATTGTGGACCAGTGATAGGACAGGGGTGGGGACACTCATGGTGGGCCAGTGATAGGACAGGGGTGGGGACACTCATGGTGGACCAGTGATAGGACAGGGGTGGGGACACTCATGGTGGACCAGTGATAGGACAGGGATGGGGACAGTCATGGTGGACCAGTGATAGGACAGGGATGGGGACAGTCATGGTGGACCAGTGATAGGACAGGGGTAGGGACAGTCATGGTGGACCAGTGATAGGACAGGGGTGGGGACACTCATGGTGGACCAGTGATAGGACAGGGGTAGGGACACTCATAGTGGACCAGTGATAGGACAGGGGTGGGGACACTCATGGTGGACCAGTGATAGGACAGGGATGGGGACAGTCATGGTGGACCAGTGATAGGACAGGGGTGGGGACACTCATGGTGGACCAGTGATAGGACAGGGGTAGGGACACTCATGGTGGACCAGTGATAGGACAGGGGTGGGGACACTCATGGTGGACCAGTGATAGGACAGGGGTGGGGACAGTCATGGTGGACCAGTGATAGGACAGGGGTGGGGACACTCATGGTGGACCAGTGATAGGACAGGGATGGGGACAGTCATGGTGGACCAGTGATAGGACAGGGGTAGGGACAGTCATGGTGGACCAGTGATAGGACAGGGGTAGAGCAGTCATGGTGGACCAGTGATAGGACAGGGATGGGGACAGTCATGGTGGACCAGTGATAGGACAGGGGTAGGGACAGTCATGGTGGACCAGTGATAGGACAGGGGTGGGGACACTCATGGTGGACCAGTGATAGGACAGGGGTAGGGACACTCATGGTGGACCAGTGATAGGACAGGGGTGGGGACACCCATGGTGGACCAGTGATAGGACAGGGATGGAGACAGTCATGGTGGACCAGTGATAGGACAGGGGTGGGGACACTCATGGTAGACCAGTGATAGGACAGGGATGGGGACAGTCATGGTGGACCAGTGATAGGACAGGGATGGGGACACTCATGGTGGACCAGTGATAGGACAGGGATGGGGACAGTCATGGTGGACCAGTGATAGGACAGGGATAGGGACAGTCATGGTGGACCAGTGATAGGACAGGGGTGGGGACAATCATGGTCAATAACAACAACAATACACCAAAACACAGGGCGGCGACAAAGAAACGGTTTTATCAAACATGTGTATACGCGGACATTTATATGCCCTCCACTTTCTAAATTTACGTACTCCCCCCCCCCTTCCCCCCACCCTCGTCGCAACCCTTTAAGTCCTGATTTGTTATATGGTTTTTACTGAAAAGTCCTTGATGATGGAATGTATTAGGACCATGAAGTCTCTCAAGTTATCCCCACAATCTGAACATACAATCTCTCAAGTTATCCCCACAATCTGAACATACAATCTCTAAGTTATCCCCACAATCTGAACATACAATCTCTCAAGTTATCCCCACAATCTGAACATACAATCTCTAAGTTATCCCCACAATCTGAACATACAATCTCTCAAGTTATCCCCACAATCTGAACGTACAATGTCTCAGCTAATCCGCATTTATGCGAGACAGACAACAGGTGGGGATTGCTCTTGTCCTATCTGATGACACTGTATGCATAATGTATCCTGCATGACACGCTGACACTCCCCCAGGCAAAGGTGAGTTACAACAACTGACTATAATCGCCCTTCCTAGAGACTGTGACAGTGGGACCGTGTGCAAATGGTTGACGTACCTAGGTCAGCAAGTATGGGGAACACAGAGAAACGAGAATTCGCGGCCATCCTCCCGTCAACCTTGTCATGAAAATAACAGGATCCAGAGCGCATTGCTAATCAGGAATAATATAGAATAGTCAAGAAGCGTAAACAATATTCCATACTTAGAGTGTACAAGGACCATTGAATATACAGAAGGGGGCCGTAGTTGGGGCTCCAATGGTGTGGATAATTGCCAGAACCAGCAGTTAGTAACTGATTGTGTTTGTCCATCAAGACTGATGATGACCATTATTTCATCTAGTGCAGTTGAAAGTTTGAAGCCGTGAGTTCTAAGATTGCTGTTTGTTTGTTTTTTTCTTTTTTTTTCCAGCCATTTTTTCCTGTCTGCTTCACAAGTGACTACACCCTTGCGTAATAATGTACGCCACGAATTCGGTCTTTGGCAGCAGTCTCCCAAGTGTCGTAATGAATTCCAAAAGCTTTTAGTCAGATCTTCAGAGTGTCTTTAATGCGCAGCTCACCGTAAAATAATTCGTTTAGTGAGTCTGTGATCTGGCATGCGAGTTAAGTGACCAGCCCAGCGAATCTGATTCTTCATTAGTAGAGTGTGGATACCGGGCATGGATGCTCTTTCTAGGACTTCAGTGTCTGGGATCTTGTCTTGCCATTTAATCTTCAGTAGCTTCCTACGGCAGACTGTGTGGAAGGATAAATGAAGTTGGATGACGAATGACGTCGCGATGAAGTGGATTAAATTGAGGAAGAGTTGCGCAATTCGTCGACCACAATCTCTCGCCTGAGTCCATCTGAATCCAGTGGCAAGACAAGTCAAGACGACTGGAGACGAATACAGGTGTAGTGGATGACCAGGGCGCTCTGTGTGTCTTGCTCACTACGTAGTTAGTAACTACACAACCTTTAACGTCATATCTATCACGGATCTGAAAGCTGAAAGATCGATGGGGCACACATATGTTTTTGGTGGGTGTTTAAATGTTCATTTATATATGTTCATATAGGGGTGTTTATATGTTCATGTATATATGTTCACGAATGGGTGTATATGGGTTTATATGTGGGTGTATATATGTTCACGAATGGGTGTATATGGGTTTATATGTGGGTGTATATGTGTTCATGTATGGGTGTTTATGTATGGGTGTATATATTTTTCTTGTTGTTCGCATATCCTTTACATGACATCGCTGTCAACAATCAGCATCTTTCATCTGATTGTTGATTTCTTGGCAAGATTACGCTCAGTAGTTTGCCATTTATTTCTGAGCGACCGGCTCACATACCCCGTAAGTTACCGAAGCGGAGAGAACCGCTACCGATTCTCGCGCAGGTAACGTTACTCACGAGAGTATACGGGATTACGGAGAAAGTCGTTAACCTCTAGACCAGGGAGACCGGCGGGTGTATATATGCTCATGTATAAATGCTCATGTGTGGGTGTTTATACGTGTGGATGTTTATGCTAGTATGTATGTCCGTGTGTGGGTGAGTACGTGAGTGCGACGACCTGCCGCCCGAGATCTGCACCATATGTTGGTCATGAACAACAAACAACTCGTGATTTAGTTTTGAAAAGTGCTGATGACGATCTTCTGATTTAAAAGTGCTTTCCAGATGTGTCAAATGACACGCCACGTGATCAAACGAGTGTGAACTGAGTCGTTGACGGTGGTATGCCATGTGTGCTCGCTCGCCGGAACAGTACCGGTCTCCGGATAATCCGGGATGAAAGGCCGATCATAGAATAAGTGCCGGCTCAAGCGGGTCATTAGCCTTAAGCTCTCGCATCTGTTGTTGCAGTATAAGGAGTAAGTAGGCAGGTATTGACTAGCACTTATAAGATTACAGATGATGGAGCTCACAGATCAATGCCGACAGGTTCCGACTGGCGTCATGACTCGGCGTATGCGAACATATCCGGCTTGAACTTTTGTTTTCATTAAATTTAGGACTTACGGGTCTGAGGCGAGCAATTTATTGGTGGGTGGATTACGTGGTGGGTGGGTTATTTGGTGGGTGGGTTATTTGGTGGGTAGGTTACATGGTGAGTGGGTTACTTGGTGGGTGGGTTACTTGGTGGATGGGTTACTTGGTGGATGGATTACTTGGTGTGTGTGTTACTTCGTTGGTGGGTTACTTGGTGGGTAGGTTACTTGGTGGATGGGTTACTTGGTGGATGGGTTACTTGGTGGATGGATTACTTGGTGTGTGTGTTACTTCGTTGGTGGGTTACTTGGTGGGTAGGTTACTTGGTGGATGGGTTACTTGGTGGATGGGTTACTTGGTGGATGGGTTACTTGGTGGGTGGGCTACTTGGTAGATAGTTTACTTGTTGGGTGGGTTACTTGGTGGTGGGTTACTTGGTGGATGGGTTACTTTGTGTGTGGGTTACTTGGTGGGTGGGTTACTTGGTGGATGGGCTAATTGGTGGATGGGTTACTTGGTGGGTGGGCTACTTGGTGGATGGGTTACTTGGTGTGTGGGTTACTTGGTGGGTGGGTGACTTGGTATGTGGGTTACTTGGTGTGTGGGTTATTTTCTGGGTGGGTTAATTGACAGGTGGGTTACTTGGTGGGTGGGCTACTTGGATTGATGATGGGTTGGCTGGGTGATAGTTTGGTTAGTTGATGGATTGGCTGGTGGGTGAGTCTTTCATTTGGTGGATTTGTTGGTTAGTTGATTGATTGGCTAGCTGCTGCTTTGGTTAGTTATTTCATTGGCTGGTTGAGAAAACGACCCTGAAAGTGTTCGTTCTTGTGGAGCTGATAGAGCCGGGGACTGCAGCAACTGACCTCCATCCTGGCAGACAACAAGACGTTTCATGGTGAACTCTCTGGGTCGGCTTGCGGGCCCGGGCTACGAGACTCTGTCGTCATCACATACTGAGCCCTCCATTCCCCACCTTATCTCTGCCGTCATCATATGTTGAGCCCTCCATTCCCCACCTTATCTCTGCCGTCATCATATGTTGAGCCCTCCATTCCCCACCTTATCTCTGCCGTCATCATATGTTGAGCCCTCCATTCCCCACCTTACCTCTGCCGTCATCATATGTTGAGCCCTCCATTCCCCACCTTATCTCTGCCGTCATCATATGTTGAGCCCTCCATTCCCCACCTTATCTCTGCCGTCATCATATGTTGAGCCCTCCATTCCCCACCTTATCTCTGCCGTCATCATATGTTGAGCCCTCCATTCCCCACCTTATCTCTGCCGTCATCATATGTTGAGCCCTCCATTCCCCACCTTATCTCTGCCGTCATCATATGTTCAGCCCTCCATTCCCCACCTTATCTCTGCCGTCATCATATGTTGAGCCCTCCATTCCCCACCTTATCTCTGCCGTCATCATATGTTGAGCCCTCCATTCCCCACCTTATCTCTGCCGTCATCATATGTTCAGCCCTCCATTCCCCACCTTATCTCTGCCGTTATCATATGTTCAGCCCTCCATTCCCCACCATATCTCTGCCGTCATCATATGTTGAGCCCTCCATTCCCCACCTTATCTCTGCCGTCATCATATGTTCAGCCCTCCATTCCCCACCTTATCTCTGCCGTCATCATATGTTGAGCCCTCCATTCCCCACCTTATCTCTGCCGTCATCATATGTTCAGCCCTCCATTCCCCACCTTATCTCTGCCGTCATCATATGTTCAGCCCTCCATTCCCCACCTTACCTCTGCCGTCATCATATGTTCAGCCCTCCATTCCCCACCTTATCTCTGCCGTCATCATATGTTGAGCCCTCCATTCCCCACCTTATCTCTGCCGTCATCATATGTTGAGTCCTCCATTCCCCACCTTACCTCTGCCGTCATCATATGTTCAGCCCTCCATTCCCCACCTTATCTCTGTCGTCATCACTTGTTGAGCCCTCCATTCCCCACCTTATCTCTGTCGTCATCACTTGTTGAGCCCTCCATTCCCCACCTTATCTCTGCCGTCATCATATTCTGAGCCCTCCATTTCCCACCTTATCTCTGCCGTCATCATATTCTGAGCCCTCCATTTCCCACCTTATCTCTGCCGTCATCATATTCTGAGCCCTCCATTCCCCACCTTATCTCTGTCGTCATCACTTGTTGGGCCCTCCATTCCCCACCTTATCTCTGCCGTCATCACATTCTGAGCCCTCCATTCCTCACCTTATCTCTGCTGTCATCAACATCTGATCCCTCCATTGTCTACCTTATCTACGCCTCAATCCCCACACCACTGGCCACTGCCAATTACGCAGATACATAATTCAAGAAATATATTTACTACACAAATACTAGCAAGGAAACCGACAACCAACGAATCGCGTCTCGCACACAAGGCGGTCAGTATAATGATGATGCTGTAATTATACCTACCACACCTTTGGAAACGACACGTGGGGGAGTCGAATTTTGAGTCGATCTCTAACACAGCGTTTTCAATTTTCCCGCCCAAAGAAGATAAATTCAATAAAATGTGGTATAAGAAATCCGCCTCACCCAGTGACATCCTACCCAGAGCAGACAACTCGATACCCCACTACTGAGACACCCCAACCTCTGGACCCAACAACTATAGCACCTCAACACCACGGGCCCTATCCGCGCAACCCCATAATCCTAATCCGGACCCCTGAACATGGGTATGATGATAATATTTCTATAACACTTATGACACTAAACCATACCCTCTCCCTGTTAAGTCATTGAGGCCACGCCTTTATTGTGGTTGTGTGTTTTGTGTGTTTTGTGTGTGTGTGTGTGTGTGTGTGTGTGTGTGCGCGCACAGAGAGAGAGAGAGAGAGAGAGAGAGAGAGAGAGAGAGAGAGAGAGAGAGAGAGAGAGAGAGAATTGGTACCTCGGGTTACGAACTTAATTCGTTCCAGAACTCGGTTCGTAACCTGAAATGTTCGTAACCCAAAACATTGAAATCAATGAAATAAAGACAATTCGTTTCTAGATGAAAGAACCGTTCTTTGTTATTAAAATTCGACCGTTTACCTGACACAACGCAAAGAATACGTGTACCTCATGTTTTAAATAAAGAGAAAGAAAACAACCAAATGAATTAAATGTAAAATAAAAAGAGATTTAGTCTATCGTTATTACCAAGAAAACGATCATGGGAAATGTGTCACTTTCTTTATTATTCTGAATCATTAGTTTCAGGAGTATCTTGTCGCTTTTTCTTGGCAACCAACTGGGAATCTTTCTGCACCAAGAAACTATCAAAGGAAATTTCTCGCTTCCTTTGCTGGAGAATCTTTCTGAAGTGGGCCATCGTGTTATCATTCATCACATATAGGGGCATATGGCTTGTTAGCAACAAGTTTGTTTGGATGATGGTTCACAATGAAGTCTTCGACGTCTGCCCACTTGCTGCAAATTTCTTTAATCCTGGCAGTTGAAAGGGTCACTGACTCCTCATCATCGGACGACTGCTCCCCCTTTAATGTCTTTAACTGTTCATTCTGAAGATCCACCAGCTCATCTGTAGTACTGTTTGTACTGTACGCGATCGTTTGTCTCCAACGTTACACATTGCTCTCTCTTGCTCGCCTTCGTTCGTTTAGTTTAGTCGATGGATCAACATCACGGCACACGGGTGTAACCCATAAGTGCTCCGTTCTCCTCCCAACTCAAACCTGAGTCTGGAGAAACTCAGCTCAGTGCACGAACTCCGTAGCACCGGCGATGATCCTGAAATACTTTTTTTTACGTGCGCAACAATACACACGGGCCTCCGATCTCATTACCCAGAGACCAGGGGAAATTTTGTTACCAGAAATCCACGTGAAAAAATCCTGGTCCTCACCGGGGCTTGAACCCGGGACCTCCAACACTCAAGGCGGACACCATACCTCGAGACCACGCAGTCCCCCTCGGGTTAGGTAACGAAGGCGAGAGAGAGAGGGTGCTGGACAGTATGAGTAGTGTAAGTTTTGTTCTCCACGTAAACTTGACCACGACCCTTTTTCACAAATAAATATGGATAATGATCATCCGGAGTTACCTTCCTTTGTGGATCAGGGTGGATATTGAGTGATAACATATAAGATCCACAAAGAGAACATAGTCAACAAACTTACACAACTCATACTGTCCAGCATCTCCTCTCTTGGCCTCCCCTCCACGCCATGATGCCATACTGTCCTCCATGCTATGATGCCATACTGTCCAGCATCCTCTCTCTTGGCCTCCCCTCCACGCCATGATGCCATACTGTCCAGCATCCTCTCTCTTGGCCTCCCCTCCACGCTATGATGCCATACTGTCCAGCATCCTCTCTCTTGGCCTCCCCTCCACGCCATGATGCCATACTGTCCAGCATCCTCTCTCTTGGCCTCCCCTCCACGCCATGATGCCATACTGTCCAGCACCCTCTCTCTTGGCCTCCCCTCCACGCCATGATGCCATACTGTCCAGCACCCTATCTCTTGGCCTCCCCTCCACGCCATGATGCCATACTGTCCAGCATCTCCTCTCTTGGCCCCCCCCCCTCCATGCTATGATGCCATACTGTCCAGCATCCTCTCTCTTGGCCTCCCCTCCACGCCATGATGCCATACTGTCCAGCACCCTCTCTCTTGGCCTCCCCTCCACGCCATGATGCCATACTGTCCAGCACCCTCTCTCTTGGCCTCCCCTCCACGCCATGATGCCATACTGTCCAGCACCCTCTCTCTTGGCCTCCCCTCCACGCCATGATGCCATACTGTCCAGCACCCTCTCTCTTGGCCTCCCCTCCACGCCATGATGCCATACTGTCCAGCACCCTCTCTCTTGGCCTCCCCTCCACGCCATGATGCCATACTGTCCAGCATCCTCTCTCTTGGCCTCCCCTCCACGCCATGATGCCATACTGTCCAGCACCCTCTCTCTTGGCCTCCCCTCCACGCCATGATGCCATACTGTCCAGCATCCTCTCTCTTGGCCTCCCCTCCATGCTATGATGCCATACTGTCCAGCATCCTCTCTCTTGGCCTCCCCTCCACGCCATGATGCCATACTGTCCAGCATCCTCTCTCTTGGCCTCCCCTCCACGCTATGATGCCATACTGTCCAGCATCCTCTCTCTTGGCCTCCCCTCCACGCCATGATGCCATACTGTCCAGCATCCTCTCTCTTGGCCTCCCCTCCACGCCATGATGCCATACTGTCCAGCACCCTCTCTCTTGGCCTCCCCTCCACGCCATGATGCCATACTGTCCAGCACCCTATCTCTTGGCCTCCCCTCCACGCCATGATGCCATACTGTCCAGCATCTCCTCTCTTGCCCCCCCCCCCTCCATGCTATGATGCCATACTGTCCAGCATCCTCTCTCTTGGCCTCCCCTCCACGCCATGATGCCATACTGTCCAGCATCCTCTCTCTTGGCCTACCCTCCACGCTATGATGCCATACTGTCCAGCATCCTCTATCTTGGCCTCCCCTCCACGATATGATGTCATACTGTCCAGCATACTCTCTCTTGGCCTCCCCTCCACGCTATGATGTCATACTGTCCAGCATCCTCTCTCTTGGCCTTCCCTCCACGCCATGATGCCATACTGTCCAGCATCTCCTCTCTCTCTCTTGGCCTCCCCTCCACGCCATGATGTCATACTGTCCAGCATCTGTCCACGGCTTTAATAGGACATGCCACGGCTTTCATAGGACATGCCACGACTTTCATAGGACATGCCACGGCTTTAATAGGACATGCCACGGCTTTCATAGGACATGCCACGGCTTTCATAGGACATGCCACGGCTTTAATAGGACATGCCACGGCTTTAATAGGACATGCCACGGCTTTAATAGGACATGCCATGGCTTTAATAGGACATGCCACGGCCTTCATAGGACATGCCACGGCTTTAATAGGACATGCCACGGCTTTCATAGGACATGCCACGGCTTTCATAAGACATGCCACGGCTTTCATAGGACATGCCACGGCTTTAATAGGACATGCCACGGCTTTCATAGGACATGCCACGGCTTTCATAGGACATGCCACGGCTTTAATAGGACATGCCACGGCTTTAATAGGACATGCCACCCCCTTCATAGGACATGCCACGGCTTTAATAGGACATGCCACGGCTTTAATAGGACATGCCACGGCGTTCATATGACATGCCACGGCTTTCATAGGACATGCCACGGCTTTCATAGGACATGCCACGGCTTTCATAGGACATGCCACGGCCTTCATAGGACATGCCACGGCTTTCATAGGACATGCCACGGCCTTCATAAGGCATGCCACGGCTTTCATAAGGCATGCCACGGCTTTCATATGACATGCAACTTACTATAGAAATATTGACAATGAGGGACACCTACAGGCTGTTAACTTTGTGAACATTGACAATTGGGACACCTACAGACTGTTAACTTTATGAATATTGACAATGGGGGCACCTACAGACTGTTAACTTTATGAATATTGACAATGGGGGATGCCATACTGTGGTTCACGTTAAAACAACAACTGCAACGAGCAAACAGCATGGATAATCCTTCGGCTCATAACAATATAACAGCAAGAGCGAAAATGTAGTTTCAACTTGTAACTCAGGACGATGCTGACTCCTGGCTTCAATTGTAATAATGCTGTTTAATTCTCACAGCGTACACAGTCCAGTTCAACAAATACGATAATTCATAACTTAAAGGGTCTGTTATACCAGGCTGGCATTAAGTGAAGGAAACATGAATATGTATTTCTAAACTACAAACCTTGTTTCATACATGTCAGCCATTCGTTCATTCTGGCCATCCACCAAGTGTTGTCTCGCTGCTCTATAAAGTATGTCTAATTTTCTCTGCCCGCAAGTCCGTTACTCTGTGGCGATATTCTGTAGCATTTCGGCAATCTATCCTTTCGTCTGTTATTATACTTCCAGCCACTGATCTTATGCCAATCCAATCCTTAGCCACGCCAATTCTCCAATATCAAAATTGCACCGCCTTCTTGTTCAAACTTCCCCGCAAGTCTGCCGTTGCTATTGTCATCTCTGCATGACGTTTTTGTTGTTGTCAACTCGTCTCTTAGATTTTTATGGCATTTTAGGCGTATAGGATTTCTACATAATTTCTATTACGTCATTTCGTTTGCACTCGCTATATGGCAGGGGACACTTACAGGCTGTTAACTTTGTGAATATTGACAATGGGGGACACCTACAGACCGTTAACTTTGTGAATATTGACAATGGGGACACCTACAGACTGTTAACTTTGTGAATATTGACAATGGGGGACACTTACAGGCTGTTAACATTATGAATATTGGCAATGGGAAACATTTACAGGCTGTTAACGTTATGAATATTGATAATCGGGACATTTATAGACTGTTAACTTTATGAATATTGACAATGAGGACACCTATAGACTGTTAAATTTGTGAATATTGGCAATGGGGACACCTACAGACTGTTAACTGTATGAATATTGACAATGGGGACATCTACAGACAGCTCACTGCACACTTGGGGTGCACATTGTTGCAACAAGGTCCAGTAATGTCTGGACACTTCTACGCCGTGACGTGTACTGTCCCAACAAGCCGTTTTCACAGTGCGCAGTTTTCAAACACGTCACATCACGTGTAGCAAGCAACACAATAAACACACCTCTGTACCAGTGTGCTGGGCGCGCCTACTCCTTTCAGCTGTTTTGCACAGAAATAATAAGTGTATGTTTGTGTAAGCAGTGTAGGGGCGAACTAATTCAAATGTATGTGTGTGGGCTGAACTTCAAAGCCAATTTAACATTTGTATAAAAAGGAATGAACTGACCTGGTGTGAATTATAACCGGAACTGCTTGCGAATGTATCCTGGATGACACACAGATCTACCAGCTGGCACATTGATCTGTGAGTGTTAACTCCAACATAAACATGCCCGCTTCAACTCCGCTCAGTTTGTTATAGGGTTAGGCCGACATCAAAGTTTTAATCGGTAAACAAATTAACAGTTAACAGTTACAATATCAAGTTGTTTACTTGGATTAAATGGCAACAGTCCGGCGCTATCTGGGAATACGTCTTCACAAACAATCACCTTACCCTTTGATCACAATCACACCAACAACTAGATCATAAGGACAAGATGACGCCGAATCTCTAATACATGAAGCAGATGTTGAATATTTGCTGCATCTTGTTGTAGTTCCGTAATGTTGTACAATGAGTACTGACTACCCAGATATACTCACACTCCGTAATGTTGTACAGTGAGTACTGACTACCCAAATATACTCAAACTCCGTAATGTTGTACAGTGAGTACTGACTACCCAAATATACTCACACTCCGTAATGTTGTACAGTGAGTACTGACTACCCAAATATACTCAAACTCCGTAATGTTGTACAGTGAGTACTGACTACCCAAATATACTCAAACTCTGTAATGTTGTACAGTGAGTACTGACTACCCAAATATACTCACACTCCGTAATGTTGTACAGTGAGTACTGACTACCCAAATATACTCAAACTCCGTAATGTTGTACAGTAAGTACTGACTACCCAAATATACTCAAACACCGTGATGTTGTACAGTGAGTACTGACTACCCAAATATACTCAAACTCCGTGATGTTGTACAGTGAGTACTGACTACCCAGATATACTCACACTCCGTAATGTTGTATAGTGAGTACTGACTACCCAAATATACTCAAACTCCGTGATGTTGTACAGACTACCCAAATATACTCAAACTCCGTGATGTTGTACAGACTACCCAAATATACTCAAACTCCGTGATGTTGTACAGACTACCCAAATATACTCACACTCCGTGATGTTGTACAGACTACCCAAATATACTCAAACTCCGTAATGTTGTACAGTGAGTACTGACTACCCAAATATACTCAAACTCCGTGATGTTGTACAGTGAGTACTGACTACCCAAATATACTCAAACTCCGTGATGTTGTACAGTGAGTACTGACTACCCAAATATACTCACACTCCGTAATGTTATACAGTGAGTACTGACTACCCAAATATACTCACACTCCGTGATGTTGTACAGACTACCCAAATATACTCAAACTCCGTGATGGTGTACAGTGAGTACTGACTACCCAAATATACTCACACTCCGTCATGCTGTACAGACTACCCAAATATACTCACACTCCGTCATGTTGTACAGACTACCCAAATATACTCACACTCCGTAATGTTGTACAGACTACCCAAATATACTCACACTCCGTCATGTTGTACAGACTACCCAAATATACTCACACTCCGTCATGTTGTACAGACTACCCAAATATACTCACACTCCGTAATGTTATACAGTGAGTACTGACTACCCAAATATACTCACACTCCGTGATGTTGTACAGACTACCCAAATATACTCACACTCCGTCATGTTGTACAGACTACCCAAATATACTCACACTCCGACATGTTGTACAGACTACCCAAATATACTCACACTCCGTCATGTTGTACAGACTACCCAAATATACTCACACTCCGTAATGTTGTACAGTGAGTACTGACTACCCAAATATACTCACACTCCGTGATGTTGTACAGACTACCCAAATATACTCACACTCCGTCATGTTGTACAGACTACCCAAATATACTCACACTCCGTCATGTTGTACAGACTACCCAAATATACTCACACTCCGTAATGTTATACAGTGAGTACTGACTACCCAAATATACTCACACTCCGTCATGTTGTACAGACTACCCAAATATACTCACACTCCGTAATGTTATACAGTGAGTACTGATTACCCAAATATACTCAAACTCCGTAATGTTGTACAGTGAGTACTGACTACTCAAATATACTCACACTCCGTGATGTTGTACAGAGTACCCAAATATACTCAAACTCCGTGATGTTGTACAGTAAGTACTGACTACCCAAATATACTCACACTCCGTGATGTTGTACAGACTACCCAAATATACTCACACTCCGTCATGTTGTACTGACTACCCAAATATACTCACACTCCGTGATGTTGTACAGACTACCCAAATATACTCAAACTCCGTGATGTTGTACAGTAAGTACTGACTACCCAAATATACTCAAACTCCGTGATGGTGTACAGTGAGTACTGACTACCCAAATATACTCACACTCCGTCATGTTGTACAGACTACCCAAATATACTCACACTCCGTGATGTTGTACAGGGAGTACTGACTACCCAAATATACTCACACTCCGTGATGTTGTACAGGGTGTCGCGAAATAAACTTGTTAGTTCGATCGATGACAAACAAGACCCGACATTTGTCTGCAAAAACACCAGCAACCCTTTGATGTTGTACAGACTGAGAAAAATACGTCGCGTCAAAATGTCTACACAGTCGGCGATTTTGTTATGATGTGGGTTGTTCGAGAAAACGAATAACAACGCCAAACGTCTGCCACGGCGGTAGTAGCCTTTGAAGTGGAGACGAAATGTCTGAATGCAAGTCGAGATGGATTCTGTGATGTGGGGAATTCTCAGGTTGAACTATTGATGTACGGGACAAAGAATTTCCCCAAATGAAAGCAAATTTGACCGCATATTGACTCCAGTTAGTCTAGAATAGGAGGACAAAACCAGACTCTGGACTGATTGGCTTCTAGACTTTTTGGTGACGTCACTCAAGCACCGATATAAAACCCAGTTGCGGTAAACAAGTGGAAGGAGTCGGCCAAAAATTCTGAAGTGTTAAGATCGGTGCATTATTCCGAGTTGTGTTACATGAGAGAGACTATAATGTCTAAGTGGTGATAGTTATCCGCGGACATAGATCCAGTCTGTGATTGCATAGTTTCGATTAGCAACTGGAATAGGCATATGGTTCCATTTACATGTCCATGTATGTGTGCTATGATTTTCAACAGTGAAGCTAACACATTTTAGAAGATGATGGCTCAGAATTTGACGTCAGAAGTTGCTGAGAGGCCGCTACATTGGGCTTATACCCAAGTTGGTTTGCAGGAACCTGGCTTCTGCTGAGCAGGACATGCTGATGAGATTAATGTTTTAGCAAGTGATAAGTGTATCACTGAACAGTCAGAACATTGTAGATATACACTACTGATACCAGGAACAGTCATACAACTTTATACTGATACCTAGAACAGTCAGAGTGTGGTGTTATTATGGGGAATCTTTAAAACCAGTGACACTAGATACATTAAGATTTCCCCAGTAACAGTGACAATAGTCTTAGAATTCTCTGATTAACAATCATTTAAATAACAGAGGAAATTCATAGTGTTAAGCAGATTGAAGACTCTCATTAGACAGTGTTTGTCATGGGTGTACAAGCATCCTAGTGGTTCAAGAGACAACGGAGGAAGTCTTCACGTGACCGGAGGAGCATCACCTTGATGAGGTTGCTTGTCTGGAATACATGGTGCTAGTGTGTTCTCAGCACAGTGATGAGAATGACTATACTCCTGAACACTGATCTGAATCTATAGACACTTTAGTGTACACGTCACACATTATTCACCTTATATACACACACACACACACACTTCTCCTACATATACTCTTTGCTTTAATAAATTTCTTGTTTTATTTGTTGAAGCTAGAGTTGTCACGTATGTTATGTTGGGGAAGAATGAGAGGGGACATGATCCAGGAGTGAGTAAGAGTGAGAAGAAGGTGTCTTCAGATTGAGGGAGTGTTGTGGACGGAGTCTGCTGGATATCTCCAGGATAGAGATATTGAATTAAAACAAATGTGGGTGTTGATTCCCCTCACTCCAGGGACGACACTAAAGTGGTAAAGAAGAACAAATAACTACTACGACATTCATTCTTCACACACACGACATTTATTGGGGGCTCGTAAACGTGATCTTTGGACAGCGGGATCTTTCGTACAAGGGATCTTTAGACAACGGGATTTTTCGTAAGCGGGGTCTTTTAACACGGGATCTTTTGACACGGGATCTTTAGTTGGAGGATGGAGATATCCTATTAGTGAGAATCCAGCTAGAGTGAATGTGGATAGGGGTTAAGACGTATCTTACCTGTTCACACCTCACACGTCTGCATAGGTCTGTGGTCCTGATTCTACTCTTGTCACTGAGTGATTGTGTTGTGTTGTGTGGTGTGTTATAAAATATATAGATTAATTGTATTTGATCATTATCTATATATTTGTTTAGAGATAATCTATACTCTATCTGCTGAGTTACCTCTTTGAAAAATGGCCACTCCTAGATTAACTGGGGCAGAACTAAGGGCAAAGGGGGAAGAAATGGGATTGTCGGTTCTGCACTAACAGATTACGTACAGGAGGTGGAGAGGGAGTATCGTCAAGCAGAAAGGGAAGATCGAAAGGCTGAGTTGGAATTGAGAAGGATGGAGTTAGAGCAAGCCGCTAAGAAATTGGAAGCAGAGCAAGCCATGAGAAGGCTGGAAATTGAGGCTAAGCAACGGGAAGCGGAGCAAGAGGCTCAGAAAAGGGAGCACGAGTACCGGATGCGGGAACTCGAGCTCAAGAGACAATCTAGTGGGGAAACTGAGGGAGCAGTGGAAGGTTCCTCTCTCCCTGGCTCAACACCAGTATGTGGACATAGCTACCATGCTATGAAGTTCCCTCTAGCGTTCTACGAGGAGGACAAAGAGAAGATTGACCAGTACCTTCAACGCTTTGAGGCTATGTCGGTTGCTATGGGTCTGGAGCGTGATAAATGGAATCTCAAACTATCCCAGGGATTACGCGGGACCGGTTACGAGGTTTATTCTCGCCTGCCACCAGGACATGAGAACAATTATGACAAGTTGAAAGCGGCTCTGCTGAAACGATTCGAAGTTACGTCACATACCTACCGGAAAAAATTTCGAGGAGCGAAACGAGAACCGGGGGAGTTGTTCACCGCCTATAGTCTGCATCTGAAAGCATATCTCCATAAGTGGATGGATTTTGCGGGGTTCGCGCATGACTATGAGAGTCTGGAAGAGCTCATGGTAGTCGACCAGATGCGGAAGCAAATGTCGAAACCTCTCAGGACATTCTTGGGAGAAGAAGGGGCGGAACGAATCGACATGGTGACGAAATTGGCAGAACGGTTCGTCGAGGTCCATGGGGAGGCAGCAGAAAACCTTTCTACAAACACCAAAAGTCAGGAAAAACAACCTGAAGAAAGCCAAGAGCACAGGAACTAAGAAGGTGGAACCATATGTCAAAACTTCAGAGGAGAGTTTGGACGAAGGGGAAAAGCAAGAGCACTTCGAGCTCTACACCAAAACGACCATGGTCGGAGAAGTGGTGTTCGATTTGTAAGTCACCTTCTCACAATACGAAGGATTGCAAATCGAAGGCTAAGAACCCTCACTTCGCGGCATGTCAAGTGACTTCAAGGGAGGTGGACACTGACAATGCCAAGGTCAACAAGGAAGCTCACCAGCAGGAGAGCTCAATAAAGTCCGGCACTAGAAAATCTAGGACAGGGAAATGGTGCAACCACTGCAGGTCGAATACGCACAATGCTATTTACTGCAGGGGAAAGTCAGGAGACACTCAATTCGTCGTGTGCCCCGGGAAACCTAAGGTGGAGCCCACCGAACAGGTCGAGGCCGAGGGAGAGACTCCAGACCAGGAAAAACCACCTGTAGTGGAATTGGTAGAAGTTAACGGTCGTCAAGTGGAGTGTTTATACGACACAGGACTGGACGGGGAGGCCATGATTTCTGTGGATCTGGTACATCCAGAACAATTCACATGTGAGACCATGGAGATACAACCTGCACAGAAGAGTGCTGTAACCATGAAATTGCCCATTGCCAGAGTGAAGATTCGGTCAAGATATGTCACCGGCCCCATCAAGGCCGCGGTGTTGACCGATCCCATTTTTCCCGTAATCCTCGGTTTCCGGTATGTCTTTCTGGGAATACCCAGGGAGCCAATCCATATGGGAGCAATACAGACTCGCTCTCAGACGAGAACGGATGAGGCAGAAGCAAATGTGACTAACCCACTGCCAGAGGAGTTGCGAACTGCCCAGAGTGAGGATGCTACACTACGTCCTTGCTACAAAAAGCTGCAGAAAAGTGCTGCTCCACCCAAACGGGGGCAGTACTATATGAAGAATAGGATACTCTACAGGAGAGTAGGAAGGGGAGACAACCTACATGGTCAGTTGGTGGTCCTGAAGGCCCACCGCTCCCAGATTCTTCATATGGGGCATACCATCTCATTCAATGGGCATATGGGTATTGCCGCCACGATGCAGCGAATTTCCTGCCATTACTATTGGCCGGGAATGACAGGTGATGTGCGTCGGTATGTGAAGTCATGCCCTGAGTGCCAGAGGGTGGCACCAAAACACTGGACAGCGCCAGTGGTCTTGGGTGAAATGCCCATCATGAACTCTCCTTTCGAGAGGGTAGCCATCGATATTGTGGGTCCACTTCCTAGGACTAGTAAGAGGAACAACTACATACTCACCATTGTGGATTGCTGTACAATGTGGGGTGAAGCCATACCGTTGACCACGATTGACTCGACAAGAGTGGCGGACGCACTGATGGAGGCCTTTACCAGATTGGGCTTTCCGGATCAAATTCTGACGGACAATGGGTCCCAGTTTTGTGGAAAACTCATGGAGGAGGTATTTAGGGTGTTCCACTCTAACCATATCCATACCAGCCCTTACCACCCTCAAGCCAATGGACAAGTAGAGCGTTTCAACGGCACGTTGATGACAATGCTCAGGAAACTGGCGCAGGAAAAACCTGATAGGTGGGATGAATATATCCCAGCAGCACTTTTTGCCTATCGGGAAGTTCCTTATGGCTCAACAGGACTACCACCCGCTACGTTGCTGTTTGATCGTCCAATCAAAGGACCATTGGAAGCCATGTTGAGGAGTTGGACTGAAGAGGGGACGTCAGAAGAAGTGATCTCTTCTTACAAATATGTGGAGGAACTGAAAGAAAAACTTCACAAGGGATGGACTCTGGCAAATCAAAACTTGAAAAAGGCCAGAAAAAGACATGCAGCTTACTACAACCGTAGGTCTAAAGACAGATCTCTAGAGATGGGAGACAAAGTATTGTTGCTACTCCCAACGGGAAACAACAAACTGGAGATAGGTTGGCAAGGACCATTTCTCGTGGAAAGGGTGATATCCAGAACCAACTATCAGACCCGGATCCGGGGAAAATCTAAGATTTTCCATATCAATCTCTTGCGGAAATACGAAGAGATACCCGGAGAAAAAGCAGCTCACCTCATGGCAATGGCAGTTGCAGTGGAGACAGAAGTGGGAACCAACGATGGCAGGGAATATCCCCTGGTACACCAGGAAACCTATAGGGATATGCAAGTGAACCCTGATCTGACCTCCCAGGAGAGGGAAAAGATAACCTAGGTTCTCGAGTCTCATAAGGAGATACTGACTGATAAACCAGGACGAACGAGGTTGGTGGAGATCGAGATGACTTTGACCACCCAAGAGCCTGTTCGCCAAAAGGTTTACCCAGTGCCATTCTCTAAAGAAAAGGCCCTGCAGGATGAAATACAGAAACTGTTGGAGGATGACGTGATTGCACCACCCACATCCCCATACAATGCGGGGGTGGTTTTGTTACGCAAACCAAGTGGAGAACACCGGTTGTGTATAGACTACCGACTGCTGAACAGTCATACACAGTTTCAGGTGGAACCTTTGCCGAATCCAACTCAGTTATTCGCGAGGCTCCATAAGGCAAGGTATTTCTCAAAGGTGGATCTGAGTCGCGGGTATTATCAGATTCCGGTCAAACCAGAGGTTCGACCCCTACTGGCGTACAGTACCCCCAGTGGACATTACGAATTCAAGGTCATGCCCTTTGGACTCAGCAATGCACCTAGTGTGTTTACTCGCATGATGAGGACTTTACTTGATCCTTTACATGATCCGTCCATCATCTCATTCATGGATGATATTCTGATTTCCAGTGACAGTTTGGATGACCATTTACAATCCTTGGAACGAGTTTTCAATGGGCTCAAGGAAGCAGAGCTTACTGCTCACCCAACCAAGTGTATGATTGGTTACCAGACTCTGGGATTTCTAGGTCACACCATCACTCCAGGACATATTGTCCCAGAAGAAAAGAACCTAGAGAAAATCAGATGTGCTCCAAGGCCAAAAACGAAGAAGGATGTGCGATCTTTTCTCTCGTTGTGTGGGTTCTACCACAAATTTATCCCACATTTCACTGAACTGCGAGCTCCATTAACCGAAACCTTGAAAAAGGGATTCCCGGACCAAATCGTTTGGACACCAGAATGTGAGAGTGCCTACAGTCAGTTGAAGGAGGCCTTGGTCAGCAAACCTGTGTTACAGCTCCCGGACCTTTCCAAACCATTTGTGTTGAGAACGGATGCAAGTGGGATTGGGATTGGGGCAGCTTTATTACAGGAAGGAAAAGACGATGCTTCGGGTTTGAAACCAGTGGCATATGCAAGCAAGAAACTTCTCCCGGCTGAGAGGAATTATTCGACCGTCGAGAGAGAGTGTTTATCTCTCGTATGGGCCGTGCAAAAATTCCAGCCATATTTGAATGGAGTTCAGTTTCGAGTTCAGTCGGATCATCAACCCTTGATGTTCCTGGCCACATCTCAGAAGCTCAACGCCCGTTTGATGCGGTGGTCGTTGCTACTTCAGCCATACCACTTTACAGTGGAGTATATACCTGGAAAGGAAAATGTGGGAGCTGATTTCCTGTCGACACATCCAGCTCCGGAAGAAGAGGAATAGATCATCTGGATCGAACCTCCAAGAAGAAAGAGTTGTTGCGGACTACTCTCTCAGAAGGGGGCCTATGTCGCGAAATAAACTTGTTAGTTCGATCGATGACAAACAAGACCCGACATTTGTCTGCAAAAACACCAGCATCCCTTTGATGTTGTACAGACTGAGAAAAATACGTCGCGTCAAAATGTCTACACAGTCGGCGATTTTGTTATGATGTGGGTTGTTCGAGAAAACGAATAACAATGCCAAACGTCTGCCACGGCGGTAGTAGCCTTTGAAGTGGAGACGAAATGTCTGAATGCAAGTCGGGATGGATTCTGTGATGTGGGGAATTCTCAGGTTGAACTATTGATGTACGGGACAAAGAATTTCCCCAAATGAAAGCAAATTTGACCGCATATTGACTAGAGTTAGTCTAGAATAGGAGGACAAAACCAGACTCTGGACTGATTGGCGTCTAGACTTTTTGGTGACGTCACTCAAGCACCGATATAAAACCCAGTTGCGGTAAACAAGTGGAAGGAGTCAGCGAAAAATTCTGAAGTGTTAACATCGGTGCATTATTCGGAGTTGTGTTACATGAGAGAGACTATAATGTCTAAGAGGTGATAGTTATCCGCGGACATAGATCCAGTCTGTGATTGCATAGTTTCGATTAGCAACTGGAATAGGCATATGGTTCCATTTACAGGTCCATGTATGTGTGCTATGATTTTCAACAGTGAAGCTAACACATTTTAGAAGATGATGGCTCAGAATTTGACGTCAGAAGTTGCTGAGAGGCCGTTACATTGGGCTTATACCCAAGTTGGTTTGCAGGAACCTGGCTTCTGCTGAGCAGGACATGCTGATGAGATTTATGTTTTAGCAAGTGATAAGTGTATCACTGAACAGTCAGAACATTGTAGATATACACTACTGATACCAGGAACAGTCATACAACTTTATACTGATACCTAGAACAGTCAGAGTGTGGTGTTATTATGGGGAATCTTTAAAACCAGTGACACTAGATACACTAAGATTTCCCCAGTAACAGTGACAATAGTCTTAGACGTCTCTGATTAACAATCATTTAAATAACAGAGGAAATTCATAGTGTTAAGCAGATTGAAGACTCTCATTAGACAGTGTTTGTCATGGGTGTCCAAGCATCCTAGTGGTTCAAGAGACAACGGAGGAAGTCTTCACGTGACCGGAGGAGCATCACCTTGGTGAGGTTGCTTGTCTGGAATACATGGTGCTAGTGTGTTCTCAGCACAGTGATGAGTACACGTCACACATTCTACACCTTATACACACACACACACTTCTCCTACATATACTCTTTGCTTTAATAAATTTCTTGTTTTATTTGTTGAAGCTAGAGTTGTCACGTATGTTATGTTGGGGAAGAATGAGAGGGGGCATGATCCAGGAGTGAGTAAGAGTGAGAAGAAGGTGTCTTCAGATTGAGGGAGTGTTGTGGACGGAGTCTGCTGGATATCTCCAGGATAGAAATATTGAATTAAAACAAATGTGGGTGTTGATTCCCCTCACTCCAGGGACGACACTAAAGTGGTAAAGAAGAACAAATAACTACTACGACATTCATTCTTTACACACACGACACAGGGAGTACTGACTACCCAAATATACTCACACTCCGTGATGGTGTACAGAGAGTACTGATTGTCCAAATATACTGACACTCCGTGATGTTGTACAGAGAGTACTGATTGTCCAAATATACTGACACTCCGTGATGTTGTACAGTGAGTACTGACTACCTCACTACCTCTAGAGAAACAACAGACACATCAGCCTGTCTAGAGATACAACAGACACATCTGCCTGTCTGGAGAGACAACAGACACATCTGCCTGTCTAGAGAGACAACAGACACATCTGCCTGTCTAGGGAGACGACAGACATATCAGCCTGTCTAGGGAGACAATAGACACACCAGTCTGTGTAGGGAGACAACAGACATGTCAGATCAGCCTGTCTAGGTAGCCAACAGACATACTTGAGTGTCTAGGGAGACAATAGTCATATCAGCTTGTGTAGGGATACAACATACATGTCAGATCAGTCTGTCTAGGGAGACAACAGACATACATGAGTGTCTATGGAGACAACAGACACATCGGCCTGTCTAGGGAGACAACAGAAGTACCTGGGTGTTTAGGGAGACAACAGACATATCAGCCTGTCTAGGGAGACAACAGACCTACTTGAGTGTCTAGGGAGACAATAGACATATTAGCCGGTCTAGGGAGAAGACAGACATACTTGAGTGTCTAGGGAGAAATAGACATATTAGCCTGTCTAGGGAGACAACGAACATATCAGCCTGTCTAGGGAGACAACAGACATGTCACCTGTCTAGGGAGACAACAGACATACCTGAGTGTCTAGGGAGACAACAGACATACCTGAGTGTCTAGGGAGACAACAGACAAATGAGTTTGTTTAGGGAGACAACAGACATATCAGCCTCCTTCTCTCTCTCTCTCTCTCTCTCTCTCTCTCTCTCTCTCTCTCTCTCTCTCTCTCAGCGTTTGCCTAGTTTACTCCAGAGGAAAGGCCTTCGGCCACTACACGTGTGAGTACATGAGGAAGTTCCGTCCCCATTTTGTGGATACCAGCACATCTAGGAGTTGACGGCAATTAAAACAAAGAAGAAAAGAAAGATATCGCAAACAATAAATTACACGAAGCTCTGAACAAAGTTGACATTAAATCAGCAACTAAACCAGAAGAATGGATGCACGGACACCAATGTGGAGTCAAGGCCAGACAGAAAGCCATGCATACAAATTGTTCAATGTCCCATCAAGATCAGCAATTAAACGAAGAAGAACGGATGAACGAACACAGATGGGGAGTCTCTCTCGCTCTCTCTCTCGCTCTCTCTCTCGCTCTCCCCCTCGCTCTCTCCCTCCCTCTCTCTCTCCCTCTCCCTCTCTCTCTCTCCCCTTACATCTTGCTTCTCTGCGCATACCTTCTTCACGTGTATTGCCAGTAGTTGGATCTTACATAGCCCCAACAACTCGAGCACTGGGCGAGTGGCTCCTGAATTGTGTTGTATGACAATCAACCATACTGACTATTTCGTTCGTAGGGTACAGTATGAGTGAAATGCCGCACGTGTAGACCGAAGCACTCCGCATGCCTCATGTGGTATGTCACAGGCACTTGTCCTCTCTCTCTGTCTCTCTCTGTCTGTCTCTCGCTCTCCCCCCCCCCATCTCTCTCTCTCTCTCTCTCTCTCTCCCTCTTCTTGCATATACTTTGCACATGTCCACATACACTAACATTTTGTCTGTTGAGGTGTGTTTATGTATATACGCGTGTTCACGCATATCAGTCCACCCAGACCTTAAGACTCGCCCCTATAATAACACAATGGGGTTTTGGTTAGTACCACCTTCAATTTTACACGCCTCCTACCCCGCCCCCTTCTTTCTATGTGCTCACTGAACCGTAACACCCAGCACCGAGTATAACAACACACCCGAGATTTCCTTAGTTACTTACAGATCCGAACGGTGAGGTGAGTATGCAGTTTTTTTCTCTAGTAACATTTTTTTCAATTAAACATTTTCTTCAACTAACATTCTTTTCAATTAACATTTTTTTCAGTTCTCATTTTCTCTTCATTGCTTCCATTTTCCCATGCTTTTGTTCTTCTCGTCCTGTCATCACCGTCTAATGTAGTCACAGGAGTTCTCCTTGACTGTATGTTGTGTTTGTGAATGTGTTTGTTTGCTGATGAAGGCTAATCGCCGCAACGTTCTGTATGTATCTTAACTCTGTTATGTAAAGGTGCACTACTATGTGTCACTATTTAAGAGGCAATTGGGGCATAAATATGATCACATCACACCTCCCACTGGATGTCTGTACAACATGTGTAGCACCATATACCCTGTGACATGACACCACCCACTGGATGCCTCCACAACATGGGTAAAACTCCCTGAAAGAAACAGCACCATATGACGGGGTTAGTACCAATCCTCAATAAGTGCGCGACTCTGTCCAGACATGAAAAACCTCATCAAGAAAGTAACGAACGCAATCAATCCATCAGACGCCGGGAAGCTGACAACAAGCAGCCCAAAGTAAGAAATTAAACTACAAGCTATACCATAAACACCCCTACATAGCCAAGTCGAAGGCTGAAAGAGGGTACTAGAACCAAAAATTGGATTGGATTTGATTTTTGTCACACTCATAACAGTGCATTTAGCACTGCTAAAAAGTACTGGAGAGTTTTGGTCATAGACCACAACTTTATGAAGGGAAAGTCCCAACTGCACCTCCCCGCGGTAGAGGATGGAAACACACTACGGTGTGGCTAACACAGCTCTGGGGACCGAGTATCCACCGGAATAAGTGGACAACTCTGCAGCTGAGCAGAGCAGGGCACTCACTTGTCCTTACAGTCGGAAATGGCTGTCAAAGGCAGAGGTAAAAAGACCACCATGTGAATGTGGAAGGCAAGGGGAAACCACCACATTATCTTCCCAAGACTTCATGGCAAAACATATATCAAAGTTAGTGAAGGACGTTAATGGCTGTCTTAGGGCATCCTCGTCCGGTAGGGACAGTCATGAGCCACAGGTGACACCAGACCGTCATCCAGCTACTGATGGCAAAATCTTAACTAAAATAAATAAATTTAGAGTAGGAACATGGAATGTTAGGACATTAAATGAGCTAGGAAAGTTGACCAATGTTCTAAGAGAGATGGATAGGATGAAAATGAATATACTAGGCGTTAGTGAGATGAGATGGAAGGGATCGGGCAAAATTATAGCTGACAATCACACAATAATTTATTCTGGAGGGGATACACATGAAAAAGGTGTAGGAATAATATTAGACGAAAAAACAGCCAAGTCAATTAATGGATACTGGTGTATTTCAGATAGAGTTATTATGGTAAAAATCAAAGGCAAACCAATAGACATAAATATTATACAAGTATATGCACCAACAGCAAGCAGTAGTGAGGAAGAAATACAACACTTTTACGACGTAATAGAAATGGCGATGGCTCAAATTGGATCACAAGAAATAAAGATAATACTTGGTGATTTTAACGCAAAAATATGAAAGGGAAAAATGGAGGATGTAGTGGGGAATTATGGTTTAGGTACAAGAAATGAAAGAGGGGAAAAGCTAATAGAATGGGCAAATATCAATGATATGATAATTGGAAACACATGGTTTAAGCACCATAAAAGACAACTGTACGCATGGATAAGCCCTGATAAGAAAATACGAAACCAAATTGACTACATACTAATTAATAAAAGATTTAGAAATGCTTTAATTAATGTAAAGACAATGCCTGGTGCTGACTGTAATAGTGATCATGTACCACTATGTGGACAAATAAAAGTAAGATTAAAGAGAGGGAAAAAAATGGTTAAGAACATGAGACTTAATAAAGAGGTTCTGAAAATAGATAAAGAAATTCAAGAACAATACAGAGTGACTGTGAAAAATAGGTACAATGCAATAACTAAAATACAGAGTATAGATGAACAATTGGAAATGTTAAGGGACTCCATTCATCAAACTAGCAAAGAAGTATTACCGGAGAGAGGCAAAATAGCTAAGAAAAAATGGATGAATGAAGATATCTTAAAATTGATGGACAAACGAAAACAGAGTAAAAATGACAAACAAGAATACGCTAAGATAAATAAAGAAATAACAGATAAATGTGGGAAGGCCAAAGAAAGTTGGTTAAACGAGCAATGCAAAAAAATTGAATTAAATTCCATTAAAGATACAAAAAATATGCACAGACAAATCAGTGAGCTTACAGGAAGAAAAATAAGAATAAATACGGGGTGTTTGAAATCAAAAACAGGAAAGATAATATTAGAGGAAGATGCTATAATGAAGAGGTGGAATGAGTATATAAGAGAATTATATGACGGAGAAAGGGAAGAATTAACAGAAGATAGTAACTTAGAAGGTCCACCTATTCTGAAAGAAGAAGTCGCTGACGCTATGAAACGTATGAAGAAAGGAAAAACAGCTGGGCTAGATGAAATCACAATAGAAGAATTAGAAGTATTGGGAGAATTTGGAGTAGATATATTAACCAAAATGTTGAATGATATTTACAGCAGTGGATATTTACCCAGTGATGTGCTGAGATCTGTATTTATAGCTATACCAAAAAGACCAGGAGCAATTGATTGTGAAGATTTTCGTACAATTAACCTTATAAACCATATCACTAAGCTTCTACTCAGAATCATAATGAGAAGAACCAAAAATAAAATAAAAATGGAAATTAGTGAAGAACAGTATGGATTTGTGGAAGGAAAGGGCACAAACAATGCAATTTATACATTACGGACACTAATAGAAAAATCAATAGAGAAACAGAGAGACATATATTTGTGCTTCATAGATTATACTAAGGCATTTGATAAAGTAAAACATGATGAACTGATTAAAATGCTGGAAGATATCAACACTGATGGAAAAGATTTAAGAATAATAAAGAATGTTTACTGGAACCAAGTAGCAGCAATTAAAATGGGAAATAAAGAGGGTACTTACGAACAGATAAAGCTAGGAGTACGACAAGGGTGTGTCTTGTCACCAGATCTTTTCTCCCTGTATAGCGAAGTAATAATGAGAGAGATCAAAGAGATGCCAGGAATACTAGTTGGAGGTTATAATATAAATAATATTCGCTATGCAGATGACACAGTATTGGTGGCGGATAATTCAACAGACCTACAACAATTATTAGACGTTGTAGTAACAGAGAGTGCAACGAAATGACTCTCCTTGAATATCAAGAAAACAGTAACAATGGTAATATCAAAGAAAATGGTGACACCAAAATGTGACATAGAAATAGAAGGGAAAATCCTTAACCAAGTTGATAATTTTAGATACCTAGGGGCATTTATAACATCAGATGGAAGATGTACAACAGAGATTAGGAGCAGAATAGGGCAGGCAAAAGCCGCATTTCAGAAAATGAAGAGTATCTTATGCAATAAGTCACTATCAGTGAATGTAAGAAAGAGAGTGCTGAGATGCTATGTAGAACCAGTTTTGCTGTATGGCAGTGAATCTTGGAATGTAAATGAACAAATTAAGAAGAAATTAGAAGCAACAGAGATATGGTTCCTGAGACGAATGTTGCGAATTCCTTGGACTTCCAGAGTAACTAACGACGACTGCCTGAAACAGGCTAATGAAACTAGAACATTATATACAACAATAAGACAGAGACAAACAGCTTTCTTCGGTCATGTGATGAGAAGAGAGGCATTGGAGAACATCGTAACAACTGGAAAGATCGAGGGGAAGAGAGGCAGAGGTAGACCAAGAGAAGTGATGCTGGATGGATTGAGACGGTGGCATGGAGGAATATCAGCAGCAGAGTTGATCCAGAAAACCAAAGACCGAGATCTGTGGAGAGCCATGAACGCCTACGCCAGCCGGCATGGCACTTGATGATGATGATGAAAACGGCAAGGGACTCGGCAAAGGTGGCGCTAAGTGTCACTGCAAAGTCCTGCGCGATAGCATCCAGGGTGTCACCAAGCCCGCCATCCGCCGACTGGCCCGGCGAGGAGGTGTCAAGCGCATCTCTGGGGGGCTCATCTTTGAGGAGATCCGAGGTGTCCTCAAGGTGTTCCTAGAGAACATCATCCGCGACGCTGTCACCTACACCGAGCACGCCAAGAGGAAGTCCGTCACCGCCATGGAGGTCGTCGAACCCTACCCCTTTACCCGCCCTGTACAATATATTTTGTTTTTGTCTTTTGGTGTCTGCTGCGCCCGCCCGCTCCCCAGCAATGTAGCACAACGGACAAATCTACCGGTGCTCAGTCTCCATGTGAAACCCGCCACAACACCACGTGCTGCAGGCCTTCTTGTGTTTTAATTGTCACTCCCTTGAAATTGTGTGTTTTAAATAAGTCGCTGGGTTTCTAAGAACCGTAGCCCACCGGACAAACCCGCAAGTGCTCAGTCTCACGTACACAAAGCAGACAAGACAGATAAGGAACTCTGGTTCATTCAGGAAGATTGTTAAATTGATGCCAATAGATAGGTGGTCCACCCCAACTGACCTGGCTGAGAGAGACTGGGTCCCAGTTCATGCGGCAGAGTGCTGGCCAGGACGTCTTCCCTCCGAAGAAGCATACCAAAGTCTTCACCCCCTGAACCCATTGCCTGGTCCACTTGATCATTGTGGACCACCTTTACCGCCGTAAGGCGTCCTTCAGGTGGCTCAAGCTATGTGACACAACTTCTAGAGGGAATCGTCGCTGACACTACGGACTCTGGTTCATGAAGGAGGCGACCCTTCGGTCTCAGTCGCAGTCAATCAAGGCGGGGGTCCGATCCACTGGCACCCGCACCAGGCTTATAAGTCATGGCGCGGACCTCCCAGAGAGCTGTGCCAGTAGGAGGTCATGTCTAAAAGGCCACTCTCCACGCGGACCTCCCAGAGATGTATGGTGGCAATACGCGCCGTCCTCGTGCTCTCTGTAATGATGATGTGTGGTCATGACTCTCCGCCTGTTGTCAGTTCTGTCTGTAATGATGATGTGTGGTGATGACTCTCCGCCTGTTGTCAGTTCTGTCTGTAATGATGATGTGTGGTGATGACTCTCCGCCTGTTGTCAGTTCTGTCTGTAATGATGATGTGTGGTGATGACTCTCCGCCTGTTGTCAGTTCTGTCTGTAATGATGATGTGTGGTCATGACTCTCCACATGTTGTCAGTTCTGTCTGTAATGATGATGTGTGGTGATGACTCTCCACCTGTTGTCAGTTCTGTCTGTAATGATGATGTGTGGTGATGACTCTCCACCTGTTGTCAGTTCTGTCTGTAATGATGATGTGTGGTGATGACTCTCCACATGTTGTCAGTTCTGTCTGTAATGATGATGTGTGGTCATGACTCTCCACATGTTGTCAGTTCTGTCTGTAATGATGATGTGTGGTGATGACTCTCCACCTGTTGTCAGTTCTGTCTGTAATGATGATGTGTGGTGATGACTCTCCGCCTGTTGTCAGTTCTGTCTGTAATGATGATGTGTGGTCATGACTCTCCACCTGTTGTCAGTTCTGTCTGTAATGATGATGTGTGGTGATGACTCTCCACCTGTTGTCAGTTCTGTCTGTAATGATGATGTGTGGTGATGACTCTCCACCTGTTGTCAGTTCTGTCTGTAATGATGATGTGTGGTCATGACTCTCCACCTGTTGTCAGTTCTGTCTGTAATGATGATGTGTGGTGATGACTCTCCGCCTGTTGTCAGTTCTGTCTGTAATGATGATGTGTGGTCATGACTCTCCACCTGTTGTCAGTTCTGTCTGTAATGATGATGTGTGGTGATGACTCTCCACCTGTTGTCAGTTCTGTCTGTAATGATGATGTGTGGTGATGACTCTCCACCTGTTGTCAGTTCTGTCTGTAATGATGATGTGTGGTCATGACTCTCCACCTGTTGTCAGTTCTGTCTGTATTGATGATGTGTAGTGATGACTCTCCGCCTGTTGTCAGTTCTGTCTGTAATGATGATGTGTGGTCATGACTCTCCACATGTTGTCAGTTCTGTCTGTATTGATGATGTGTAGTGATGACTCTCAACCTGTTGTCAGTTCTGTCTGTAATGATGATGTGTAGTGATGACTCTCAACCTGTTGTCAGTTCTGTCTGTATTGATGATGTGTAGTGATGACTCTCAACCTGTTGTCAGTTCTGTCTGTATTGATGATGTGTAGTGATGACTCTCAACCTGTTGTCAGTTCTGTCTGTATTGATGATGTGTAGTGATGACTCTCAACCTGTTGTCAGTTCTGTCTGTAATGATGTGTGGTCATGACTCTCCACATGTTGTCAGTTCTGTCTGTAATGATGATGTGTGGTGATGACTCTCCACCTGTTGTCAGTTCTGTCTGTAATGATGATGTGTGGTCATGACTCTCCGCCTGTTGTCAGTTCTGCCTGTAATGATGTGTAGTGATGACTCTCAACCTGTTGTCAGTTCTGTCTGTAATGATGATGTGTAGTGATGACTCTCCACCTGTTGTCAGTTCTGTCTGTAATGACGATGTGTGGTGATGACTCGCAACCTGTTGTCAGTTCTGTCTGTAATGATGATGTGTGGTGATGACTCTCCACCTGTTGTCAGTTCTGTCTGTAATGATGATGTGTAGTGATGACTCTCAACCTGTTGTCAGTTCTGTCTGTAATGATGATGTGTGGTGATGACTCTCCACCTGTTGTCAGTTCTGTCTATAATGATGATGTGTGGTGATGACTCTCGACCTGTCGTCAGTTCTGTCTGTAATGATGATGTGTGGTGATGACTCTTGACCTGTCGTCAGTTCTGTCTGATGATGTGTGGTGATGACTCTCGACCTGTCGTCAGCTCTGTCTGTAATGATGATGTGTGTTGATGACTCTCGACCTGTTGTCAGTTCTGTCTGTAATGAGTAATGTCATGTACCCATTAGAGGTTGGGTTATGGGTTAGAGTTAGGGTAAGGGTTAGGGCTAACTATACCCCTAAACCCAGGGCGTAGCCAGGGCAATGGTATTGGTCTGTATTTAACTCCTGGAGCATGTGGACATCACAATAATATATTAGCATATAGGTTAGGGTATATGGTGCTTGTCTGCGTCTCAATCAGTCATAGCTCCTCGTCGAAGACGTGACAGTAATGTAAAACGTGCAACATAATTTGTCAACAAACAACACTCTCACAACAATAGTAAATCTCTCTAGCATGAGGCGATCAGCACCCTCGCTCTCAGGTAACCCAAAACACTCCTCTCTCAACCACAGTCAGTTCCTGTCTTATCGTCCTTGCCTCGGTCTGTGGTCACGTGGTGTTTTACCAACGTATCGTTCGTGCTAAGTCGGGTGTCTCCGTATCTTGGTATCCTCATGTCCTTCACCCGTCTATTGATGGATGATGTCTCAGGTTGTCTGGTCGAAGGTTGGACTGTCATTCAAGGACATGTCCAGTCTCTAACTCCATGTCCTGTCTCCCACTGGGTCTACAGTCCTGTCCTACTCTACCCATGCTCTACCTATGTCCTGTCCTTGTCCTGTGTCTTCTCTCACACTCACCAGGACTCTGACACGCTCCTGTCGCTCGCCCCCCCCCCCGCCCCCCTTTCGTGTCACTTATGTCATACTCATAAGTGACACATTGTGTTATTTCTTGGTAATTAGTTGGAACTAATTCGTCAGAGGACTAAGGGAGTAAGTAAGTCGTCATGGCTACCGTAGGTTGGGGTTGACAACTATAGTCTATAAAGGGTTGGATCTACTGTAGAAACACAAGCTCACTGGTGTTGTTCGGTGGTATGCATTTGGTTAGTTAACAAAGAGTCTACTACTCTTGCTCATTTTACTACTGGGGACTATTATAGACCATGATAACGTTGTCTCACATTCTTGGCGTGAGCCTTGAATTGCAACCCTCTCAAGACACCAACAGTGCCCACGGAACAATGGTCTCTTTTTTAGGGAGACTCATCAAGGGAAATATTCCCCCTGGTCCCCGTAAAACGGCAATTCAACCTTTCATCCAATCTGTGTTCTCACTGTTAAACCCATATCTAGCTCTCGCTTGTTAGCAGTGATTCTATGTACGATCACGTCTTACCCCCCCCCCCCCTTTAAGAACTACTTATGACCCTTGGTATGTGCAAGATAATGTCCCATTCCCCTTCTAATAGTTTTTTTTTTTTTTTTAAATTAGCATATCCTTTACAGGACATCGCTGTCAACAGCAGCATCTTTCAGCTGTCTGTTGATTTCTTGGCAAGATTACGCTCAGTAGTTTGCTATTGCTTTCTGAGCGGCCGGTTCAGTTATCCCGCAAGTCACCAGAGGGGGTTGAACAGCTCCCAGCTCTCGCCCGCTACGAGACTCTGCGTGATAAACGGGATTACGGAGAAAGTGTTGTAACCCCTCGGCCAGAGAGACCGGCCCTTTTAATAGTGGATGTAATTTATCTGTTAGTGTGGCGTGTGTATGCGAGCTATTTGTAATTATATTTGTGTTAACTACATCCATGTGTGCATGCTTATAATATGTGTTTTAACTCTGTCTAAGAGTCATTAGTTTGGTCTTCCGAATTCATGAAGGATTTCATATTCATCATCCATGAGGTGGACTACCGAACTATGATGCTTAGACATTTGTCTATTAGCGTTGTGTCAATGTAACAATCACACATCCAATTTAAAATGGCACAGATCACATGTGCTGCAGATGACGAATACAATATATAACATTGAGGCCAATGTGCGTGATAAATATTGCATATCATTTCTTTCACACCCTCAAATTTAATACATTTATAATGTCTTTCGTACATATCTCATATACACACTAAAACTGCATATTCTTATAAAAATACATGCAGGTAAAATAATAAATGTTTAAGGTAATGTAATAGGTATTAACTAAAGGTAATATTATTCTATTTTAATACTTAAACTGAAGTGAATTTATAATTAGAAAAACATTTAGTGAAAAAGAAAAGGGCTTATAATCTTAAGCTCTTGTTATTGCTTTAACATTTTAGCAATTAAATATGTACAATGTAGTTTAACTAGTCAAGTCACCGGCACCTTGCCTTCTTGACAGACGATAGTTTGTGCTTTAAAAAGGCATAATAACTTTTATCTATGGCGGTAGCGAATGTGACTGATAAGCCCAATTCGCGCTGTAAATGTCTGGTCACAGTGGGTGCATGTGAACACGTGGTCATTTCCACCATCATGCACCATCTTACGTCTCACACGCTCGGTGTGTGACTTATCTGCAATAATTTTCTCCTTTGCATTTATTCCATTTCTGATGTTTGCCCTCCATGCAACACGTTCAGCAGCGAATTGCTCCCAATGTGCATTATCAATGCCTGTATCAATCATGTCCCGCTTACACACATCTTTGTATCGTAGTAGAGGCCGACCCTGAGATCTCTTACCCATCTGTAATTCACCAAAAAATATGTCCTTTGGTATTCTACCATCATCCATCCTCCTAACATGTCCTATCCATCTAAGTCTAGGAAGACTGAGCATGGAATAAACCGTCACAAAACCTGATCTTTCCAATACTTCAGTATTTGTGATTTTGTCTTGCCACTTAATACCAAGAATTCTTCGCAGACACCGCATATGAAAGCTGTTTAAATGTTTCCCTTGGTGTGAGTAAGTTGTCCAGGTTTCACTGCCATAAAGAAGAGTACTAAGGACACAGGCTTGATAGACAAGGACTTTTGTTTTGGCAGTAAGCTTCCTGTTCTCCCAGACTCTTTTCTTAACCTGTTCATTGTTGTTGCTGCCTTATCAATCCGGATGTTGATTTCCTGATCTAGGGATAATTTGCTATTTACCACTGATCCTAGATATGTAAAATGGTCTACCATCTCTAGTTCGGCGTCGTCAATAAAGATTGATGGTACCCCGTGTGCACCTTGTGACTAATCTGTGTCTTCTTTTTGCTAATTGTTAAACTAAATTCAGAATAAGCATTGGAGAATGCAGATAGTAGACATTGCAATACTTCCCCCGAGTGGGTCGTAACTGCAGCATCATCTGCAAAAAGCAACTCTCTGATCAGTACCCTCCTAATTTTAGTCTTGGCCTTCAATCTCTGAGCATTGAAGAGGCCCACATCTGAGCGTGAGTGAATGTATATACCACCATCCTGATCACGAAAGGCATATTTCAGTAGTTTAACTAGTAACATCAACTTTAATTTTACAAAAGATTAATACTTTTAACTCACAACTTGAGTATTAAATTAATACTAAAGAAAATCACACGGGCTCCGTGTAAGCAATGTTTGAAAACCCCTGATATGACTCGGTTGATTGTTACACAGCACCCTTCAGGAGCCACTCGCCCAGTGCTCGAGTTGTTGGGGCTGTGTAAGATCCAACCACTGGTAATACACGTGAAGTAGGTGGGCACAGAGAAGCAAGATGTAAGGAGAGAGAGAGAGAGAGAGAGAGAGAGAGAGAGAGAGAGAGAGAGAGAGAGAGAGAGAAGGAGAGAGAGAGAGGTTGGAAAATTGCATGCGACATACCGCATGAGGGATGCGGAGTGGGTAGGTCTACAAATACGAGGCTTCACTCCTACTGTTCTCTATGAAATAGAAGCAGTAAGGTTGATTGTTATACAACGTATTTGGGGATCAAATCACCCAGTGGTTGTGTTAAAATCAGACCACCGGCAATATAGTTGGAATATGTAGGCACAGAGAAGCCTGATGGAAAAGAGAGAGAGAGAGAGAGAGAGAGAGAGAGAGAGAGAGAGAGAGAGAGAGAGAGAGAGAGAGAGAGAGAGAGAGAGAGAGAGAGAGAGAGAGAGAGAGAGAAATCAAATCAAATCAAATCAACTTTATTAGGGTCACAAATTGGGCGCGCAGGCCCGTCTTACATTCGGCCCTTCCAATCACTCGTCTTTCGTTCATCAAGAGCATTATACATTTACATAGGAAGAAAAATAAACATTGTGAAATGAATGTTGTAAACATAAACAAGGCTAAACATGGAGAAAAATGTGTACATAAAAGGTAGTGATGCCAGCGCGTCCCACACACACACACACACACACACCACACACACACACACTCTCTCTCTCTCTCTCTCTCATTCACTCTCATTCTCACTCATTCACTCACACACACACACTCTCACTCATTCACTCTCCCGTTCACTCATTCACTCTCCCGCTCACTCATTCACTCTCCCGCTCACTCATTCACTCTCCCGCTCACTCATTCACTCTCACGCTCACTCATTCTGTCTCTCCCGCTCACTCATTCACTCTCCCGCTCACTCATTCACTCTCCCGCTCACTCATTCACTCTCCCGTTCAATCATTCACTCTCCCGCTCACTCATTCACTCTCACTCATTCACTCTCACGCTCACTCATTCACTGTCCCGCTCACTCATTCACTCTGCCGCTCACTCATTCACTCTCACGCTCACTCATTCACTCTCACGCTCAATCATTCACTCTCCCGCTCACTGATTCACTCTCACGCTCACTCATTCACTCTCACGCTCACTCATTCCTTCTCACGCTCACTCATTCACTCTCACTCATTCACTCTCACGCTCACTCAATCACTCTCACGCTCACTCATTCACTCTCACGCTCACTCATTCACTCTCACGCTCACTCATTCACTCTCCCGCTCAATCATTCACTCTCCCGCTCACTCATTCACTCTCACTAATTCACTCTCCCGCTCACTCATTCACTCTTCCGCTCACTAATTCACTCTCCCGCTCACTAATTCACTCTCCCGCTCACTCATTCACTCTCACGCTCACTCATTCACTCTCACGCTCACTCATTCACTCTCACTCATTCACTCACAATCATTCACTCCCACACACAGACACTCTCACTCATTCACTCTCCAGCTAACTCATTCGCTCTCACGCTCACTCATTCACTCTCCCGCTCACTCATTCATCCTCACGCTCACTCATTCACTCTCACGCTCACTCATTCACTCTCACTCATTCACTCACACTCATTCACTCCCACACACAGACACTCTCACTCATTCACTCTCCAGCTCACTCATTCGCTCTCACGCTCACTCATTCACTCTCCCGCTCACTCATTCACCCTCACGCTCACTCATTCACTCTCACGCTCACTCATTCACTCTCCCGCTCACTCATTCACTCTCACTCATTCACTCTCCCGCTCACTCATTCACTCTCACGCTCAATCATTCACTCTCCCGCTCACTCATTCACTCTCACGCTCACTCATTCACTCTCACGCTCACTCATTCACTCTCACGCTCACTCATTCACTCTCACGCTCACTCATTCACTCTCACGCTCATTCATTCTGTCTCTCATTCACACTCACTCACTCTCTCACTCAAACTACAGTAATGAACATAAGTTTAGATTATACATGATAAAATCAAATGGTATTTAACTTATAATATGACAGATGAGAATACACAAACATATGGATTCGCGTGTTACATAACATGCGTGTTACATGACATGCATCTGCTCAGCTCTCTCTCTCTCTCTCTCTCTCTCTCTCTCTCTCTCTCTCTCTCTCACTCTCTCTCTCTCTGTATTCTTTCATATACACACACTCACACGCATGCGTACGCTCACACACACACACACTCTCTCTCTCTTTCTCTCTCATTCACTCTCACTCTCACTAATTCACTCTCCCGCTCACTCATTCACTCTCACGCTCACTCATTCACTCTCACGCTCACTCATTCGCTCTCACGCTCACTCATTCACTCTCCCGCTCACTCGTTCACTCTCACGCTCACTCATTCACTCTCACGCTCACTAATTCACTCTCCCGCTCACTCATTCACTCTCACGCTCACTCATTCACTCTCACGCTCACTCATTCACTCTCACGCTCACTCATTCACTCTCCCGCTCACTCATTCACTCTCACGCTCACTCATTCACTCTCACGCTCACTCATTCACTCTCCCGCTCACTCATTCATTCTCCCGCTCACTCATTTACTCTCCCACTCACTCATTCACTCTCACGCTCACTCATTCTCTCTCTCCCGCTCACTCATTCACTCTCCCGCTCACTCATTCACTCTCCCGCTCACTCATTCACTCTCCCGCTTACTCATTAACTCTCCCGTTCAATCATTAACTCTCACTCATTCACTCTCACGCTCACTCATTCACTCTCACGCTAACTCATTCACTGTCCCGCTCAATCATTCACTCTGCCGCTCACTCATTCACTCTCACACTCACTCATTTACTCTCACGCTCACTCATTCACTCTCACGCTCAATCATTCTCTCTCCCGCTCACTGATTCACTCTCACGCTCACTCATTCACTCTCACGCTCACTCATTCCTTCTCACGCTCACTCATTCACTCTCACTCATTCACTCTCACGCTCACTCATTCACTCTCACACTCACTCATTCACTCTCACGCTCACTCATTCACTCTCACGCTCACTCATTCACTCTCACGCTCACTCATTCACTCTCACGCTCACTCATTCACTCTCCCGCTCAATCATTTACTCTCCCGCTCACTCTCACGCTCACTCATTCACAGAGAGAGAGAGAGAGAGAGAGAGAGAGAGAGAGAGATTGGAAAAGTGTCTACGACACGCCACTGATGTATGCGGGGTCGGTTGGTCTACAAATACGAGGCTTCACTCATACTGTCCCCTATGAAATAGAGGCAGTAAGGTTGATTGTTATACAACGTATTTGAGGATCAAATCACCCAGTGGTTGTGTTGAAATCAGACCACTGGCAATATAGTTGGAATATGTAGGCACAGAGAAGCGAGATGGAAGAGAGAGAGAGAGAGAGAGAGAGAGAGAGAGAGAGAGAGAGAGAGAGAGAGAGAGAAAGAGAGAGAAGAGAGACAGAGATAGGAGAAGTGCCTACGACACGCCACCTGATGTATGTGGGGTCGATCGGTCTACACATACGAGGCTTCACTCATACTGTACCCTATGAGATAGAGCCAGTAAGGTTGATTTTTATACAACGTATGTATATGTATATGTAGTGTCCATAGGAATAGTCTATGGAATGCTATGCAGGAATTTGGAATACCAAGGAAGTTAATCGACATGACCAGACTATGCATGGAAGATACTTATAATATAGTAACATATAAAGGCAGGAAATCAGACCCCTTCCAAATAACATCTGGCTTGAAACAGGGTGATGCACTATCGCCGCTACTCTTCAATCTGGCTCTAGAGAAAGTTGTAAGGAAGGTAAAGGAGGAATGTGATATTGGTGGAACATCCAAGCTGCTTGGTTATGCAGACGATATAGATATTATAGGGCAAAGTGAACAAAAGACATTGGAAATATTGACTCACTTAAAGGAAAAAGCCCAACAGATGGGGCTGGTTATCAACCAATATAAGATAGAATATATGGTAATTTCAAGAGACAGAATGGCTAAAAACTCTGGCCACATACAAATAGATAATATGACCATTAAAAGAACGGAAACATACAAATACCTGGGTACAATCTTCAACTGCTCCAATATCATAAGGGAAGAAATACAAACTAGAATCAACTCTGGAAATAAGATATACTATGCACTACAACATCTACTAAAATCAAAGGCGCTATCTCGTAACACCAAAATCACAATATACAAAACACTGATCAGACCAGTTGTGCTGTATGGCTCTGAAACCTGGAATACAACGAAAGGAGACGAAGCCTTGTTACAAACCTTTGAGAACAAAATTTTAAGACGCATCTTTGGACCCATTAGGGATACACAAAGTGGAGAGTGGAAAAGAAGAAGTAACAAAGACATTTATGATCTGTTTAAGTCCCCGCTAATCACTGGTATTATGAAGGCTAATAGACTACAATTGCTGGGGCATATAGAAAGAATGGAAGATAATAGGGAAACAAAACTCGCTTACACTCACGAAATAAATGACCGTAGACCCCGAGGTAGACCAAGAAGGCGGTGGAGAGATAATACATGTACAGACCTACAAGCACTTGGAATCAACGACTGGCAAGAGAAGGTCCACCAGAGAGACGAATGGAGACGGATTGTGTCTGCAGCAAAGAACCTCAATGGCTCGGAACGCTGAAGAAGAAGAAGAAGAAGAAGAAGTATGTGAGGATCAACCCCCCAGTGGTTGTGTTATTGGGGCTGTGTAACATCAGACCACCAGCAATATAGTTGGAATAGGTAGACACCGAGAAGCACGATGGAAGGGGGAGAGAGAGAGAGAGAGAGAGAGAGAGAGAGAGAGAGATTGGAAAAGAGCCTACGACACGCCACACATGGCATAGGTGGGCACAGAGAAGCCCGATTATTGAGAGAAAATGAGAGAGTGAGATTGAGAGAGTTACTCACGAAAATATACGGTGTTACGGCGAAAGCTGTAAATCCCTTTGCCAGGGGGACGGAAGTCACATCAATACATATGTAATTCTTACTTTCACAATCTGGATATTTTTCAGAGATACTTTCCAACGAAATCTAGATATTTATGGATGTTGTTTGGGCCATTTCTAGATATTTTTGGTCAAAAAAAAAGTGGCAACCCTGGTTCCTGGCAATGACACATACAGCCCTTGTCTAGCCCGGCGCCAAGCGGATATCCTGTCTTCTGGATGTGTCTCCAGGATGTGTCTGCTCTCCATGCGTTGTGATCACCTTTTGTCAACAGCAAACACGTGACACAAACAAGCACACCCAGGGGACAAGTGAGTCATACGCCGTATTGGGACATTGAGTACCTGTCGCCCACATTCTGGCACTGGGTCAAAATTAGGACAATGTGTAACTCAAGTCAGCCCACAGCCAGATAGAATGGTTTGTCAGATAACATCTACCTCAAGTCAGTCCACAGCCAGGTAGAATGGTTTGTCAAGTAACATCTACCCTACGTCAACCCACAGCCAGATAGAATGATTTGTCAGGTAACATGTACCTCATGACAACCCACAACCAGGTAGAATGATTTGTCAGATAACATCTACCTCAAGTCAGTCCACAGCCAGGTAGAATGGTTTGTTAAGTAACATCTACCCTATGTCAACCCACAGTCAGATAGAATGATTTGTCAGGTAACATGTACCTCATGACAACCCACAACCAGGTAGAATGATTTGTCAGATAACATCTACCTCAAGTCAGTCCACAGCCAGGTAGAATGGTTTGTCAATTAACATCTACCTTAAGTTAATCCACAGCCAGGTAGAATGGTATGTCGGGGAATATCTACCTCAAGCGATTCCTCGGCCATATAGAATGGTTTGTCAGATAACATGTACCTCAAATCAATCCACAGCCATGTTGAATGGTTTGAAATGGCGATTGTTTATTTCGAATACTGTCCATGAGAATAATGTATATGTCGAAATGTTGCCTGAAGCGCACTCAATGATACGATGGATATGGCGAATATTTGCCCCGAACACACTCAAAGATACAATGGTGTGACAGTTGCAATGTACCACCCAATTACACCTTGAGAACAATCGAGAATCAGCACATTCCCAGACGACTATATTATGTTAGTCCAGCAGCGCGGAGTATTTTCTGTATCCCAGTGGAGACAGTAATAACCACAGACTACAACAGTATTATAAACAGCAGACGCCTAAGTGGAATATGGACCTGCAGGACAGTAATTAGTAAGTCAGACAGGTCACCGGAAGAATACAGACCTACTGGAAGATTAATCTGTCAACAATGATTCAACCAATAAGAGAATGTCCAAGAACATGTTTGTCCTGCCCATGGATGTTAGGCGGAATACAATTAAACCTCAGTAGGAGGGAATGTTTTCACCTCGATAAAACTGAATGGATATTCTACAGTAAGGGTTAGTTGTAATTTGAGTGCTGTGAGTGCAGGTTGTGATTTCAGTTGGATTAACGACAGGGACATTCTGGATCCATGGATACAGGGTGAGTGAACACTTACAGCAACACCCCTTGTGTTAGTAGAACTATCTTAAAGAAGATTCGAACCCTTCAGTAATGGTTAGGACATCTCTATATGTTAGAATAGAGTTTAGAGATTCGTCTCACTAAATGAAATACTCTGAAGATATATATTAGTTATTTCCCTTGGTTAATAAAATATCAAGTGGTTATCTTTCTTTGCTTATTATATGAATTTGATGAAAGATACAATTCTCATTAAGAAGTAATAGCAGACTTCAGTATCCTCTTTGCTTTTTAAACAATTAATGAGAAGATCTACCAAAATATTTGTCTTCATTATTATTTTTAATCTCCTTCACACACACACACACACACACACACACACACACACACACACACACACACACACACACACACACACACACACATTACAATGTACATGATCGTCTATAATTATACTAACTATGTGTAAAATGAGCATGTTGTTATTTTATGAGACCATCTACACTGAAGAAGGGGATCATCATCAGAACTTAGTGAGATGATCCTAATTAACTAGAGGCGCCAGTAAACTAGGAATTGGGCACCGGCTGTGTGGATGGTAGGAACACTTATTGTAAAGATATGAGGGAGACATATTTTATCAGACATAAGATGTTGGCTACATGTATCTTATATATATATATGGCTACGCATCCAATTAAATCATTGGACCGACAAAACACGGCATAAAATTGTCTGGCTAACCTGCACCTGTAAAGTAAAACAGTTCCCCAACTTTCTTTTGAGGGCGAGTACATGTTTGTTGTTCATATTTTTAACATACAAAGGTGGTGGTTGAGTGGTCTACATGTTAGTACCTAAATAGGGTGCTCATGTTTGGCCTACCAGATGGATTAGCAGTGAAGGCTAATGGATTCCACCTTCCCGATACAGCGAAGAGTGACGACCGGGAATCAGCCATTACCCTCTCAGAGAGCAACTGTACCACTCTGAAACGAAGCTGAGTATAAACCAACTAACCTAAACTTGCCAGTCGCCAACAATATTTACCAGCAACTAGATTAGGTAAAGAAATGAAGAATGTCTACTATACTCAGTTAAGTCATAGACAATACCCGGCAGCGGGTTATTTTAGAAAATTGACAATATATACATTCTGTGTCTAAGAATCAGTATTGTTAATTATTATGTTTCTGTTGGAATGCCATTGTCCATATCACCTCTATCATGCAATATACTTTTTAAAATTTTACATGAGGAAGTTAGTGAATTTTTTTGGCATAGTTATGTGTTTCTAAATGTATTAAGTATCACTTTGATAGCACTACATCACTTAACAACAGATCCGGAGAGCTGTGTGGCAGGGATACTACTCGTCTTTAGGTTTACCAGAGTGAGCATTCTCCTCTCTGAGGGCAGTGCATTTCATGTGCTCTCTTGGCTTCCTACTAGAAAACCTTACCTGATACTTTAGTGGAATCTTACCAGATGGTCTTATCCAGTACTAGGGAGTCTTGCGAGCCATTTCTGATGTTCAGTTAGTAGTCGGCAACAACGATTTTGGGGATATCTATCTCCGATCTCAAGTTAACATACCACAGATGGATGACGAATATGTGTCCCGAACACACTCAATGATACGATGGATATGGTGAATATTTGTCCCGAAACACACTCAATGATACGATGGATATGGCGAATATCTGTCCCGTATACATTTAATAATACGATGGATAAGGCGAATATTTGTCCCGAACACACGCAATGATAAGATGGGTGTGGTGGATTTTTGCCCCGAATGCTGTCAATGAGAATAGTTGACAAGGTGAACATTGACCCGTGTATTGTAACTGACGAAAGATGGGACAAATATTCGCCATGTCAACCATTCTCACTGACAGTATATGGGAGAAATATGACTATAGTGTGTTTACATTTTTTTGCCCAAATATAAAATTCCATATCTCAGTAACCAACTGAGGGAAAATGATGAGATTTAGCATATAACCTTATCATTATGTCCACCCAACAAAAAAAATTTTGTTCTGGAGATTGTACAGCAGATTTCAATGTTTGTTTATATGCGGTATACAATTTACGGCTCAGAGATTAAGCCCATCATTTTAAAAGTATTACAGCTTCACCAAGACACATCCGCGCTTTTTTTTTAAAAATTGTCTCACGGTTTTCGTTTTGGCACAAACTGCGCGCATTTATATGGGATTGTTTAGAGGTGTCTCCGATGTGGGTTCTTTCATGAAACGTGATTATATAAATATATAAATAAATCTTACCATTAATATAATATTAATAGCTAATATTTGAATGTGTGAATATTGTTCAATGGGATTAAAAGTGAAATTGTGTACATCGCTATGAAGTTGTACACATATTTTTATCAAGAAGCTGATCGCAGGAAACTGTTTCATACTGTTACAAATCCCGAAGAAAAAAAAACAGTGCATGCATTGGGTTTGAGTAAACGGTCATTTCGTCGATGGGTGCAAGAATCTGGAATGAAACCAACAAGCGATAACCAAACGTTAGGTAGAAAGGCAATTGTAGACAGCTTTGACAAGGATGTCATCAGGCGAGTTATTATAAAAATGATGGATGCAAAAGAAACTGACTGTAAGAAAACTGAGGGTTTTGTTGAGAAAGAACAATAACATAGAGCTATCCAAAACAATTTTGTGGAAAATTATAAGGACATTAGGCTTCACGTTTAGAAAGTACAAGGGAGGTAGAAATATCCTTTGCGAGCAACCGCATTTAGGAGCCACGAGAAGCAGATACCTACGTGAAATAAGGGAAGTGCGCAAAGAAAATTATGACATAGTGTATTTGGATGAGACATGAATCAATGCGCACCACACAAGTGAAAAGGAATGGCAATCAATGGATGGAAAGATAAAGCGTTATGTGCCCAGTAGTAAAGGACGGCGTTTGGTCATAGCCTATGCTGGTAGTACTCATAATGGCTTACTACAGAATGCTGGGTTCGTGTTCGTATCAAAGCATTCAAACAATAGGGATTATCATAATGAGATGAATGGTAATGTATTTAGAGATTGGCTCGAGAATACAGTACTTCCATCCCTTGATAGACCGTCTTGTCTTGACGCGGTGACAAACAACTGTATTGAAGAAAAAAAAAACACACATACACACTAAACGCATTGAATATCAACAGAAGAGTAATATTGCGGTGGAAACTGACATATTGTGGCATAACAAGAAACGTGAGAGCAAACACGTTGTCAAATTAGGGGACAACACACGTGCATACGAATCAATCTATAAACTTCAATGAAAAGAGGACTAACATCTTGGTCGTTAAGAAGAAAGCCTACTACAGAGACACTGACAACTATCTTCATAGTGCAAAACAGGTAATCATGTTCCGTCTCTGAACGGTAAACAGCAGAGTAGACAATCTTTCACGAAGACTCAAAGCGGGTCTGTCACCCAGGTGTACGTGTGAACAAATTACACAGACAGCTGAACAGATCCTTAATAATGGAAACATGATGACTAAATTGCGGTATCATTTCTGGTCACTCCATACGCACATTAACGCACAGCTATTTGGAAGCTTTCACGAACTCAATATAAAAAGCTAACATGAATACTTGTGTACACATTATTAACCAGCAGCTGAAGAAACTATAAGAAAATGAAAAATAAGGTAAGAAATATATTCCTTCTTTCCTGTCAATTTACACATTATTTACCCCATCCATCCATCCATCATGTGCCATGCCGGTAAGCGTGGGTGGTCATGTTCTGCCATCTCACTCGATCAACAGAGTCGTGGATCAGTTCCGTGTTATTTACCCCATGCCTCTGTAAATTCTTTGTCTTTACTAATATTACACATTCCACCCCTCTCGGGATTCTTCGTGGTGAAGTGGTCAAGCCGTCTGACTCGGGCTCCGAAGATTGTGTGGTCGATTCCGGGCCGCGTCCTTCATTTCACGAGTGCATTTTTTCGGAGACTCCCGAGGGTCGTCGCTGGAGCTACGGAGTTCGTGCTTTGTGCGACGCTTTCCGCGCTGCGGAAAGAAACTGAGCCATATGGGATAAAAAACCCTTTGCAATGCGGCCGACCCTGTCGACTTTTAAGCTACTTCTTTTATTGCACCCACTCCCATACGAGTCCGGATACGCCTTGTGTCGTCATGTGAATTGGCCGGGCATTCATTACTGTAAAAACAAGTTTGTTAGCGAGAAATCACTAGTTTTTCAGCAAAACATCAAAGAAATGTCGCCGCTTTCGATGATTTAAGTTGCTTTTGGACCTATCAAAGACATATTCCTTGGGTGGGGGTAAATTTAAGACGGCAGGCAAAATTTCATAACGATGCAACAGACAGTTTTCAAAATAATTGATCGTGAATGACGGCATTCTTTTCTAGACATACTATAGACCATCACAGAGAAAATATCCTTGGCATGAATGCGACGTCCTGTAAATGACATGCAACTCACGTTAACTATTTCCAGTGACAATGGGTGACACCGAGGATTTGTGACATACTCTCCGGTGATTCACAGAAATGTCATCATGCACACGAAACCTGCGTCCATTTTTATTGGTCAGTCTAGATTACAGGGAGGTGTTCATACAACAATTCCAAACATAATGAGAAACGGACCGGGAAGAATTAGTGTCAGCAAGAAATACATTTAGGGAAGAAATTAGTCACTTCAATGCACACATTATGAATGATTTAATTAGTGGAAGAATTAGTGTCAGAAAGAAACCCATTTAGGGAAGAAATAGGTAACCCCAATGCACACATTATGAACGGATTTAATTAGTGGAAGAAGCAGAGACAACACAGAAGTGGTGGGGAAGAAAGGGGTGTAGTTGAAGAAAATCGGGGGGGGGGGGGGATATAAGAGCGAACGACAGAACGAGAAAATTTTATTTTCAACGGATTAAGAATTGGGCACGCAGGCCCGTTTATTATGCTGCCTGTCTGTTTTGATTGCTTGTATACATTAGTTCATTCATACATTTCTTGCCAGGTTCATTGTAAGCAACAATAATGTATGATATAAAGGCGCGCAAAATATGCAGCAATCATGACTACATTACCCATTTTCTTTTTTCTTTTCATATCCTTTACAGGACATCGCTGTCAGCACCAGCATTTTACTGCTTTTGTGATGACTTGGCAAGTTAACGTTCAGTAGTTTGACATTGCTTTCTGAACGACCGGCTCCCATACCAATTCGTTAAAACCCAAAGCAACACGGTCTGCTGGCAAATCGCGCACTGCTGTGTTTCGAACGCGGGTAGACGGGATTACGAACCGCGTCCGTACCGCCTTAGCCATGGAGCCGGCATATGACCCACTAATACTACTTATTACCAGAGTAATTTTGCTAAAAGAAATATACCTTATAACCATACTGAAGTTTGCTTAGTACACTAGGATGAAAGTGGGCAGACGACACGTCTGTGCTGCGGTAATGTTCAAATAGCTTGTGATGGTCTGTGTAGGGGTCTGTAGAGTTGTTGGTTCGCCCTGAAAGATTGTGTCACAGTCGAATTGCGGAGTACGCCTGACTTGTGTTGTATGAGTCTATCATAAGATTGGGGGAATGTCCAATGTTTGCCATTTTGTTATGTCTTGTATTACATTTAAGCAATGGTCAAAGGTCATACGGAGCACCCTGAGATAGGATTTTGCGAATGGAGTTTTACAAATATAAAAGAGAATAAATGGACTCTTCCGGACACTGGGGCGTGGTGGTTAGATGGTGCCCATCATATGTTGTCTAGTCCAGTCGACCTTGGGCGGGTCATGGGGTTATTATCACTCCGGCCACTTTTATTGTAAGAACATACCCGGTACCAGCTGTAGGCCGGGTGGACACAGGTAGCCGGGTCTACGTGACCAAGTACGTCTCCAGGTGGGATGGAACAGATGACCACCCTGCCGGCAAGCTAGCGCGCTACCCACAGCTCTACTGTAACACCCAGACTGACATACAGACTGACACACAGATTATCAGACAGACACACAGACTGACAGACACACATACTGACAGGCGATCAGACAGAGTATACTTACAGAACCTTATACCTGGTCAAATGAGTCACGATACTGTAGGCTGTGACAGTTCACAGTGTGCGCTGAACAAACTCTGGTTAAATAGCTCCCGTTGCCAGCAGAAACATCAATTACTCACCGATCAGGACAAACAGTTACCTGAACTGGTACATAACCACGTGTGCTGGTGGGCTAATTAATGTCCAGGACTCACCGTTTGCCTTCACTTGATAGAGTTGACACAAAGTCGTTAAACCATCGCAAATACACCACCCGCTTCCCACCTTTCCTCATTTATGGCTACCGTAAGAATCAATGAGCACAAAGTTTTGAGAAATAAGCATGTACTTGTAAATTTGTCAATATATTTTTCCAGGGTGTTAAAGGAGTGCGGTGTGAACAAATATTATATTGCACAAGAAGCGGTCAGGAAGGTAATCCAGCTGACGTGTACATATAAACATCAACATGCAGGTATTTAGAACTCCACAAAGAAGGAGAAATAAGTTCAGAAATAGCAGACTAAACAAAGGAGATTGTAGACTCGAGCAAACATTTGAAAAGCTAACAGATAATGTAGTCAATATAATATATTGTTTTATGACACTTGCGGGACCTTCAAGTGGACATGACATCAGATCACTGGCCGTAGTAGCCTCTCGTGTCTTCTCTTCAAGTGGTAGGGGAGATTGCGTGGCCCGGTCATCTCATGGACTATGGTAGTTAAGACAATGACAGGGTCTCCACTTCAAGAGGTAGAGGAGATTGCATGGCCCAGTCATCTCATGGCCTATGGTAGCTAAGACAATGACAGGGTCTCACAGGTCTGACAGGTGAATGGGCAGGGACCAGACGAAGTGTTACACGGCGCAGTTGCTTTGTGGGTAAATTGGGACGAGGTCAAGGCTAGGGAAAGCAAACCCGGAAAATGCCTGTCGAAATAGTATGTGCTGGGGCACACACGCCTGACCAAACAATGCGACGTAATTGCTTTATGGCGCCGATAAGGTCATTCATCGCCCCTTCAAACGCTTGCGGTGGGTTTAATTCTGTCTTATAATTGCCAGATCAAGGTCCATGATTTCTGGCCGTCAGATAACAAGGTCAATGAACACTCTGCCTTTAACTACGTGATCATGGGCAATCTTGGGCGTGAAATAAACAGGTTCATGAATCTCTGTACATGATATTCTCAAGATTCTTCTCTAGCAGTGATATTCTCAACATTCACCTCTATCCATGATACTCTGAACATTCATCTCTGTCCACGATATTCTCAACATTCATCGCGGCCCATGATATGATATTCTCAACATACATCTCTGTTCATGATATTCTCAACATACATCTCTGTCCATGATATTCTCAACATACATCTCTGTCCATGACATTCAGAACATTCATCTCATCTCTGTCATGATATTCTCAACACTCATATCTGTCTATGATAATTGATATTCTCAACATTGATCTCTGCCCATGATTTATATTCTCAACATTCATCTCTATCCATGATATTCTCAACATTCATCTCTATCCATGATATTCTCAACATTCATCTCTACCTATGATATTCTCAACATTCATCTCTATCCATGATATTCTCAACATTCATCTCTATCCGTGATATTCTCAACATTCATCTCTATCCATGATATTCTCAACATTCATCTCTATCCATGATATTCCCAACATTCACCTACGCACTGAACGATGACTTATATCTTAACATAGCAAAAACAAAGATAATGCATACAGATAAAACTGCTATAGAGGAAGAAATATAATGGGGAAAAATTGGAGGTGGTGGAAATTTTTGAATATCTTGGGTCATTGATTACCAACAACGGTGATACAATGAAAGAAATTAAACGGCGACTATCAATTGCTCTTCAAAGACTAAAAAAGCTGAATAAATTATGGAGTGGGACAGACAGAACTACAAAAATTAGATTTTTAAGAGCATGCATCTAATCTTTCCCATTGCAACATATGCCTGTGAGACATGGACACTTACTAAACAAGCTGAACAGCGCATAAACGCCTTTGAATATAAATGTTATAGGCGAGTTCTAAAAATCTCTTGGGTAAAGAAAAGAACAAATGCATCCATTCTTCAAGAGTTGAATATTGAAGAAGGTTGGCTATTAAAGACGATAAAACAAAGAAAACTGATATATTTTGGTCACTTGAAACGTCACGAAAGTTTGGAGAGAACAATAATGGAGAGGTATATGCCTGGGGAGAGAGGAAGAGGAGGGCCAAAGAGAAGATGGGTGCAGGATGTGGCGGATGATCTCCAGATGGGTGTATCAGACGCGGGACATCTTGCTTATGACCGAGAGGTTTTCCGGAAGGTTGTTATGGGAGCGAGTTTCTGCAAAGGACATGCTACTGAATGAATGAACTGAACGATGCAGCCCCGGACAAAATGGAACTCTTCAATGTCCTGGTCCCGTACAAGTGTTTCCGGGTCAGGAAGGGGCTGGGCCTGAGTTCGTGGACGTGTGTAGTCAAGTCTAAACATAATACGCTAACAGTTCTAACAGTAACAGCTGTGTCAACCTCGTATCTGATATCTACACACTCGCTGGCACAGCACCCACAGACCGTCTAACAGCTGCGTCATCCTGATAACACACGCTGACACGGCAGGGACAGATCGTTGAACCAGCTTGTCGCCACAACCACCAGCTTGTGTCAGCAGCTTTGTCTCTCTCTCCCCGACCACGTCAGCAACATCTCATCTCAAACATGGCAGATCGGGTATGGTTGTTTTACAGTTGTCGTTGATATTTTATGTTCTTGTCAGTCATTATTAATCTTTATCAGGTGATCATCATGATTATTTCTACTTTACTAATATAATATAAATAACTTAACTAATTAAATGGGAGAGTTTATACCGCGCTGGCTCGGAATAGACAGAGTAGTTTATACCGCGCTGGCTCGGAATAGACAGAGTAGTTTATACCGCGCTGGCTCGGAATAGACAGAGTAGTTTATACCGCGCTGGCTCTGAATAAACGGAGTAGTTTATACCGAGCTGAAGTATGAAGCTGTTTTAATATCAAGAATAATTTTCCAGATTGGTATCCCCAATAAAAATAATTGTGTCCCCATGCGAGTTAAAGAATTGTTAACTTGCGTTTCTGTACTCTTACTGTTTACAGGCTTCCATCTTTGTTTACATTACCGACCTACTATTTCCTGCTATTGATGTCCTCTGCCTCATAATTCCGGTCCAACCTGACAGTAATGTGCGTCGCCTCAGAAAGACATGATTAGGCAATTCAAACACCAGGCTTCCGACTTACTGGCCTGATGAATTAACAAATAAACAAGGAAATGCTACGCACATAAAGTGCAGCAAAACCTGGTATATGTGAAGCAGGTTGAAAAGAGAGAGGAGATAGATAGATAACGAAGCTAGTGTGAGAGACAGAGATATGAGAAAGATGTGTTGATAACTTTTATATAATATAAATAAGATAATATAAGTGACAAAACATCTGTTCATAATCATAGTTCCTAAAAATTTTTATTAAAAAGTCGCTTGCACCCAATTAATTGCTGAAAAAAAAAAAAAAAAAATTGTCCAGCAGGGAATCGAACCAACAGCTCCCACTTATCAGGCAGAGACACTTACCACTGTGCTACTGAGGATATGATCTTCAATCAACAAAAGTATATAACATAGCCACGCTCATGTCCCGATGACGTCACATACGTTAAGTCACGTGACTAGACAAATCACGTGACCAGGACCACTCGGGGTTTCCGGGACCGGGAAAAATCACGTGATATCACGCTCGGAATAGACAGAGTAGTTTATTCCGAGCTGGCGCGGAATAGACACTTCCTAATTAAATACTGCAAATCCTCACAATGAAGTCGATCTAAGAGAGGGGTTATATACTATGTTATAGCGCGCTGCGAATAATACTGAGCGTTATTCACAGCTGTGAGATTTAAGTATGGCTCCATTGAAAATTTAAATCATTTTTATATATATTTTATACATTTAGTTCTGTATGCAGTCCCTACTAACCCTAACACAAAAACTTGAAAAGAACGCTACTTTTTCTATCGTGATTTTCGAAAATTTGCCACGGTAGTAAACGTCATGTGACCAGCAGCGACTATCAATAACACGTAGCAGAGATGAATGTTGAGAATATCATGGATGGTTGTTAAGATTATCATGGACAGACAAGAATGTTGAGAATGTCATGGACAGTGATGAATGTTGAGAATGTCATGGACAGTGATGAATGTTGAGAATGTTATGGACAGTAATGAATGTTGAGAATATCATAGACAGAGATGAATATTGAAATTATCATGGACAGAGATGAGTGTTAATATTATCAAGGACAGAGATATGAACATAATTATTTATTTAACACGTGTATAACAATTTGTGCATAAAAAATGTTTGTGGCATTAACATCACTAATGATATATATAATTATAATATATAAATATATATAAATATATAATTGTTTTTGCAAACTGACGTCCCTTATGTTTATGTGTTCAAAGCATGCTATTACACGTAACTCCATTTTATGCCTTTGTTTTATAACACTAGTAGATCTGTCGACCGTTGTCCTCGGAGAACCTATCTGGGGTATAACAAATATAAACGGACATATATATGACAGTTATTGGACATAGTTATTAATTTAATGCAATATTCATTTGGCATACATATGCTGTTTATTATTTCCAGTTATACTTGATTCTGTCATTGATTGTTGATTTATGTGACTGCCACATTTTATGACCTGCTGGTCATGGGGGAAAGACGAAGATAATGAGAATGAACCAAGCACATGACAACACGACCTCTGTGGTGAGACCTCACTTCTGGAGGTGGGCTCATACACAACCACGAATATGGAAAAACAAAGATATTAAAATAATACAGCAAGCAAGAGGAGCTGTCACAGCATTGGGTCATGTGTGGACTTGTACAGGAATGGGTGGACTTGTACAGGAATGTGTGGACTTGTACAGGAATGTGTGGACTTGTTAACAGAGATGGGTGGACTTGTTAACAGAGATGGGTGGGCTTGTACAGGATTGTGTGGACGTGTACGGGAATGTGTGGATGTGTACAGAAATGTACACCTAGCACCGAACTGAGAATATTTAACTGCATGGATCAGAAATATGGAGAATGACTAGCATGATTATTCATCAACTACTCTCTCTGCTCTCATTACCAAGTCATTATCAATGTCAACAATCTTGTTACCAAGTTACTATCAATGTCTACTCTTGTTACCAAGTTACTATCAATGTCTAATCATGTTACCAAGTTACTATCAATGTCTAATCATGTTACCAAGTTACTATCAATGTCTAATCATGTTACCAAGTTACTATCAATGTCTACTCATGTTACCAAGTTACTATCAATGTCTAATCATGTTACCAAGTTACTATCAATGTCTAATCATGTTACCAAGTTATTGTCAATGTTTAATCATGTTACCAAGTTACTATCAATGTCTAATCATGTTACCAAGTTACTATCAATGTCTAATCTTGTTACCAAGTTACTATCAATGTTTAATCATGTTACCAAGTTACTTTCAATGTGTAATCATGTTACCAAGTTACTGTCAATGTTTAATCATGTTACCAAGTTACTATCAATGTCTAATCATGTTACCAAGTTACTGTCAATGTTTAATCATGTTACCAAGTTACTGTCAATGTTTAATCATGTTACCAAGTTACTGTCAATGTTTAATCATGTTATCAAGTTACTATCAATGTCTAATCATGTTACCAAGTTACTATCAATGTTTAATCATGTTACCAAGTTACTTTCAATGTGTAATCATGTTACCAAGTTACTGTCAATGTTTAATCATGTTACCAAGTTACTATCAATGTCTAATCATGTTACCAAGTTACTGTCAATGTTTAATCATGTTATCAAGTTACTATCAATGTCTAATCATGTTACCAAGTTACTATCAATGTCTACTCTTGTTATCAAGTTACTGTCAATGTCTACTCTTGTTATCAAGTTACTGTCAATGTTTAATCATGTTACCAAGTTACTATCAATGTCTACTCTTGTTACCAAGTTACTATCAATGTCTACTCTTGTTACCAAGTTACTATCAATGTCTAATCTTGTTATCAAGTTACTATCAATGTCTAATCATGTTACCAAGTTACTATCAATGTCTAATCTTGTTACCAAGTTACTGTCAATGTCTAATCATGTTACCAAGTTACTATCAATGTCTAATCATGTTGCCAAGTTACTACCAATGTCTACTCTTGTTACCAAGTTACTGTCAATGTCTAATCATGTTACCAAGTTACTATCAATGTCTAATCATGTTACCAAGTTACTATCAATGTCTACTCTTGTTACCAAGTTACTATCAATGTCTACTCATGTTACCAAGTTACTATCAATGTCTAATCTTGTTACCAAGTTACTATCAATGTCTAATCATGTTACCAAGTTACTATCAATGTCTACTCTTGTTACCAAGTTACTATCAATGTCTAATCTTGTTACCAAGTTACTGTCAATGTCTAATCATGTTACCATATTACTATTAATGTCTCTCACACATGTCTGCTCACAGATTCATGAGTTCCAGATGGAAATGACCTGTGAAGGCTGCGCTTCGGCTGCAAAACGAGTGTTGGAAAAACTATGTAAGTCTTCACCTGTCTTAATTAAACAAGCTAACATATCTTTCCTCTAGAAATTAATTCACCAATTCTCTCTGGACAAGTTGGCTATCTTACCTGCCATGTAAGTACACCTGAACACACAAGCAACTTCCACTGAACACACAACCATCTTCCACTGAACACACAACCTTCTCCCACTGAACACACATCCATCATACAGTCGGCACAACGTGCTATCGAGAGCAAGTCGCCTAATTTGGAGCTTGCCACATGGCAGAGAATGGCACGTGGCAAGAATAACTCCAGAAGACACACAACATTCAAGATGAGCAGTGTGGAAGCTGCCAAGACCATCAAGAAGATGCAAGAAGAAAACCTGCCTGCGAGCTGCAACAAAATGCCAGAACCTGAAACCACCTCAAAAGAAGCTACCACTTCTACACCAGTTGAAGCCGCTCCTGTCACTAAACTGACGCCAGAGATTACAACTACAACTGAAGCCAGCAACAGTGGAGAATCCTACAACACTAACGAGAAGCAGCCAAGCAGCTCACCAAAGACCTCCACACAGGAGGAAACAACAACTGAGGACTTCAGTGGCAAAATCCTGAAGCAAACAAGCGTTGGAGAAACCAAACTGTTGGCGCTACCAACAGACAAGATACTGAGTCTGTTGGAAAACGAGGTGGGAAGAAACAGCATCTGCCAGCTGCACAAGACACCTAATGGAGTAGTGGTCTCCGTCAACAAAAACCCAAAGACCACAGCACTTATGCAGAAGATTGCACAAGAAGAGAAAGCCATCATCAAGCTTCACCACGGCATCATATTGAAAGCCACCCGGCACCGCACAAGCAAACTATGAATCATTAAACGAGTCAAGACCCATCTCACCAACGACCAGATCAGCGAGATGCTGACGAGGGAGAACAAGAAACTCAAGATCACCAGTGCTGAGAGTATCATTGGCAAGAATAACATCCCCTCTACAGTCGTCATTGTAACATCGGAGGACCGAGTGATCCCTCAAGTCATTAGATGGGACAAAAAACATCAAGTTCCAGAGCACTACATACTGAGAGTGCTGCAGTGCTCTAAGTGCCAGAAGTTTTAGCACACCCATGCCACCTGCAAAAGTGAGGTGGAGGTTTGTAGATACTGCTCTGGACCCCATCCATACAGTCAGTGCCAGCATGCAAAGACAGACTCGGACTTTAGGAGGCCTAACACCAACAGAAAGTGCACCAGGTACCTCGGCTGCCCCTGCCACCATGACAGCAAAGAAGCCATGAAGATCACCATCAAGTCTAACCTACTATATAAGGAGGCTAGGAAGCAGTACAAGGCGACCAATCGACTTTAAAAAGCGACAAAGCACAACTGGAAGGCCAACTGAAGGACCTCCGATCAAAGCAGTACAAGGCAACCAATCGACTTTAAAAAGCAACAGAGCACAACTGGAAGGCCAACTGAAGGACCTCCGATCAAAGTTCAACAGCATGAAGAAAAAGATAAGACACAAGAAACACACATAATGGCAATTCAGCGCATCCTGGACGAACTGAAGCAAGCTCAGCAGAAGATTGAGCAGGATGTCACTCGAATGGCTGCTATAAAGGCTGAGACAGATGAAACTCTATCAAAAATTCAAGAAGAGAGAAAAAAGACAGAAGAAGAAGAAAGAGAACAAATAGAACTGCTCAAGTCACAGAACAAAACTTCTGAACTAGAAAATGCAAAGACCCAGACAGAAGATGAACCAACAGGAGAAGAACTAGAACTGGGTGAAAATGGCTACCCAGACCAAGAACAAGTGCCAAGGTGGTCATGAATCAGTCCCGCTCTCCACCAAGATCGAACTATCGAGACAACAAATGAAATCAAAGAAGAACAAGAACATTCAAAGACAACCCAAGATGGGGAAATAGGTGGAACACCAGGAGAGATGACTACTGGTAATCATCCCTGAAGGAAACAGCACCATATGACGGGGTGGGGCCACAATTACTCCAGGCCTTAACAAGTGTGCGACTCGGTCCAGACATGTAAAACCACAAGGATGAAACGAACAGAATTACAGAAACTCAAACATCTTCAAGGAAGCAGACATAAGCAACATCATATATGAAAGAAGAACAAGATACAACATAAGGGCTCCAAATACAACCAAATCGATACAGTCAGTGGTTGAACGGGGCCATTCTTCTCAGCTGAGCCGAACCATACATCCATCTTCCGCTGAATATATAACCATCTTCCATTTAACACACAATAATCTTCCACTTAATACACAACCAACTTCCACTGAACATAAAACCATCTTCCACTTCCATAATTGACTGAGTGTGAATTCCATGATGGGACATTGTGAAACTGACTAGGAATGTATAATTTGCTGTATTGTGTTAATTGCTGGTTTATGTCATCTACAGCTGAAGTGACGAAAGTGGAAACCAACTTGGAGCAGCAGCGTGTGTTTGTCACATCCAGCCTGGCCCCGGATGTGCTCCTAGAGACACTGAAGAAGACTGGCAAGGAGAGTTCCTACATCAGCAGCAAGTAGCCATCCCTGGTCAGTGCCTCCAGCAGCAAGTAGCTGTCCCTGGTCAGTGCCTCCAGCTGGTTGCTGTCATTGTTTATGTTTGCTGTTGTCAATGGTTGCATGCTTATATCATGTTTGTTGTTGTCAATAGTTGCATGTGTTATACTGTATTCCATCTGTATGTGTCAATAATTGCATGTGTTATACTGTATTCCATCTGTATGTGTCAATAGTTGCATGTGTTATACTGTATTCCATCTGTATGTGTCAATAGTTGCATGTGTTATACTGTATTCCATCTGTATGTGTCAATAGTTGCATGTGTTATACTGTATTCCATCTGTATGTGTCAATAGTTGCATGTGTTATACTGTATTCCATCTGTATGTGTCAATAGTTGCATGTGTTATCCTGTATTCCATCTGTATGTGTCAATAATTGCATGTGTTATACTGTATTCCATCTGTATGTGTCAATAGTTGTATGTGTTATCCTGTATTCCATCTGTATGTGTCAATAGTTGCATGTGTTATCCTGTATTCCATCTGTATGTGTCAATAATTGCATGTGTTATACTGTATTCCATCTGTATGTGTCAATAGTTGCATGTGTTATCCTGTATTCCATCTGTATGTGTCAATAGTTGCATGTGTTATACTGTATTCCATCTGTATGTGTCAATAGTTGCATGTGTTATACTGTATTCCATCTGTATGTGTCAATAGTTGCATGTGTTATACTGTATTCCATCTGTATGTGTCAATAGTTGCATATGTTATCATGTATTCCATCTGTGTTTGTCAATAGTTGCATGTGTTATCCTGTATTCCATCTGTATGTGTCAATAGTTGCATGTGTTATACTTTATTCCATCTGTATGTGTCAATAGTTGCATGTGTTATACTGTATTCCATCTGTATGTGTCAATAGTTGCATGTGTTATACTGTATTCCATCTGTATGTGTCAATAGTTGCATGTGTTATCCTGTATTCCATCTGTATGTGTCAATAGTTGCATGTGTTATACTGTATTCCATCTGTATGTGTCAATAGTTGCATATGTTATCATGTATTCCATCTGTGTTTGTCAATAGTTGCATGTGTTATCCTGTATTCCATCTGTATGTGTCAAAAGTTGCATGTGTTATACTGTATTCCATCTGTACGTGTCAATAGTTGCATGTGTTATACTGTAATCCATCTGTATGTGTCAACAGTTGCATGTGTTATACTGTATTCCATCTGTATGTGTCAATAGTTGCATGTGTTATACTGTATTCCATCTGTATGTGTCAATAGTTACATGTGTTATACTATATTCCATCTGTATGTGTCAATAGTTGCATGTGTTATCCTGTATTCCATCTGTATGTGTCAAAAGTTGCATGTGTTATACTGTATTCCATCTGTACATGTCAATAGTTGCATGTGTTATACTGTATTCCATCTGTATGTGTCAATAGTTGCATGTGTTATACTGTATTCCATCTGTATGTGTCAATGGTTACATGTTTTTTTTTTTTTTTTTTTTTTTCCGCGTTTCCATCCTGTTTCAGGATATTGCGGTCAACACCAGCATCTTTCAGCTGTATGTTGATTCCTAGGCTAGATTACGCTCATCAGCACGCCACGACTTTCTGAGCGACCGGCTCCATACTCTCATAAGTCACTTTTGCGATTCGAACCACTGCTAATTCTCGTCGCGTCACGTGACGAGAGTATTCGGGGTTAGCGGAGAAAGCTGCTAACCCCTCGGCCACGAAGCCGGTTAATGGTTACATGTGTTATACTATATTCCATCTGTATGTGTCAGTAGTTGCATGTGTTATACTGTATTCCATCTGTATTTGTCAATAGTTGTATGTGTTATCCTGTATTCCATGTTTTTGTCAATAGTTGCATGTGTTATCCTGTATTCCATCTGTATGTGTCAATAGTTCATGTGTTATCCTGTATTCCATCTGTATTTGTCAATAGTTGCATGTGTTATACTATATTCCATCTGTACGTGTCAATAGTTGCATGTGTTATACTGTATTCCATCTATATTTGTCAATAGTTGCATGTTATCCTGTATTTCATCTGTGTATTTTCATATTGCTGCTTTCATCTTGTTGCTTTCATCATCCTATATCTTGTTGCTTTCATCTTCTTGCTTTCATTCTGCTGCTTTCATCAGTCTTTATTCTGTTGCTTTCATCTAGCTGGTTTTATATTGCTGCATTCATCTTGTTGCTTTTATATTGTTGCTTTCATCAGGCCTCTAGATGATAAGTGCCAGGGTGTGTCAGAGACATATTCAGTATGTCCATTTGTATGACCAGTGGTTCATTGCTGAGCTCAGTAACATTGTGCACATCCAAACTGGACACAAATGCACTCACTGTGTCACACGACTGCCATGTCACATATCCTTCGTGTCACAAGCATTCTCAGATCATCCTTGTCACACACACATAATTCAGTGTCACACTTCTGACTTCCAAGTCACATCATCCTTCATGTTACATACCTAACATATCACACATCCTCCATGTCAGACACATCCTCCATGTCACACACATCCTCCATGTCACACACATCCTCCACGTCACACACATCCTCCACGTCAGACACATCCTCCATGTCACACACATCCTCCATGTCACACACATCCTCCATGTCACACACATCCTCCATGTCACACACATCCTCCATGTCACACACATCCTCCACGTCACACACATCCTCCACGTCACACACATCCTCCACGTCACACACATCCTCCATGTCACACACATCCTCCACGTCACACACATCCTCCACGTCACACACATCCTCCACGTCACACACATCCTCCACGTCAGACACATCCTCCACGTCAGACACATCCTCCATGTCACACACATCCTCCATGTCACACACATCCTCCATGTCACACACACATCCTTCACGTCACACACATCCTCCACGTCACACACATCCTTCATGTCACACACACATCCTCCATGTCACACACATCCTCCACGTCACACACATCCTCCATGTCACACACATCCTTCACGTCACACACATCCTCCACGTCACACACATCCTCCATGTCACACACATCCTCCACGTCACACACACCCTCCACGTCACACACACCCTCCACGTCACACACACCCTCCACGTCACACACATCCTCCACGTCACACACATCCTCCACGTCACACACATCCTCCACATCACACACATCCTCCACATCACACACACATCCTCCACATCACACACACATCCTCCACATCACACACATCCTTCATGTCACACATCCTTCATGTCACACATCCTTCATGTCACACATCCTTCATGTCACATATTGGCATCATTTCCCGCTGAACTGACAACAAATTAACAAGTACGTCTGCTGTTTCAGGATGCTGTTGAAAACATGGCCAGGACAGTGTCGGTGAAAGCAGCCAGAATTGCAATGTCTTGTTGTTTCTTGTTGGCACATGTAATACAATAGTCATATATGTTTTTGTATCAACATTAATACAAGTCATATATGTTGTTGTATCAATATTAATACAACAGTCATATATATTGTTGTATCACCAATAATACAATAATTATATATGTTGTATCAACATTAAGATAATGTTATTTTAAATGCCTTGTTTTGAAGATTCCAAATTAAATGTATCAATCCATTATATGTGTGATGTTTATGGCGCGTAGATTAGTTTAGTTGAATGTGGTTGTCAGCAAGATGTATGTGTTGATGAATGGGCCTGATTGTATGTGCTTATAACTTATATTCAGTGTATTGTTACACAGGTCTGGATGTATGTGCTTGTCAACCTATGTTCAATTTGTTTGTTCCAACTGAGCTTGTTTTCTCGAATGAGAGAATGAACGGCATCTCAATTGAATTAGCTCGATTGAATTAGTTCAGCACAGGGAGGTATCTGTGTGCTGACGGTAATCTGTAAGGTTGGAGTTCAGCACTAGGGAGGTATCTGTGTGCTGACGGTAATCTGTAAGGGTGGAGTTCAGCACTAGGGAGGTATCTGTGTGCTGACGGTAATCTGTAAGGGTGGAGTTCAGCACTAGGGAGGTATCTGTGTGCTGAAGGTAATCTGTAAGGTTGGAGTTCAGCACCAGGGAGGTATCTGTGTGCTGATGGTAATCTGTAAGGTTGGAGTTCAGCACTAGGGAGGTATCTGTGTGCTGACGGTAATCTGTAAGGGTGTAGTTCAGCACTAGGGAGGTATCTGTGTGCTGAAGGTAATCTGTAAGGTTGGAGTTCAGCACTAGGGAGGTATCTGTGTGCTGAAGGTAATCTGTAAGGTTGGAGTTCAGCACTAGGGAGGTATCTGTGTGCTGAAGGTAATCTGTAAGGTTGGAGTTCAGCACTAGGGAGGTATCTGTGTGCTGAAGGTAATCTGTAAGGTTGGAGTTCAGCACTAGGGAGGTATCTGTGTGCTGACGGTAATCTGTAAGGTTGGAGTTCAGCACCAGGGAGGTATCTGTGTGCTGATGGTAATCTGTAAGGGTGGAGTTCAGCACCAGGGAGGTATACGTGAACTCTATGGCACTTTGTCAACTGGTGCTCCTCTGTGACAACTGCAGTCAGTGCTCTACATTTTGCCAGCTGGGGCTCCTCTCTGACTGGTTATCAGTGCTCATCTACTTTGTCGAGCATGAAATGATACAAGTGTTGACAGAGAAAATGGAAGGATGGTGTGGAGCATGATCTCAGGGATTTTGATGTTGAAGACAGGCGGTGAACGTAGTTTGTCCTGGCATCTGTCTGACATTCTTGTAGACTCATGAGGCTGTACTTGTACCAGACATTCTTGGACACTTATGAGGCTGACACAGCATATTGAAGCTGTTGTGTATTTGTGACTGTTTAATTTATTGTATGATGCAAGAAGACTTCGAATGAAAACCCTAAATGTTTTTTTTTGGTGAATATATTCTGAAAAAGTACAGACCAAATGCATCATTTTTCGATGTAGTCACCGCTGCTTTCCTTCCTGTCAATGATTCTTTGAGTTGTGCAAACTTGGGTCTAGATCTGGTGAGTATGGGGGATGTGATAGACACTAAAAGTGGAGGTCAGTGGTCAAAAAATGGATAACAGAATGTTGCTCCTCTTTGGTGTCCTTAATGACGTCACCGTATTCGTCAGCACCGTGATGTCTCCTGCTAACATTCTTGATATCCGTAACATTATCAGGTTACAAGTAAATGGCTTGGATATTGTAACTTCTGTAACACTTTTAAGGTTTTCATTTGAAAGCCACTCATATATCTGTTATTTCGCTTTGTGAGTTCGGATAGCTCAGAATGTGATCAATTGGACCACATTTATATTGTCATATATAGATCATATGTTTGTGTTGGGCCTCTGTATGAGTGGTAATGTACAGTACAATTGTGTTTCTCTGTTGAGATGTTGGCAGAAATGAGAGAGCTTACATCAAAGTACTGGACACATTTACAACAAATCAAATCAACCATACTGGCCCATATGTGATGTTTATTGTATCTTCTCTGTTTATTGCTAGCAAACAACTGCTCACATTCTGATTGCAAACATTTCTTTGTCCCCGGATGCTGCAATAAAATACTCACATTTGTGTCCCTGCACCTGAATTTGTTTGAGGATCATGATTTCTGGTTTATATTGTGTGTGTGTGTTCTTGTTGGGTGATGTAATATATCTGGTTTATTTTGTGTGTGTTCTTGTTGGACGATGTTATATTTCTGGTTTATTTTGTGTGTGTTCTTGTTGGACGATGTAATATTTCTGGTTATTTTGTGTATGTTCTTGTTGGGCGATGTTATATTTCTGGTTTATTTTGTGTGTGTTCTTGTTGGACGATGTAATATTTCTGGTTATTTTCTGTGTGTTCTTGTTGTGTGATGTAATATATCTGGTTTATTTTGTGTATGTTCTTGTTGGGTGATGTAATATTTCAAAACAGTATATTCCCATAGTGTAACAGAATAGGCTGGCCACAGAGGAGCGACATACACAGGTCGCACTGTCCTGGCGACAGGTTAAAGAAGAAATGAAGTTACAGGTGACAAGTGAGGACATGCAATGTAACATTCGGACCTTTGAGGTGATAGAAGACAACCATAGGATCATCCCTCCAAGCATGAGAATGGAACATTCGGATCTCTGGGGTGATAGAAGACAACCATAGGATCATCCCTCTATGCATGAGAATGGAACATTCGGATCTCTGGGGTGATAGAAGACAACCATAGGATCATCCCTCCATGCATGAGAAACAGACATATCATTTTTGCATAGTAAATGTTTGTGTTCTCACTAGGGATGACAACAGTCGACGACGCAGGATGAGAAGTGTTGACAACAAGGGAGAAGTGTTATAACAGCTGGAAAGGCGGACGTAAAACTGACCAGAGAAGGCTACAACCGGAGTGAACAGCAAACTTAGTTCAATAATTGTTTCAGTAGATTGTCTGACCGCATAGGTTCATACAGAGAGGGTCATTAGCTTTTGCCACATGGTCAGTGGTCTGTGTATCATTGATTATTTTGTTGGCTGGAAATCTTACTTCGAGTATTCAACATACTGACCAATAAAAAGATGTTAATTGAAACGAGAAAAAGTGTGTTGAGGGGATACATAGAGCCTGTTCTTTTGTATGGATGTGAAACTTGGACAATGTGCAGTCAAGCTGAAAAACATCTGATGGCTGCAGAAATGTGGTTTCTGAGGAGAATCCATGGACAGACAGAAAATCAAATGATCAAGTACTACAGAAAACAAAAGAAAATCGTAAATTGATTAGAGAAATTAGACGTAGTCAAAATTTTTTGGACATGTTATGAGAAGAAATGACTTGGAGAACTTAGTGACAACTGGCAAGATTGAAGGGAACAGACCAAGGGGAAGACCGAGAAGTAAATATGGGGATGGCTTGTCAACATGGCATGGACGAGACAGGAACACTGAGCTGATCTACGACTCTGGTGATCGAGTGAAATGGCGAGTCATGAACGCCCTCGCTTACCGGCATGGTGGATGGATGGATTCAACATGAGTTTCTTTATGAAACTGAATTCAATTAAAGGTGACCTTAAAAATTGCCTAATGAAAGATGTTAATCTTAGTTCCGAACGATTGAGTTTGCTGTCAGGTGTGTAAGGGGGTTTATTATCAAGTCGCCGTCCACCAGAAATACATGCCAACGTCAATTTTGAAACCTGGTAGTCCTTGAAGGTCGTCGCAGAATGTGGAAATTACAGACATGCCAATGCCAGTTCATGGGATGATCATTACATCGGAACACGCGAAGTACTGAAGGCATAAACTATGCCCCACTATTAAAATCAACGCGGTCTATGTCGTTTGGGATAGGACCAGTGTTCTGTTACGATGTCCCCACATCTGTTTCAACTTCATTGGCGCCAGACACTACCCTGCTGAGAGACGCCGGCCTGTTGCGGGTGGTTCTTGTTTCGTCTGTGATTTAGAGATGAGCCCTGATGCAGACGATCTTATTTGGTTTCCGTTACTAGGACTGTCCATCGCCCGCCCTGTTACAATAGTGAGTTTAAACACAGAGAACCCAAGTCATTTCATGATGACACACTTTAGTCTGTGGTTGAGACACACTTAAGTCTATTGTTGAGACACACTTATGTCTATTGTTGAGACACACTTAAGTCTATTGTTGAGACACACTTATGTCTGTTGTTCACACATCTTCTATAGGAAACAACATAATAGAGGGAACAACAAAGACATCTTCTATGATGTGTTGTTCCTTGTTGTCTCTGTCAAGATGTTTCATATACAAGATGTGTTCTTTCTTACCTCTATCATAATTTTTTCTTTAGAAGATATGTTCCTTTATTCCTGTATCATGATAGCTCCTATAGAAGATGTGTGTCTTGTTCCCAAATAATGATGATTCCTACAGAAGATGTTTTCCTTGTTCTCACTATCATAATGTGTCATATAAAAGATGTGTACCTTTTTCCCTCTATTATGTTGTCTTATAGAAGATGTGTTCCCTGTTCCCTCTATCATGTTTCCTAGAGAAGATGTATCTATAGAGAACCTCATGATAGAGAGAACAACAAACATATCTTCTAAAGAAAATATAATGACAGAGGGAACAAGGAACCCATCTTCTATAGGAAACACCATGATAGAGAGAACAAGGAACACACCCTTTACAGGAAACATCATGATAAATGTAACAACGAACACATCTTCTATAGGAAACATCACGATAGAGGGAACAACGAACACATCTTCTATAGGAAACACCATGATAGAGAGAACAAGGAACACATCCTTTACAGGAAACATCATGATAAATGTAACAACGAACACATCTTCTATAGGAAACATCACGATAGAGGGAACAACGAACACATCTTCTATAGGAAACACCATGATAGAGAGAACAAGGAACACATCCTTTACAGGAAACATCATGATAAATGTAACAACGAACACATCTTCTATAGGAAACATCACGATAGAGGGAACAACGAACACATCTTCTATAGGAAACACCATGATAGAGAGAACAAGGAACACATCCTTTACAGGAAACATCATGATAAATGTAACAACGAACACATCTTCTATAGGAAACATCACGATAGAGGGAACAACGAACACATCTTCTATAGGAAACACCATGATAGAGAGAACAAGGAACACATCCTTTACAGGAAACATCATGATAAATGTAACAACGAACAAATCTTCTATAGGAACCATCACGATAGAGGGAACAACGAACACATCTTCTATAGGAAACATCACGAGAGTGGCAATGATAAACATATAATTTGTAGAAAACATCATGATAGAGGGAACACAGAACACATCTTCTATAGGAAACATCATGATAGAGTGAACAAGGAGCACATCTTCTATAGGAAACATCATGAGAGAGGAACAAAGAGCACATCTTCTATAGGAAACATCATGAGAGAGGAACAAAGAGCACATCCTTTACTGGTAACATCATGATAGAGGGAACAAGGAAACGAGAGGAGAAGCAAAGATCTTGTCTTCAAGAGATACAAATATCATTAAAATACAGATAAGTAATGGGGGTCATTAGTCAGCCCTTGTAGCTAGACTTGCTGCCAGGATATCTGGACGAGGTTTGGGTGTCTGGATGACACAGTTTGCGGTAGATAAGACAGCTCTAACATTCTAAGGATGACACATCTTGTCCTGCCACAAGACACCTCCGTGGGCTGATACAGCCGGCCTGGGTCTATCTTATCGTCTGCTGGATTCGAGTTACAGTCAAGAGTGCAAAGGTTCCAGGGTGACCCCGAGATTTGCTGAGTGAAGCAGGCTCAACACGTCCGTGATCTTTTGTCTCAACCTGATACACGCCATCTTGTTTCTCTTCCTTTTCTTCTCGTAGTCCATGCCAACGTCGACTACCAGACATCTTCGCAAACATTGAGTCCATGGACCGACTAAAGGGATCTATAAACGAATATACGACTATTGGGAACGCGAGGCAAAACAGTTTGACAATTTCTCCACCTCCCCTCCCAACCCTCACCCCCACAAAAGAGCATAGATGGACTGGTCATGCGAAGAGAAAGCTGACCCGGTAGGCCTGTGTGGACAATAACTGGTCTGCTCAACACAACCCACCAGATTTATAACCAGAATTACAGGGGACCAGAGACAGGTCGTTCTGTGCACGCTGCAGGAGTACTCGTCTTCTCTAGAACAAATGTACTTGTCTTCTGTGGAACAAATTTACCTGTCTTCTGTAGAACAAATGTACTTGTCTTCTGTAGAACAAATGTACTTGTCTTCTGTAGAACAAATGTACTTGTCTTCTGTGCAACAAATTTACCTGTCTTCTGTAGAACAAATGTACTTGTCTTCTGTGGAACAAATTTACCTGTCTTCTGTAGAACAAATGTACTTGTCTTCTGTAGAACAAATGTACTTGTCTTCTGTAGAACAAATGTACTTGTCTTCTGTGCAATAAATGTAATCGTCTTCTGTAGAACAAACGTACTTGTCTTCTGCAGAACAAATGTACTTAGTTTCTGTAGAACAAATATATTTATCTTATGTAGAACAAAATGTGCTTGAGTTCTGTAAAACAAATGTACTTGACTTCTGTAGAACAAATGTATTTATCTTAAGTAGAACAAAATGTACTTGTCTTTTATAGGAGAAATGTTCTCGCCGTTTGTAGAACAAATGCATTTTTCGTATTTAGAACAAATGTATTTGCAGCAAAGAACCTCAATGGCTCGGAAAGCTGAAGAAGAAGAAGAAGAAGAAGAAGAAGAAGAAGAAGAAGAAGAAGAAGAAGAAGAAGAAGAAGAAGAATAAGAAGAAGAAGAAGAAGAAGAAGAAGAAGAAGAAGAAGAAGAAGAACAAATGTACTTGTCATGTGTAGAACAAATGTACTTGTCTTCTGTAGAACAAATGTTCTTGTCTTCTGTAGAACAAATGTTCTTGTCTTCTGTAGAACAAATGTACTTGTCTTGTGTAGAACAAATATTGTAAGACACCGTAGACATGTTTCGTGAATCTGATGACGACAGCACCGATTGATACATCAGCGAGGCTGTCATTTATTTAATTGCTGGTGTAACTGCCGATCTGTGTGTCCCACATACACGACTCGGCGGTGCTCGATGACCTGTAGAAGTGTTGGAGACAGGACCAAGGGCAAGTTGTTTAATGTCCCCATTATGATAAATTCCAGCAAGGACGTGAGTCAGTCGGTGTGTGGGGACAGCTGATACTGTAGAGTTATCTTACTGCTGAGACAGCTGGTACTGTATGTTTATCTTACTGCTGAGACAGCTGGTACTGTATGTTTATCTTACTGCTGAGACAGCTGGTACTGTATGTTTATCTTACTGCTGAGACAGCTGGTACTGTATATTTATCTTACTGCTGAGACAGCTGTTACTGTATATTTATCTTACTGCTGAGACAGCTGGTACTGTAGAGTTATCTTACTGATGAGACAGCTGGTACTGTAGGGTTATCTTACTGCTGAGACAGCTGGTACTGTATGTTTATCTTACTGCTGAGACAGCTGGTACTGTAGGGTTATCTTACTGCTGAGACAACTGGTCCTGTATGTTTATCTTACTGTTGAGACAGCTGTTACTGTAGGGTTATCTTACTGCTGAGACAGCTGTTACTGTATATTTATCTTACTGCTGGGACAGCTGGTACTGTAGGGTTAACTTACTGCTGAGACAGCTGGTACTGTATGTTTATCTTACTGCTGGGACAGCTGGTACTGTAGGGTTATCTTACTGCTGAGACAGCTGTTACTGTATGTTTATCTTACTGCTGAGACAGCTGGTACTGTATATTTATCTTACTGCTGAGACAGCTGTTACTGTATATTTATCTTACTGCTGAGACAGCTGGTACTGTATGTTTATCTTACTGCTGGGACAGCTGGCACTGCCCCTCTAGCTGGCAAACCGTTATACTGAAAGAACACGTGACCCACAGCCTCAACACTGCGCCTCTGGCTGGCACATCGTTGTACTGAAACTACATTGATCTCCTATGGACAGCTGCTGCTGAGTCTATGGTTACATGACCGAATCATCTTCGTATTGTTATTCGAACATCCTCAGACGCCAGTCTGAGCATAACGTCTGGTACTGTCTTCAATGTCCACCAGTCACGTCCGGTACTGTCTTCCATGTCCACCACTCACGTCTGGTACTGTCTTCAATGTCCACCAGTCAGTCTGGTACTGTCTTCCATGTCCACCAGTCACGTCCGGTACTGTCTTCCATGTCCACCAGTCACGTCCGGTACTATCTTCCATGTCCACCAGTCACGCCCGGTACTGTCCCACATGTCCACCAGTCACGTCTGGTACAATCTTCCATGTCCACCAGTCACGTCTGGTACTGTCTTCCATGTCCATCAGTCACGTCCGGTACTGTCTTCCATGTCCACCAGTCACGTCCGGTACTGTCTTCCATATCCACCAGTCACGTCCGGTACTGTCCCACATGTCCAAAAGTCACGTCTGGTACTGTCCCACATGTCCACCAGTCACGTCCGGTACTGTTCCACATGTCCACCAGTCACGTCCGGTACTGTCCCACATGTCCACCAGTCACGTCTGGTACTGTCCCACATGTCCACCAGTCACGTCCGGTACTGTCCCACATGTCCATCAGTCACGTTCGGTACTGTCCCACATGTCCACCAGTCACGTCGGGTACTGTCTTCCATGTCCACCAGTCACGTCCGGTACTGTCTTCCATGTCCACCAGTCACGTCCGGTACTGTCTTCCATGTCCACCAGTCACGTCCGGAACTGTCTTCCATGTCCACCAGTCACGTCTGGTACTGTCTTCAATGTCCACTAGTCATACTTGGTAACATCTTCCATGTCCATCAGTCACGCCTGGGACAGTCTTCTATGTCCCCCACTCGCTTCTGGCATTGCCTTACATATACTTCTGTGTAAACACGTGCAGGCATCCACTTGTCACTCCAACATGACGGTGACAAGAAGGGTGAAATCAAACACGAAATATGACCCACAATACCAAGGGTGGAGATCTGTGGAGAGACGTGGACTCCTGCGCCTGCTGGCAGGGTACACGATGATGAAATCTGCTGTAAGAATGTGTCACACCAGGACATGATGGACTATAACAGGGCCAGAAACTCCATCATGCAGTGTGAAAACGACATCAAGCAGTTGTCTCCCTTAGCATACAAAACTCAATCATAACCACTGGTGAGTTTATGTGTACATATATATTCTGTCCGCGCCAGGAGCTGTCTATGCAAACATTGAATGGGGTTGTGTGTACATATATATTCTGTCCGTGCCAGAAGCTGTCAATGCAAATATTGAGTGGGCTTGTGTGTACACAAATCTTCTGTACCTGGGAGAGAGATACCTTCTGTACGTGCCTAAATTACCGTTACAGTGTCCTGGTGTTGTGTGCTACTGGCAGTGAGAAAATGTGTCAGAGGCCCAATGAAAGATAGTTCTAGTTCCACATATCCTGTTTTAACTGTGGTAGTTACAATAAACATCAATGTACACCAGCCAGGAGAGATTATTTCTAGTTTTATGTATTGTGTGCAGCAGTCCAGTGACCAGGTCTGTAACCATCGATGTACACCAGCCAGGAGAGATTATTTCTAGTTTTATGTATTGTGTGCAGCAGTCTGATGGCCAGGTCTGTAACCATCAATGTACACCAGTCAGGAGAGATTATTTCTAGTTTTATGTATTGTGTGCAGCAGTCTGATGGCCAGGTCTGTAACCATCGATGTATACCGGCCTGGAGAGATTATTTCTAGTTTTATGTATTGTGTGCAGCAGTCTGATGGCCAGGTCTGTAACCATCAATGTACACCAGTCAGGAGAGATTATTTCTAGTTTTATGTATTGTGTGCAGCAGTCTGATGGCCAGGTCTGTAACCATCGATGTACACCAGTTAGGAGAGATTATTTCTAGTTTTATGTATTGTGTGCAGCAGTCTGATGGCCAGGTCTGTAACCATCGATGTACACCAGTTAGGAGAGATTATTTCTAGTTTTCTGTATTGTTTGCAGCAGTCCAGTGACCAGGTCTGTAACCATCGATGTACACCAGCCAGGAGAGATTATTTCTAGTTTTATGTATTGTGTGTAGCAGTCCAGTGACCAGGTCTGTAACCATCAATGTACATCGGCCAGAAGAGATTATTTCTAGTTTTATGTATTGTGTGCAGCAGTCTGATGGCCAGGTCTGTAACCATCGATGTACACCAGTTAGGAGAGATTATTTCTAGTTTTATGTATTGTGTGCAGCAGTCCTGTGACTAGGTCTGTAACCATCAATGTACACCAGTCAGGAGAGATTATTTCTAGTTTATGTATTGTGTGCAGCAGTCCTGTGACTAGGTCTGTAACCATCAATGTACACCAGTCAGGGAGATTATTTCTAGTTTTATGTATTGTGTGTAGCAGTCCAGTGACCAGGTCTGCAACCATCGACGTACACCAGCCAGGAGAGATTATTTCTAGTTTTATTTATTGTATGCAGCAGTCCAGTGACCAGGTCTGTAACCATCAATGTACACCAGCCAGGAGAGATTATTTCTAGTTTTATGTATTGTGTGCTGCAGTCTGGTGACCAGGTCTGGAACCATCGATGTAAACCAGCCAGGAGAGATTATTTCTAGTGTCGAGTATTGTGTGCAGCAGTCTAGTGAGCAGGTCTGTAACCATTGATGTACACCAGTCAGGAGAGATTATTTCTAGTTTTATGTATTGTGTGCAGCTGTCTGATGGCCAGGTCTGTAACCATCGATGTACACCGGCCAGGAGCGATTATTTCTAGTTTTATGTATTGTGTTCAGCAGTCCAGTGAGCAGGTCTGTAACCATCGATGTACACCAGCCAGGAGAGATTATTTCTATTTTTATGTATTGTGTGCAGCAGTCCAGTGACTAGGTCTGTAACCATCGATGTACACCAGCCAGGAGAGATTATTTCTAGTTTTATGTATTGTGTGCAGCAGTCCAGTGACCAGGTCTGTAACCATCGATGTACACCAGCCAGGAGAGAGTATTTCTAGTTTATGTATTGTGTGCAGCAGTCCAGTGACCAGGTCTGTAACCATCGATGTACACCAGCCAGGAGAGATTATTTCTAGTTTTATGTATTGTCTGCAGCAGTCCAGTGACCAGGTCTGTAACCATCGATGTACACCAGCCAGGAGAGATTATTTCTAGTTTATGTATTGTGTGCAGCAGTCCAGTGACCAGGTCTGCAACCATCGATGTAAACCAGCCGGGAGAGATTATTTCTAGTTTTATGTATTGTGTGCAGCAGTCCTGTGACTAGGTCTGTAACCATCAATGTACACCAGCCAGGAGAGATTATTTCTAGTTTTATGTATTGTATCCAGCAGTCCAGTGACCGGGTCTGTAACCATCAATGTACACCCGCCAGGAGAGATTATTTCTAGTTTTATGTATTGTGTGCAGCAGCCTGATGGCCAGGTCTGTAACCATCGATGTACACCAGCCAGGAGAGATTTTTTCTAGTTTTATGTTTTGTGTGCATCAGTCCATTGACAAGGTCTGTAACCATCAATGTACACCAGCCAGGAGAGATTATTTCTAGTCTTAATTATTGTGTGCAGCAGACTAGTGACCACGTCTGTAACAATCGATGTACACCAGTCAGGAGAGATTATTTCTAGCTTTATGTATTGTGTGCAGCAGTCCAGTGACCAGGTCTGTAACCATCGATGTACACCAGCCAGGAGAGATTATTTCTAGTTTTATGTGTTGTGTGCAGCAGTCCAGTGACCAGGTCTGTAACCATCGATGTACACCAGCCAGGAGATATTTTTTCTAGTTTTATGTATTGTGTGCAGCTGTCTGATGGCCAGGTCTGTAACCATCAATGTCCACCAGGCAGGAGAGATTATTTCTAGTTTTATGTATCGTGTGCAGCAGTCTGGTGACCAGGTCTGGAACCGTCGATGTATACCGGCCTGGAGAGATTATTTCTAGTGTCGTGTATTGTGTGCAGAAGTCTAGTGACCAGGTCTGTAACCATCGATGTACACCAGCCAGGAGAGATTATTTCTAGTTTTATGTATTGTGTGCAGCTGTCTGATGGCCAGGTCTGTAACCATAAATGTCCACCAGCCAGGAGAGATTATTTCTAGTTTTATTTATTGTGTGCAGCAGTCCTGTGACTAGGTCTGTAACCATCAATGTACACCAGTCAGGACAGATTATTTCTAGTTTTATGTATTGTGTGCAGCAGTCCAGTGACCAGGCCTGTAACCATCGATGTACACCGGCCAGGAGAGATTATTTCTAGTTTTATGTATTGCGTGCAGCAGTCCAGTGACCAGGTTTGTAACCATCAATGTACACCAGCCAGGAGAGATTATTTCTAGTTTTATGTATTGCGTGCAGCAGTCCAATGACCAGGCCTGTAACCATCGATGTACACCAGCCAGGAGAGATTATTTCTAGTTTTATGTATTGCGTGCAGCAGTCCAATGACCAGGCCTGTAACCATCGATGTACACCAGCCAGGAGAGATTATTTCTAGTTTTATGTATTGTGTGCAGCAATCCAGTGACCAGGTCTGTAACCATCAATGTACACCAGCCAGGAGAGATTATTTCTAGTTTTATGTTTTGTGTGCATCAGTCCATTGACAAGGTCTGTAACCATCAATGTACACCAGTCAGGAGAGATTATTTCTAGTTTTATGTATTGTGTGCAGCAGACTAGTGACCACGTCTGTAACAATCGATGTACACCAGTCAGGAGAGATTATTTCTAGCTTTATGTATTGTGTGCAGCAGTCCAGTGACCAGGTCTGTAACCATCGATGTACACCAGCCAGGAGAGATTATTTCTAGTTTTATGTGTTGTGTGCAGCAGTCCAGTGACCAGGTCTGTAACCATCGATGTACACCAGCCAGGAGATATTTTTTCTAGTTTTATGTATTGTGTGCAGCTGTCTGATGGCCAGGTCTGTAACCATCAATGTCCACCAGGCAGGAGAGATTATTTCTAGTTTTATGTATCGTGTGCAGCAGTCTGGTGACCAGGTCTGGAACCGTCGATGTATACCGGCCTGGAGAGATTATTTCTAGTGTCGTGTATTGTGTGCAGAAGTCTAGTGACCAGGTCTGTAACCATCGATGTACACCAGCCAGGAGAGATTATTTCTAGTTTTATGTATTGTGTGCAGCTGTCTGATGGCCAGGTCTGTAACCATAAATGTCCACCAGCCAGGAGAGATTATTTCTAGTTTTATTTATTGTGTGCAGCAGTCCTGTGACTAGGTCTGTAACCATCAATGTACACCAGTCAGGACAGATTATTTCTAGTTTTATGTATTGTGTGCAGCAGTCCAGTGACCAGGCCTGTAACCATCGATGTACACCGGCCAGGAGAGATTATTTCTAGTTTTATGTATTGCGTGCAGCAGTCCAGTGACCAGGTTTGTAACCATCAATGTACACCAGCCAGGAGAGATTATTTCTAGTTTTATGTATTGCGTGCAGCAGTCCAATGACCAGGCCTGTAACCATCGATGTACACCAGCCAGGAGAGATTATTTCTAGTTTTATGTATTGTGTGCAGCAATCCAGTGACCAGGTCTGTAACCATCAATGTACACCAGCCAGGAGAGATTATTTCTAGTTTTATGTATTGTGTGCAGCAGTCTAGTGAACAGGTCTGTAACCATCGATGTACACCAGCCAGGACCTGGTCTGTAACCATCAATGTACACCAGCCAGGAGAGATTATTTCTAGTTTTATGTATTGTGTGCAGCAGTATAGTGACCAGGTCTGTAACCATCAATGTACACCAGTCAGGAGAGATTATTTCTAGTTTTATGTATTGTGTGCAGCAGTCTAGTGAACAGGTCTGTAACCATCGATGTACACCAGCCAGGACCTGGTCTGTAACCATCAATGTACACCAGCCAGGAGAGATTATTTCTAGTTTATGTATTGTGTGCAGCAGCCTGATGGCCAGGTCTGTAACCATCAATGTCATCCAGCCAGGAGAGATTATTTCTAGTTTTATGTATTGTGTGCAGCAGTCTGGTGACCAGGTCTGGAACCATCGATGTATACCGGCCTGGAGAGATTATTTCTAGTGTCGTGTATTGTGTGCAACTGTCTGATGGCCAGGTCTGTAACCATCAATGTCCACCAGCCGGGAGAGATTTTTTCTTGTTGTATGTATTTTGTGCAGCTGTCTGATGGCCAGGTCTGTAACCATCAATGTCCACCAGCCAGGAGATATTATTTCTAGTTTTATGTATTGTGTGCAGCAGTCCTGTGACTAGGTCTGTAACCATCAATGTACACCAGTCAGGAGAGATTATTTCTAGGTTTATGTATTGTATGCAGCAGTCCAGTGACCAGGTCTGTAACCATCAATGTACACCAGCCAGGAGAGATTATTTCTAGTTTTATGTATTGTGTGCAGCAGTCCAGTGACCAGGTCTGCAACCATCGATGTACACCAGCCAGGAGAGATTATTTCTAGTTTTATGTATTGTGTGCAGCAGTCCTGTGACTAGGTCTGTAACCATCGACGTACACCGGCCAGAAGAGATTATTTCTAGTTTTATGTATTGTGTGCAGCTGTCCAGTGACCAGGCCTGTAACCATCAATGTACACCAGCCAGGAGAGATTATTTCTAAGTTTATGTATTGTGTGCAGCAGTCTGATGGCCAGGTCTGTAACCCATCAATGTACACCAGCCAGGAGAGATTATTTCTAGTTTTATGTATTGTGTGCAGCAGTCCAGTGACCGGGTCTGTAACCATCAATGTACACCAGTCAGGAGAGATTATTTCTAGTTTTATGTATTGTGTGAAGCAGTCTAGTGAACAGGTCTGTAACCATCAATGTACACCAGTCAGGAGAGATTATTTCTAGTTTTATGTATTGCGTGCAGCAGTCTGATGGCCAGGTCTGTAACCATCGAATTACAGCGGCCAATATAGATTATTTCTAGTTTTATGTATTGTGTGCAGCAGTCTAGTGACCAGGTCTGTAACCATCAATGTACACCAGTCAGGAGAGATTATTTCTAGTTTTATGTATTGTGTGCATCAGTCTAGCGAACAGGTCTGTAACCATCGATGTACACCAGCCATGATTTGGTCTGTAACCATCAATGTACACCAGCCAGGAGAGATTATTTCTAGTTTTATGTATCGTGTGCAGCAGCCTGATTGCCAGTTCTGTAACCATCGATGTACACCAGCCAGGAGAGATTATTTCTAGTTTTATGTTTTGTGTGCAGCAGTCCATTGACCAGTTCTGTAACCATCAATGTACACAAGCCAGGAGAGATTATTTCTAGTTTTATTTATTGTGTGCAGCAGAATAGTGACCACGTCTGTAACCATCGATGTACACCAGCCAGGAGAGATTATTTCTAGTTTTATGTATTGTGAGCAGCAGTCTAGTGACCACGTCTGTAACAATCGATGTACACCAGTCAGGAGAGATTATTTCTAGCTTTATGTATTGTGTGCAGCAGTCCAGTGACCAGGTCTGTAACCATCGATGTACACCAGCCAGGAGAGATTATTTCTAGTTTTATGTGTTGTGTGCAGCAGTCCAGTGACCAGGTCTGTAACCATCGATGTACACCAGCCAGGAGATATTTTTTCTAGTTTTATGTATTGTGTGCAGCTGTCTGATGGCCAGGTCTGTAACCATCAATGTCCACCAGGCAGGAGAGATTATTTCTAGTTTTATGTATCGTGTGCAGCAGTCTGGTGACCAGGTCTGGAACCGTCGATGTATACCGGCCTGGAGAGATTATTTCTAGTGTCGTGTATTGTGTGCAGAAGTCTAGTGACCAGGTCTGTAACCATCGATGTACACCAGCCAGGAGAGATTATTTCTAGTTTTATGTATTGTGTGCAGCTGTCTGATGGCCAGGTCTGTAACCATAAATGTCCACCAGCCAGGAGAGATTATTTCTAGTTTTATTTATTGTGTGCAGCAGTCCTGTGACTAGGTCTGTAACCATCAATGTACACCAGTCAGGACAGATTATTTCTAGTTTTATGTATTGTGTGCAGCAGTCCAGTGACCAGGCCTGTAACCATCGATGTACACCGGCCAGGAGAGATTATTTCTAGTTTTATGTATTGCGTGCAGCAGTCCAGTGACCAGGTTTGTAACCATCAATGTACACCAGCCAGGAGAGATTATTTCTAGTTTTATGTATTGCGTGCAGCAGTCCAATGACCAGGCCTGTAACCATCGATGTACACCAGCCAGGAGAGATTATTTCTAGTTTTATGTATTGCGTGCAGCAGTCCAATGACCAGGCCTGTAACCATCGATGTACACCAGCCAGGAGAGATTATTTCTAGTTTTATGTATTGTGTGCAGCAATCCAGTGACCAGGTCTGTAACCATCAATGTACACCAGCCAGGAGAGATTATTTCTAGTTTTATGTATTGTGTGCAGCAGTCTAGTGAACAGGTCTGTAACCATCGATGTACACCAGCCAGGACCTGGTCTGTAACCATCAATGTACACCAGCCAGGAGAGATTATTTCTAGTTTTATGTATTGTGTGCAGCAGTATAGTGACCAGGTCTGTAACCATCAATGTACACCAGTCAGGAGAGATTATTTCTAGTTTTATGTATTGTGTGCAGCAGTCTAGTGAACAGGTCTGTAACCATCGATGTACACCAGCCAGGACCTGGTCTGTAACCATCAATGTACACCAGCCAGGAGAGATTATTTCTAGTTTATGTATTGTGTGCAGCAGCCTGATGGCCAGGTCTGTAACCATCAATGTCATCCAGCCAGGAGAGATTATTTCTAGTTTTATGTATTGTGTGCAGCAGTCTGGTGACCAGGTCTGGAACCATCGATGTATACCGGCCTGGAGAGATTATTTCTAGTGTCGTGTATTGTGTGCAGCTGTCTGATGGCCAGGTCTGTAACCATCAATGTCCACCAGCCGGGAGAGATTTTTTCTTGTTGTATGTATTTTGTGCAGCTGTCTGATGGCCAGGTCTGTAACCATCAATGTCCACCAGCCAGGAGATATTATTTCTAGTTTTATGTATTGTGTGCAGCAGTCCTGTGACTAGGTCTGTAACCATCAATGTACACCAGTCAGGAGAGATTATTTCTAGGTTTATGTATTGTATGCAGCAGTCCAGTGACCAGGTCTGTAACCATCAATGTACACCAGCCAGGAGAGATTATTTCTAGTTTTATGTATTGTGTGCAGCAGTCCAGTGACCAGGTCTGCAACCATCGATGTACACCAGCCAGGAGAGATTATTTCTAGTTTTATGTATTGTGTGCAGCAGTCCTGTGACTAGGTCTGTAACCATCGACGTACACCGGCCAGAAGAGATTATTTCTAGTTTTATGTATTGTGTGCAGCTGTCCAGTGACCAGGCCTGTAACCATCAATGTACACCAGCCAGGAGAGATTATTTCTAAGTTTATGTATTGTGTGCAGCAGTCTGATGGCCAGGTCTGTAACCCATCAATGTACACCAGCCAGGAGAGATTATTTCTAGTTTTATGTATTGTGTGCAGCAGTCCAGTGACCGGGTCTGTAACCATCAATGTACACCAGTCAGGAGAGATTATTTCTAGTTTTATGTATTGTGTGAAGCAGTCTAGTGAACAGGTCTGTAACCATCAATGTACACCAGTCAGGAGAGATTATTTCTAGTTTTATGTATTGCGTGCAGCAGTCTGATGGCCAGGTCTGTAACCATCGAATTACAGCGGCCAATATAGATTATTTCTAGTTTTATGTATTGTGTGCAGCAGTCTAGTGACCAGGTCTGTAACCATCAATGTACACCAGTCAGGAGAGATTATTTCTAGTTTTATGTATTGTGTGCATCAGTCTAGCGAACAGGTCTGTAACCATCGATGTACACCAGCCATGATTTGGTCTGTAACCATCAATGTACACCAGCCAGGAGAGATTATTTCTAGTTTTATGTATCGTGTGCAGCAGCCTGATTGCCAGTTCTGTAACCATCGATGTACACCAGCCAGGAGAGATTATTTCTAGTTTTATGTTTTGTGTGCAGCAGTCCATTGACCAGTTCTGTAACCATCAATGTACACAAGCCAGGAGAGATTATTTCTAGTTTTATTTATTGTGTGCAGCAGAATAGTGACCACGTCTGTAACCATCGATGTACACCAGCCAGCAGAGATTATTTCTAGTTTTATGTATTGTGAGCAGCAGTCTAGTGACCAGGTCTGTAACCATCGATGTACACCAGCCAGGAGAGATTATTTCTAGTTTTATGTATTGTGTGCAGCAGTCTAGTGACCAGGTCTGTAACCATAGATGTACACCAGCCTGGAGAAATTTATTCTAGTTTTATGTATTGTGTGCAGCTGTCTGATGGCCAGGTCTGTAACCATCAATGTAGACCGGCCAGGACAGATTATTTCTAGTTTTATGTATTGTGTGCAGCAGTCCAGTGACCAGGTCTGTAACCATCGATGTACACCAGCCAGGAGAGATTTTTTCTAGTTTTATGTATTGTGTGCAGCTGTCTGATGGCCAGGTCTGTAACCATCAATGTCCACCAGCCAGGAGAGATTATTTCTAGTTTTATGTATTGTGTGCAACAGTCAGGTGACCAGGTCTGGAACCATCGATGTATACCGGCCTGGAGAGATTATTTCTAGTGTCGTGTATTGTGTGCAGAAGTCTAGTGACCAGGTCTGTAACCATCGATGTACACCAGCCATGAGAGATTATTTCTAGTTTTATGTATTGTGTGCAGTTGTTTGATGGCCAGGTCTGTAACCATCAATGTCCACCTGCCAGGAGATATTATTTCTAGTTTTATGTATTGTGTGCAGCTGTCTGATGGCCAGGTCTGTAACCATAAATGTCCACCAGCCATGAGAGATTATTTCTAGTTTTATGTATTGTGTGCAGTTGTCTGATGGCCAGGTCTGTAACCATAAATGTCCACCAGCCATGAGAGATTATTTCTAGTTTTATGTATTGTGTGCAGCAGTCTGGTGACCAGGTCTGAACATCGATGTATACCGGCCTGGAGAGATTATTTCTAGTGTCGTGTATTGTGTGCAGAAGTCTAGTGACTAGGTCTGTAACCATCGATGTACACCAGCCAGGAGAGATTATTTTTAGTTTTTTGTATTGTGTGAAGCTGTCTGATGGCCAGGTCAGTAACCATAAATGTCCACCAGCCAGGAGAGATTATTTCTAGTTTTATGTATTGTGTGCAGCAGTCCTGTGACTAGGTCTGTAACCATAATTGTACACCAGTCAGGAGAGATTATTTCTAGTTTTATGTATTGTGTGCAGCAGTCTGATGGCCAGGTCTGTAGCCATCAATGTACACCGGCCTATAGAGATTATTTCTAGTTTTATGTATTGTGTGCAGCAGTCCAGTTACCAGGTCTGTAACCATCAATGTACACCAGCCAGGAGAGATTATTTCTAGTTTTATGTATTGTGTGCAGCAGTCTGATGGCCAGGTCTGTAGCCATCAATGTACACCGGCCTATAGAGATTATTTCTAGTTTTATGTATTGTGTGCAGCAGTCCAGTGACCAGGCCTGTAACCATCGATGTACACCAGCCAGGAGAGATTATTTCTAAGTTTATGTATTGTGTGCAGCAGTCTGATGGCCAGGTCTGTAACCATCAATGTACACCAGCCAGGAGAGATTATTTCTAGTTTTATGTATTGTGTGCAGCAGTCCAGTGACCGGGTCTGTAACCATCAATGTACACCAGTCAGGAGAGATTATTTCTAGTTTTATGTATTGTGTGAAGCAGTCTAGTGAACAGGTCTGTAACCATCAATGTACACCAGTCAGGAGAGATTATTTCTAGTTTTATGTATTGCGTGCAGCAGTCTGATGGCCAGGTCTGTAACCATCGAATTACAGCGGCCAATATAGATTATTTCTAGTTTTATGTATTGTGTGCAGCAGTCTAGTGACCAGGTCTGTAACCATCAATGTACACCAGTCAGGAGAGATTATTTCTAGTTTTATGTATTGTGTGCATCAGTCTAGCGAACAGGTCTGTAACCATCGATGTACACCAGCCATGATTTGGTCTGTAACCATCAATGTACACCAGCCAGGAGAGATTATTTCTAGTTTTATGTATCGTGTGCAGCAGCCTGATTGCCAGTTCTGTAACCATCGATGTACACCAGCCAGGAGAGATTATTTCTAGTTTTATGTTTTGTGTGCAGCAGTCCATTGACCAGTTCTGTAACCATCAATGTACACAAGCCAGGAGAGATTATTTCTAGTTTTATTTATTGTGTGCAGCAGAATAGTGACCACGTCTGTAACCATCGATGTACACCAGCCAGGAGAGATTATTTCTAGTTTTATGTATTGTGAGCAGCAGTCTAGTGAGCAGGTCTGTAACCATCGATGTACACCAGCCAGGAGAGATTATTTCTAGTTTTATGTATTGTGTGCAGCAGTCTAGTGACCAGGTCTGTAACCATAGATGTACACCAGCCTGGAGAAATTTATTCTAGTTTTATGTATTGTGTGCAGCTGTCTGATGGCCAGGTCTGTAACCATCAATGTACACCGGCCAGGACAGATTATTTCTAGTTTTATGTATTGTGTGCAGCAGTCCAGTGACCAGGTCTGTAACCATCGATGTACACCAGCCAGGAGAGATTTTTTCTAGTTTTATGTATTGTGTGCAGCTGTCTGATGGCCAGGTCTGTAACCATCAATGTCCACCAGCCAGGAGAGATTATTTCTAGTTTTATGTATTGTGTGCAACAGTCAGGTGACCAGGTCTGGAACCATCGATGTATACCGGCCTGGAGAGATTATTTCTAGTGTCGTGTATTGTGTGCAGAAGTCTAGTGACCAGGTCTGTAACCATCGATGTACACCAGCCATGAGAGATTATTTCTAGTTTTATGTATTGTGTGCAGTTGTTTGATGGCCAGGTCTGTAACCATCAATGTCCACCTGCCAGGAGATATTATTTCTAGTTTTATGTATTGTGTGCAGCTGTCTGATGGCCAGGTCTGTAACCATAAATGTCCACCAGCCATGAGAGATTATTTCTAGTTTTATGTATTGTGTGCAGTTGTCTGATGGCCAGGTCTGTAACCATAAATGTCCACCAGCCATGAGAGATTATTTCTAGTTTTATGTATTGTGTGCAGCAGTCTGGTGACCAGGTCTGAACATCGATGTATACCGGCCTGGAGAGATTATTTCTAGTGTCGTGTATTGTGTGCAGAAGTCTAGTGACTAGGTCTGTAACCATCGATGTACACCAGCCAGGAGAGATTATTTTTAGTTTTTTGTATTGTGTGCAGCTGTCTGATGGCCAGGTCAGTAACCATAAATGTCCACCAGCCAGGAGAGATTATTTCTAGTTTTATGTATTGTGTGCAGCAGTCCTGTGACTAGGTCTGTAACCATAATTGTACACCATTCAGGAGAGATTATTTCTAGTTTTATGTATTGTGTGCAGCAGTCTGATGGCCAGGTCTGTAGCCATCAATGTACACCGGCCTATAGAGATTATTTCTAGTTTTATGTATTGTGTGCAGCAGTCCAGTTACCAGGTCTGTAACCATCAATGTACACCAGCCAGGAGAGATTATTTCTAGTTTTATGTATTGTGTGCAGCAGTCTGATGGCCAGGTCTGTAGCCATCAATGTACACCGGCCTATAGAGATTATTTCTAGTTTTATGTATTGTGTGCAGCAGTCCAGTGACCAGGCCTGTAACCATCGATGTACATCGGCCAGGAGAGATTATTTCTAGTTTTATGTATTGTGTGCAGCAGTCCAGTGACCAGGTCTGCAACCATCAATATACACCAGCCAGGAGAGATTCTTTCTAGTTTTATGTATTGTGTGCAGCAGTCCAGTGACTAGGTCTGTAACCATCAATGTACACCAGCCAGGAAAGATTATTTCTAGTTTTATGTATTGTGTGCAGCAGTCCTGTAACTAGGTCTGTAACCATCAATGTACACCAGCCAGGAGAGATTATTTCTAGTTTTATGTATTGTGTGCAACAGTCAGGTGACCAGGTCTGGAACCATCGATGTATACCGGCCTGGAGAGATTATTTCTAGTGTCGTGTATTGTGTGCAGAAGTCTAGTGACCAGGTCTGTAACCATCGATGTACACCAGCCATGAGAGATTATTTCTAGTTTTATGTATTGTGTGCAGTTGTTTGATGGCCAGGTCTGTAACCATCAATGTCCACCTGCCAGGAGATATTATTTCTAGTTTTATGTATTGTGTGCAGCTGTCTGATGGCCAGGTCTGTAACCATAAATGTCCACCAGCCATGAGAGATTATTTCTAGTTTTATGTATTGTGTGCAGTTGTCTGATGGCCAGGTCTGTAACCATAAATGTCCACCAGCCATGAGAGATTATTTCTAGTTTTATGTATTGTGTGCAGCAGTCTGGTGACCAGGTCTGAACATCGATGTATACCGGCCTGGAGAGATTATTTCTAGTGTCGTGTATTGTGTGCAGAAGTCTAGTGACCAGGTCTGTAACCATCGATGTACACCAGCCAGGAGAGATTATTTTTAGTTTTTTGTATTGTGTGCAGCTGTCTGATGGCCAGGTCAGTAACCATAAATGTCCACCAGCCAGGAGAGATTATTTCTAGTTTTATGTATTGTGTGCAGCAGTCCTGTGACTAGGTCTGTAACCATAATTGTACACCAGTCAGGAGAGATTATTTCTAGTTTTATGTATTGTGTGCAGCAGTCTGATGGCCAGGTCTGTAGCCATCAATGTACACCGGCCTATAGAGATTATTTCTAGTTTTATGTATTGTGTGCAGCAGTCCAGTTACCAGGTCTGTAACCATCAATGTACACCAGCCAGGAGAGATTATTTCTAGTTTTATGTATTGTGTGCAGCAGTCTGATGGCCAGGTCTGTAGCCATCAATGTACACCGGCCTATAGAGATTATTTCTAGTTTTATGTATTGTGTGCAGCAGTCCAGTGACCAGGCCTGTAACCATCGATGTACATCGGCCAGGAGAGATTATTTCTAGTTTTATGTATTGTGTGCAGCAGTCCAGTGACCAGGTCTGCAACCATCAATATACACCAGCCAGGAGAGATTATTTCTAGTTTTATGTATTGTGTGCAGCAGTCCAGTGACTAGGTCTGTAACCATCAATGTACACCAGCCAGGAAAGATTATTTCTAGTTTTATGTATTGTGTGCAGCAGTCCTGTAACTAGGTCTGTAACCATCAATGTACACCAGCCAGGAGAGATTATTTCTAGTTTTATGTATTGTGTGCAGCTGTCTGATGGCCAGGTCTGCAACCATCGATGTACACCAGCCAGGAGAGATTTTTCCTAGTTTTATGTATTGTGTGCAACTGTCTGATGGCCAAGTCTGTAACTATCAATGTCCACCAGCCAGGAGAGATTATTTCTAGTTTTATGTATTGTGTGCAGCAGTCAGGTGACCAGGTCTGGAACCATCGATGTATACCGGCCTGGAGAGATTATTTCTAGTGTCGTGTATTGTGTGCAGAAGTCTAGTGACCAGGTGTGTAACCATCGATGTACACCAGCCATGAGAGATTATTTCTAGTTTTATGTATTGTGTGCAGCTGTCTGATGGCCAGGTCTGTAACCATCAATGTCCACCAGCCAGGAGAGATTATTTCTAGTTTTATGTATTGTGTGCAGCTGTCTGATGGCCAGGTCTGTAACCATAAATGTCCACCAGCCAATAGAGATTATTTCTAGTTTTATGTATTGTGTGCAGCTGTCTGATGGCCAGGTCTGTAACCATCAATGTCCACCAGCCAGGAGATATTATTTCTAGTTTTATGTATTGTGTGCAGCAGTCAGGTGACCAGGTCTGTAACCATCGATGTACACCAGCCAGGAGAGATTATTTCTATATTTATGTATTGTGTGCAGCAGTTCAGAGACCAGGTCTGTAACCATCGATGCACACCAGCCAGGAGAGATTATTTCTAGTTTTATGTATTGTGTGCAGCAGTCCAGTGACCAGGTCTGTAACCATCGATGTACACCAGCCAGGAGAGATTATTTCTAGTTTATGTATTGTGTGCAGCAGTCCAGTGACCAGGTCTGTAACCATCGATGTACACTAGCCAGGAGAGATTATTTCTAGTTTTATGTATTGTGTGCAGCAGTCCAGTGACCAGGTCTGTAACCATCGATGTACACCAGCCAGGAGAGATTATTTCTAGTTTTATGTATGGTGTAGCGGTCCAGTGACCAGGTCTGTAACCATCGATGAATATCAGCCAGGAGAGATTATTTCTAGTTTTATGTATTGTGTGCAGCAGACTAGTGACCAGGACCGTAACCATCGATGTACACCAGCCAGGAAAGATTATTTCTAGTTTTATGTATTGTGTGCAGCAGTCCAGTGATCAGGTCTGTAACCATCGATGTACACTAGCCAGGAGAGATTATTTCTAGTTTTATGTATTGTGTGCAGCAGTCCAATGACCAGGCCTGTAACCATCGATGTACACTAGCCAGGAGAGATTATTTCTAGTTTTATGTATTGTGTGCAGCAGTCTGATGGCCAGGTCTGTAACCATCGATGTACACCAGCCAGGAGAGATTATTTCTAGTTTTATGTATTGTGTGCAGCAGTCCAGTGACCAGGTCTGTAACCATCGATGTACACTAGCCAGGAGATATTATTTCTAGTTTTATGTATTGTGTGCAGCAGTCTGATGGCCAGGTCTGTAACCATCGATGTACACCAGCCAGGAGAGATTATTTCTAGTTTTATGTATTGTGTGCAGCAGTCTGGTGACCTGGTCTGGAACCATCGATGTAAACCAGCCAGGAGAGATTATTTCTAGTGTCGTGTATTGTGTGCAGCAGTCTAGTGAGCAGGTCTGTAACCATCGATGTACACCAGTCAGGAGAGATTATTTCCAGTTTTATGTATTGTGTGCAGCTGTCTGATGGCCAGGTATGTAACCATCAATGTACACCGGCCAGGACAGATTATTTCTAGTTTTATGTATTGTGTGCAGCAGTCCTGTGACTAGGTCTGTAACCATCAATGTACACCGGCCAGGAGAGATTATTTCTAGTTTTATGTATTGTATGCAGCAGTCCAGTGACCAGGTCTGTAACCATCAATGTACACCAGCCAGGAGAGATTATTTCTAGTTTTATGTATTGTGTGCAGCAGTCCTGTGACTAGGTCTGTAACCATCAATGTACACCAGCCAGGAGAGATTATTTCTAGTTTTATGTATTGTGTGCAGCAGTCCTGTGACTAGGTCTGTAACCATCAATGTACACCAGTCAGGAGAGATTATTTCTAGTTTTATGTATTGTATGCAGCAGTCCAGTGACCAGGTCTGTAACCAGCAATGTACACCAGCCAGGAGAGATTATTTCTAGTTTTATGTATTGTGTGCAGCATTCTGATGGCCAGGTCTGTAACCATCAATGTACACCAGCCAGGAGAGATTATTTCTAGTTTTATGTATTGTATGCAGCAGTCTAGTGACCAGGTCTGGAACCATCGATGTAAACCAGCCAGGAGAGATTATTTCTAGTGTCGTGTATTGTGTGCAGCAGTCCAGTGACCAGGTCTGCAACCATCGATGTACACCAGCCAGGAGAGATTATTTCTAGTTTTATGTATTGTGTGCAGCAGTCCAGTGACCAGGTCTGTAACCATCAATGTACACCAGCCAGGAGAGATTATTTCTAGTTTTATGTATTGTGTGCAGCAGACCTGTGACTAGGTCTGCAACCATCGATGTACACCAGCCAGGAGAGATTATTTCTAGTTTTATGTATTGTGTGCAGGAGTCCAGTGACCAGGTCTGTAACCATCAATGTACACCAGCCAGGAGAGATTATTTCTAGTTTTATGTATTGTGTGCAGCAGACCTGTGACTAGGTCTGTAACTATCGATGTACACCAGCCAGGAGAGATTATTTCTAGTTTTATGTATTGTGTGCAGCAGTCCTGTGACTAGGTCTGTAACCATCAATGTACACCCAGGAGAGATTATTTCTAGTTTTATGTATTGTGTGCAGCAGACCTGTGACTAGGTCTGTAACCATCAATGTACACCAGCCAGGAGAGATTATTTCTAGTTTTATGTATTGTGTGCAGCAGACCTGTGACTAGGTCTGTAACTATCGATGTACACCAGCCAGGAGAGATTATTTCTAGTTTTATGTATTGTGTGCAGCAGTCCAATGACCAGGCCTGTAACCATCAATGTACACCAGTCAGGAGAGATTATTCCTTGTTGTATGTATTGTGTGCAGCTGTCTGATGGCCAGGTCTGTAACCATCGATGTACACCGGCCAGGAGAGATTATTTCTAGTTTTATGTATTGTGTGCAGCAGTCCAGTGACCAGGTCTGCAACCATCAATATACACCAGCCAGGAGAGATTCTTTCTAGTTTTATGTATTGTGTGCAGCAGTCCAGTGACTAGGTCTGTAACCATCAATGTACACCAGCCAGGAAAGATTATTTCTAGTTTTATGTATTGTGTGCAGCAGTCCTGTAACTAGGTCTGTAACCATCAATGTACACCAGCCAGGAGAGATTATTTCTAGTTTTATGTATTGTGTGCAACAGTCAGGTGACCAGGTCTGGAACCATCGATGTATACCGGCCTGGAGAGATTATTTCTAGTGTCGTGTATTGTGTGCAGAAGTCTAGTGACCAGGTCTGTAACCATCGATGTACACCAGCCATGAGAGATTATTTCTAGTTTTATGTATTGTGTGCAGTTGTTTGATGGCCAGGTCTGTAACCATCAATGTCCACCTGCCAGGAGATATTATTTCTAGTTTTATGTATTGTGTGCAGCTGTCTGATGGCCAGGTCTGTAACCATAAATGTCCACCAGCCATGAGAGATTATTTCTAGTTTTATGTATTGTGTGCAGTTGTCTGATGGCCAGGTCTGTAACCATAAATGTCCACCAGCCATGAGAGATTATTTCTAGTTTTATGTATTGTGTGCAGCAGTCTGGTGACCAGGTCTGAACATCGATGTATACCGGCCTGGAGAGATTATTTCTAGTGTCGTGTATTGTGTGCAGAAGTCTAGTGACCAGGTCTGTAACCATCGATGTACACCAGCCAGGAGAGATTATTTTTAGTTTTTTGTATTGTGTGCAGCTGTCTGATGGCCAGGTCAGTAACCATAAATGTCCACCAGCCAGGAGAGATTATTTCTAGTTTTATGTATTGTGTGCAGCAGTCCTGTGACTAGGTCTGTAACCATAATTGTACACCAGTCAGGAGAGATTATTTCTAGTTTTATGTATTGTGTGCAGCAGTCTGATGGCCAGGTCTGTAGCCATCAATGTACACCGGCCTATAGAGATTATTTCTAGTTTTATGTATTGTGTGCAGCAGTCCAGTTACCAGGTCTGTAACCATCAATGTACACCAGCCAGGAGAGATTATTTCTAGTTTTATGTATTGTGTGCAGCAGTCTGATGGCCAGGTCTGTAGCCATCAATGTACACCGGCCTATAGAGATTATTTCTAGTTTTATGTATTGTGTGCAGCAGTCCAGTGACCAGGCCTGTAACCATCGATGTACATCGGCCAGGAGAGATTATTTCTAGTTTTATGTATTGTGTGCAGCAGTCCAGTGACCAGGTCTGCAACCATCAATATACACCAGCCAGGAGAGATTATTTCTAGTTTTATGTATTGTGTGCAGCAGTCCAGTGACTAGGTCTGTAACCATCAATGTACACCAGCCAGGAAAGATTATTTCTAGTTTTATGTATTGTGTGCAGCAGTCCTGTAACTAGGTCTGTAACCATCAATGTACACCAGCCAGGAGAGATTATTTCTAGTTTTATGTATTGTGTGCAGCTGTCTGATGGCCAGGTCTGCAACCATCGATGTACACCAGCCAGGAGAGATTTTTCCTAGTTTTATGTATTGTGTGCAACTGTCTGATGGCCAAGTCTGTAACTATCAATGTCCACCAGCCAGGAGAGATTATTTCTAGTTTTATGTATTGTGTGCAGCAGTCAGGTGACCAGGTCTGGAACCATCGATGTATACCGGCCTGGAGAGATTATTTCTAGTGTCGTGTATTGTGTGCAGAAGTCTAGTGACCAGGTGTGTAACCATCGATGTACACCAGCCATGAGAGATTATTTCTAGTTTTATGTATTGTGTGCAGCTGTCTGATGGCCAGGTCTGTAACCATCAATGTCCACCAGCCAGGAGAGATTATTTCTAGTTTTATGTATTGTGTGCAGCTGTCTGATGGCCAGGTCTGTAACCATAAATGTCCACCAGCCATGAGAGATTATTTCTAGTTTTATGTATTGTGTGCAGCTGTCTGATGGCCAGGTCTGTAACCATCAATGTCCACCAGCCAGGAGATATTATTTCTAGTTTTATGTATTGTGTGCAGCAGTCAGGTGACCAGGTCTGTAACCATCGATGTACACCAGCCAGGAGAGATTATTTCTATATTTATGTATTGTGTGCAGCAGTTCAGAGACCAGGTCTGTAACCATCGATGCACACCAGCCAGGAGAGATTATTTCTAGTTTTATGTATTGTGTGCAGCAGTCCAGTGACCAGGTCTGTAACCATCGATGTACACCAGCCAGGAGAGATTATTTCTAGTTTATGTATTGTGTGCAGCAGTCCAGTGACCAGGTCTGTAACCATCGATGTACACTAGCCAGGAGAGATTATTTCTAGTTTTATGTATTGTGTGCAGCAGTCCAGTGACCAGGTCTGTAACCATCGATGTACACCAGCCAGGAGAGATTATTTCTAGTTTTATGTATGGTGTAGCGGTCCAGTGACCAGGTCTGTAACCATCGATGAATATCAGCCAGGAGAGATTATTTCTAGTTTTATGTATTGTGTGCAGCAGACTAGTGACCAGGACCGTAACCATCGATGTACACCAGCCAGGAAAGATTATTTCTAGTTTTATGTATTGTGTGCAGCAGTCCAGTGATCAGGTCTGTAACCATCGATGTACACTAGCCAGGAGAGATTATTTCTAGTTTTATGTATTGTGTGCAGCAGTCCAATGACCAGGCCTGTAACCATCGATGTACACTAGCCAGGAGAGATTATTTCTAGTTTTATGTATTGTGTGCAGCAGTCTGATGGCCAGGTCTGTAACCATCGATGTACACCAGCCAGGAGAGATTATTTCTAGTTTTATGTATTGTGTGCAGCAGTCCAGTGACCAGGTCTGTAACCATCGATGTACACTAGCCAGGAGATATTATTTCTAGTTTTATGTATTGTGTGCAGCAGTCTGATGGCCAGGTCTGTAACCATCGATGTACACCAGCCAGGAGAGATTATTTCTAGTTTTATGTATTGTGTGCAGCAGTCTGGTGACCTGGTCTGGAACCATCGATGTAAACCAGCCAGGAGAGATTATTTCTAGTGTCGTGTATTGTGTGCAGCAGTCTAGTGAGCAGGTCTGTAACCATCGATGTACACCAGTCAGGAGAGATTATTTCCAGTTTTATGTATTGTGTGCAGCTGTCTGATGGCCAGGTATGTAACCATCAATGTACACCGGCCAGGACAGATTATTTCTAGTTTTATGTATTGTGTGCAGCAGTCCTGTGACTAGGTCTGTAACCATCAATGTACACCGGCCAGGAGAGATTATTTCTAGTTTTATGTATTGTATGCAGCAGTCCAGTGACCAGGTCTGTAACCATCAATGTACACCAGCCAGGAGAGATTATTTCTAGTTTTATGTATTGTGTGCAGCAGTCCTGTGACTAGGTCTGTAACCATCAATGTACACCAGCCAGGAGAGATTATTTCTAGTTTTATGTATTGTGTGCAGCAGTCCTGTGACTAGGTCTGTAACCATCAATGTACACCAGTCAGGAGAGATTATTTCTAGTTTTATGTATTGTATGCAGCAGTCCAGTGACCAGGTCTGTAACCAGCAATGTACACCAGCCAGGAGAGATTATTTCTAGTTTTATGTATTGTGTGCAGCATTCTGATGGCCAGGTCTGTAACCATCAATGTACACCAGCCAGGAGAGATTATTTCTAGTTTTATGTATTGTATGCAGCAGTCTAGTGACCAGGTCTGGAACCATCGATGTAAACCAGCCAGGAGAGATTATTTCTAGTGTCGTGTATTGTGTGCAGCAGTCCAGTGACCAGGTCTGCAACCATCGATGTACACCAGCCAGGAGAGATTATTTCTAGTTTTATGTATTGTGTGCAGCAGTCCAGTGACCAGGTCTGTAACCATCAATGTACACCAGCCAGGAGAGATTATTTCTAGTTTTATGTATTGTGTGCAGCAGACCTGTGACTAGGTCTGCAACCATCGATGTACACCAGCCAGGAGAGATTATTTCTAGTTTTATGTATTGTGTGCAGCAGTCCAGTGACCAGGTCTGTAACCATCAATGTACACCAGCCAGGAGAGATTATTTCTAGTTTTATGTATTGTGTGCAGCAGACCTGTGACTAGGTCTGTAACTATCGATGTACACCAGCCAGGAGAGATTATTTCTAGTTTTATGTATTGTGTGCAGCAGTCCTGTGACTAGGTCTGTAACCATCAATGTACACCCAGGAGAGATTATTTCTAGTTTTATGTATTGTGTGCAGCAGTCCAGTGACCAGGTCTGTAACCATCGATGTACACCAGCCAGGAGAGATTATTTCTAGTTTTATGTATGGTGTAGCGGTCCAGTGACCAGGTCTGTAACCATCGATGAATATCAGCCAGGAGAGATTATTTCTAGTTTTATGTATTGTGTGCAGCAGACTAGTGACCAGGACCGTAACCATCGATGTACACCAGCCAGGAAAGATTATTTCTAGTTTTATGTATTGTGTGCAGCAGTCCAGTGATCAGGTCTGTAACCATCGATGTACACTAGCCAGGAGAGATTATTTCTAGTTTTATGTATTGTGTGCAGCAGTCCAATGACCAGGCCTGTAACCATCGATGTACACTAGCCAGGAGAGATTATTTCTAGTTTTATGTATTGTGTGCAGCAGTCTGATGGCCAGGTCTGTAACCATCGATGTACACCAGCCAGGAGAGATTATTTCTAGTTTTATGTATTGTGTGCAGCAGTCCAGTGACCAGGTCTGTAACCATCGATGTACACTAGCCAGGAGATATTATTTCTAGTTTTATGTATTGTGTGCAGCAGTCTGATGGCCAGGTCTGTAACCATCGATGTACACCAGCCAGGAGAGATTATTTCTAGTTTTATGTATTGTGTGCAGCAGTCTGGTGACCTGGTCTGGAACCATCGATGTAAACCAGCCAGGAGAGATTATTTCTAGTGTCGTGTATTGTGTGCAGCAGTCTAGTGAGCAGGTCTGTAACCATCGATGTACACCAGTCAGGAGAGATTATTTCCAGTTTTATGTATTGTGTGCAGCTGTCTGATGGCCAGGTATGTAACCATCAATGTACACCGGCCAGGACAGATTATTTCTAGTTTTATGTATTGTGTGCAGCAGTCCTGTGACTAGGTCTGTAACCATCAATGTACACCGGCCAGGAGAGATTATTTCTAGTTTTATGTATTGTATGCAGCAGTCCAGTGACCAGGTCTGTAACCATCAATGTACACCAGCCAGGAGAGATTATTTCTAGTTTTATGTATTGTGTGCAGCAGTCCTGTGACTAGGTCTGTAACCATCAATGTACACCAGCCAGGAGAGATTATTTCTAGTTTTATGTATTGTGTGCAGCAGTCCTGTGACTAGGTCTGTAACCATCAATGTACACCAGTCAGGAGAGATTATTTCTAGTTTTATGTATTGTATGCAGCAGTCCAGTGACCAGGTCTGTAACCAGCAATGTACACCAGCCAGGAGAGATTATTTCTAGTTTTATGTATTGTGTGCAGCATTCTGATGGCCAGGTCTGTAACCATCAATGTACACCAGCCAGGAGAGATTATTTCTAGTTTTATGTATTGTATGCAGCAGTCTAGTGACCAGGTCTGGAACCATCGATGTAAACCAGCCAGGAGAGATTATTTCTAGTGTCGTGTATTGTGTGCAGCAGTCCAGTGATCAGGTCTGCAACCATCGATGTACACCAGCCAGGAGAGATTATTTCTAGTTTTATGTATTGTGTGCAGCAGTCCAGTGACCAGGTCTGTAACCATCAATGTACACCAGCCAGGAGAGATTATTTCTAGTTTTATGTATTGTGTGCAGCAGACCTGTGACTAGGTCTGCAACCATCGATGTACACCAGCCAGGAGAGATTATTTCTAGTTTTATGTATTGTGTGCAGCAGTCCAGTGACCAGGTCTGTAACCATCAATGTACACCAGCCAGGAGAGATTATTTCTAGTTTTATGTATTGTGTGCAGCAGACCTGTGACTAGGTCTGTAACTATCGATGTACACCAGCCAGGAGAGATTATTTCTAGTTTTATGTATTGTGTGCAGCAGTCCTGTGACTAGGTCTGTAACCATCAATGTACACCCAGGAGAGATTATTTCTAGTTTTATGTATTGTGTGCAGCAGTCCAGTGACCAGGTCTGTAACCATCAATGTACACCAGCCAGGACCAGGTCTGTAACCATCGATGTACACCAGGTGAAGTGAAACAGAAATTAAGAAGAGAATAGGAATGGTCAAAAATGATGCTTTCAGCAGCATGAAATCAGTATTAACATCTAGAGAGATTAAGAATGCATTAAAAATGAGAATTGTCAAATGTTATGTATATCCAACATTATCATACGGCACGAAAGCCTGGACACTGTACAGGCAATTAGAAAGTCAAATAAGAGGCCCTGGAGATGTAGGTATGCAGAAGAATGTGTCATATTTTATTGAAACAAAAATAATCGAATACAGAGGTTCTAGAAAATCCGGGAATGAAAATAGTTGATACAAGAAATTTAAAAAAATAAAAAGAGGCAAGTGGAATATTTCGGCCATGTTAAAAGACATAACACTAGAGGATAGTGGCGACCACAAGGCAGACAACGATACAAGTGGGAAGATAACACCAAGAGATGGACGAACAGCAGTCTGACAGAATGAACCAATGCGAGAGACAGACAGTGTTGGAGATCCATTGCAGTCAACCTTCACTGTGGCGACGGCGCATGTTTGATTGATTGAACTAGCACCCAATATATGTATAGCGGACAAAAAGAATCAAGGTTGCGTGTTGCGCTGGTCAGCTTGCCCCCCTGGGTGCAAACTTCCTACCTGTCCGCTTAATCATTCCTGGCTGGACAGCTGTAGGGTGTATTTTTAATGACTGTCCAGTGTTTGAAAATATTGCCGGTCCAAGTTTTGTATTCACTCTCTGTAAAGTTCATGTAACATAATAGGTAAATACAAAACTTGGACTGGCAATATTTTCAAACACGCAATCAATCAATCAATCAATCAGGTGCCGTCTCCGCAATGAAGGTTGGCTGCAATGGATCTCCAACACTGTCTTTCTCTCACCCTGACTGTACATTCTGTCAGGTTGATGCTCGTCCATCTCTTGATGTTATCCTCCCACATTTATCGTTGTCTACCTCTTGCTCGCTTGCCCTCAACCTTGCCCTCCAGTATGGTTTTTATGAGAGTATCATGTCTTTTAACGTGGCCAAAATATTTCACTTGTCTGCTCTTTATTTCCTTCATCAACTTTCTCTTCATTCTCAGTTTTTTCTAGAACCTCTGCATTTGATTGTTTTTGTTTCCATGAAATACGACATATTCGTCTGTATATCCACATCTCCAGGGTATCTATGCGACTTTCTAGTTTCTTGTTCAATGCAAAGACTTCCCCACCATAGAATAGCGTTGTATATATGCATTAAACTACAAGGAAGTGTGTTGTTTGACACACAGTCCTAGCAGTCGACTATTTCCTCTGCTTTATTGCTGGTTAATCTGTGGTCACTACTTGCTAATGACAAATATCAGTACAAATAAGCCCTGTACTTAACGTCTTCACATCCTGTCCTGTTCATCCAACAACACTAACAAGATCTCCGTGAATGCCGGTGCCTACTGGAACAAGACACAGTGTGTATTTTTAATGACTGTGCAGGTTTTGAAAATATCGCGTTCCAAGGTTTGATTGATTGATTGATTGATTCAGGAACCGACATCACAGCATTCGGGGCATTCCCATAAGCGCTCCGTCTCCATCCTCAGCAGCCAGCGAAGAGTTCCAACACCAATAGTTCCAGTAGCAATCTGATTATATGTCCGTCTCGTCTTTCCTCTGAATGTCGAGTGTCGGCCAGATCCCCTCGTCACTCCTCGCTGCCTCATTCTTGCCAGTCTATGGTGATCCATTTGCTCCTCCGAGGAGTACACGTGCTCTAACAAGACCGCAACCACGTCTGCCTTGTCATGCATCAATACTCCACCAAGTTTTGCCGAGCCAGCCAATCTGTCTGCCTGTTCATTCCCCAGCACATCGGCATGCCCCGGAGACAAGATCCAGGTGATGCTTGCCACCCGTGACCTCCGAAGCGAAGCAAGCCACTATGCACGAAGCCTGCCTGTCCTCACCATCCTCAGCATGCTTTCTGAGTCAGTTACAATCACGATGTGTGTGTGTATCGTATTCTCCATCTAGTGGAAAGCTGCACTGACCGCCTCCACCTCCATTCTTAAGCTAGATGTTGTGGTATCATACTCCAGGTTCTCCTGCACCAAACGTTGACCATTAGCTTTTGCTAAGAAACCCCAGGCACTTCTCTTACTTCTCAACACCGAACCATCTGTGTAGATAATCACATCACCCGGGCGAGCATTATCCTGAATCAGTTGCTGGATTTCAACTTCCGTGGCCCCTGCTGGCCACTCCCTTACTCTCGGCTCAATGTGATTATAACTGTGCACAAGTCTGATTGCTCCGCTGGCACTCTGACCCACTCCTCTCCTCGCCTAATTTTCCCCAAGATGCACACCTGTCTGATCGTATTCTCCACCTGAGCCATCCATGATTTCCCTCTTATCAGTCTCTGGACCCTTAACTGCGTCCAACGCCTCATGCAGTGGGTGATCTGTGTCTGCAGCTACTCTGAGGTATGCCTTCGCCTGCATCACCTTGAGCCTACCAGCAACAGTCGGCAGACCAAGAATGTAACGCATACACACTACTGGGGTGTCTCTAGTGCATCCCAGAATGACCCGCATAGCCTCGTTCTGTATGCGCTCCAATTTCACCAGCTGACTCTTTGAAACAGTGAGCAGACCTAGTCCATAATCAATCACTGAGAGGATCAAGTGCTGGTATAGTGTGAAGAGCATTCTCTGCTCTGTGTCCACTGCAGCCATAATTTTTAGTGCATTGAGTCCCTTTTGAGATCTTGTCACAACCGTCTCCACGTGGTCCTTGAAGGACATACTCCTGTCAAATGTTTGTATTTACCTATTATGTTGCGTTATGTTGCATGAACTCCACAGAAGGTAAATAACAAAATTTGGAACGGCAATATTTTCAAACACTGCACAGTCATTAAAAATACACCCTGTACATCAACATCAAGTAACATTATAAACGTGAAAAATAACAGATAATACTCACTGTAGCAACACATTTATTCAAACTGTTAGTTTGTACAAAACACTGTATTTACAAGGCGTATTGTGTGTTTTCATTTACATTTTACAAACACATTACGTGTATATGCTTCCTTTCAACCTCTATACAGGGCGTTTTCCTCCTTCCTACCTCCCTCCCACGCTCTGTCTGTCTCTCCGCCTCCTCTGTTCCACCCGCCCCCTCTCTCTGTATATTTTTCAAATGTTCATTGAGTGATGAAGATGTTGCAATATGTTAATTAGTTAGTCGACAGATCATCCTCATTGCACATCGAACCATTCAGTCCATAAGTGCCCGGATCCCCTACTCAGCAAATCCCGCAGCGTGTAGCGGCTAACGACACCAGTTCTGTGTTGGTTTATCAATCTTCTTTGTTGCAATCTGTATTGTCTGCAAGTTGACATAAAAGGCCACTAATCAGGCCATAGTCGAACTTAGCATCAGTATCTATGAAACCGATGACTCATCATGTTTGAGCGCCTGACTCCAGGTGTCCTTGGACCCTGGTTCCATAATCCTCTCTCCAAATGTGGCGCCAAATGTACATGCTCCAAAACTAGGGCTGACTGCCTTCAAATCCCGGTGTTCCTGTTATAGCAGACGTGTGTCACGCTGCTTCACCAAGGTCAGATTTCCTGACTAGTTTGTCATTGGCTACTGTCACTTCTCACCTTTAGTGCCAGCTGATCACATAAGTCAGTCTGCTTAATATCATTAGCATCACCAACTTCCTGCATGTATCCGCCGCCTTTTACCTTGACTGTGTGAATGTCAACAGAACTGGCAGACGGTGTCATCGATTCAGTGCCGACACAAGAGCCATTTTCTGGCATTTTGACAGTAGTTTGAGTATGTAGCGTCACCTCACTTGAGTCATCGTTTACTTCGGCAGTGCCAAATTTATGTCCATTGGTTGTTTCACTAGACAACAGTGACGCTGATACACCATGCCAATTCTCAGCATCGATTGTCGGAGGAGAAGCTTGTTGACCGGAAACATGCACAGGGGCTTTGGTTGAAATCTGGTGTCCGGAAACACGCCCAGAGGCTTGGGTTGACAATGGCACATCTACAGTAGTTGTTGGAGGAGAAGTCTGGTATTGGGAAACATGCCCAGGGGCTTGGGTTGACAATGGCACATCTGCAGTAGTTGTTGGAGGAGAAGTCTGGTATTGGGAAACATGCCCAGGGGCTTGGGTTGACAATGGCACATCTGCAGTAGTTGTTGGAGGAGAAGTCTGGTGTTGGGAAACACGCCCAGGGGCTTGGGTTGACAATGGCACATCTACAGTAGTTGTTGGAGGAGAAGTCTGGTGTTGGGAAACACGCCCAGGGGCTTGGGTTGACAATGGCACATCTACAGTAGTTGTTGGAGGAGACGTCTGGTGTTGAGAAACACGCCCAGGGGCTTGGGTTGACAATGGCATATCTACAGTAGTTGTTGGAGGAGAAGTCTGGTGTTGGGAAACACGCCCAGGGGCTTGGGTTGACAATGGCACATCTACAGTAGTTGTTGGAGGAGAAGTCTGGTGTTGGGAAACACGCCCAGGGGCTTGGGTTAACAATGGCACATCTACAGTAGTTGTTGGAGGAGAAGTCTGGTGTTGGGAAACACGCCCAGGGGCTTGGGTTGACAATGGCACATCTACAGCAGTTGTTGGAGGAGAAGTCTGGTGTTGGGAAACACGCCCAGGGGCTTGGGTTGACAATGGCACATCTACAGCAGTTGTTGGAGGAGAAGTCTGGTGTTGGGAAACACGCCCAGGGGCTTGGGTTGACAATGGCACATCTACAGTAGTTGTTGGAGGAGTAGTCTGGTGTTGGGAAACACGCCCAGGGGCTTGGGTTGATAATGGCACATCTACAGTAGTTGTTGGAGAAGTCTGGTATCCGGAAACACGCCCAGAGGCTTGGGTTGACAATGGCACATCTACAGTAGTTGTTGGAGGAGACGTCTGGTGTTCGGAAACACGCCCAGGGGCTTGGGTTGACAATGGCACATCTACAGTAATTGTCGGAGGAGAAGTCTGGTGTTCGGAAACACGCCCAGTGTCTTGGGCTGAAGTCTGGTGTCTGGAAACACGCCCAGTGTCTTGGGCTGAAGTCTGGTGTCTGGAAACACGCCCAGTGTCTTGGGCTGAAGTCTGGTGTCTGGAAACACGCCCGGTGTCTTGGGCTGAAGTCTGGTGTCTGGAAACACGCCCAGTGTCTTGAGCTGAAGTCTGGTGTCTGGAAACACGCCCAGTGTCTTGGGCTGAAGTCTGGTGTCCGGAAACACGCCCAGTGTCTTGGGCTGAAGTTTGGTGTCCGGAAACACGCCCAGTGTCTTGGGCTGAAGTCTGGTGTCCGGAAAAACGCCCAGTGTCTTGGGCTGAAGTATGGTGTCCGGAAACACGCCCAGTGTCCTGGGCTGAAGTCTGGTGTCTGGAAACACGCCCAGTGTCCTGGGCTGAAGTCTGGTGTTCGGAAACACGCCCAGTGTCTTGGGCTGAAGTCTGGTGTCTGGAAACACGCCCAGTGTCTTGGGCTGAAGTCTGTTGTCTGGAAACACGCCCAGTGTCCTGGGCTGAAGTCTGGTGTCCGGAAACACGCCCAGTGTCCTGGGCTGAAGTCTGGTGTCCGGAAACACGCCCAGTGTCCTGGGCTGAAGTCTGGTGTTCGGAAACACGCCCAGTGTCCTGGGCTGAATTCTGGTGTCCGGAAACACGCCCAGTGTCCTGGGCTGAAGTCTGGTGTTCGGAAACACGCCCAGTGTTCTGGGCTGAAGTCTGGTGTTCGGAAACACGCCCGGTGTCCTGGGCTAACAATAGCTCATGCCACGAGTCAGATCTCCAGTCAACAGTAACACCTGGCTCATCATCATCAGTGTCATATGTATTTGAGGAGCCGCCAGGTGACATACTGGTGTCGTCCTGACTACATAGTTCCACTACACAACTGTCACTGTTGGTGCCAGTGAGGAGCGGATCGCGCGAACGAGATCCTGGGATATCCCCGTCAACTTCAGGTGATGTTGCTTGTGTAGACACGGGCGCCTCGTGTACAAAAACATTTGTCTTCTTACGGATATAATTATACCAATATGCTGGACATGTGTGATAAATAATAAAAGCTACGCAGTAAATACTTGAAATAATCACACACATAAGAAAAACCATATTTTCTACATCATTTTCAACTAGACTGAAAGTTACAACCAGACTGAAAGTTACAGTTGTGATGATCGCCACAATAATTATACAAAGCCATTTGGAACACCTTGGCACCTGTGGTAGGGTGAGAACAAACATCGAATGCAAAGCCAGCATGATCGCCAGAATGTGGCCGATCAACCCAACGATGTCCTTGCTAGATTTGTCAAGAGCAGCATTGTGTGACGTGTTGTGGGTTCCTCCGCAGTCTGAAACCTGTTGGGTGTTGTTATCGGTTGTTGTGTTATTCCACTTGTGTTGCGACGCAGGAATGACACAATATGAACCATCTGCCGTGTCCATAACTGTCATATCTGGGTAGAGGCAACACACGGTGTCGCTGGTGCCATTACACGGCCTGCCCACATGACCTGCCGGACACATTGAACACTTGTAGCAGTCCGGCTCGCTATGCTCGCTTAAGTTCATAAATGTGCCAGGATCACAGTCTTTACAAATGTCGCGACCAGTTTTTGGCGTGTATCTTCTTTGCCCACTTTGACATTTCAGCCATTGTCCTGTTGGCGAAGGAAGAGTCAGAGACACAGCCAGAGCCAGCAGAAATGCCAACCGAACAGACATCCTGAGTCGCAGACAAGCCAGCCACCAGACACACCTAGAAATGAATGATACAAAAATGGTCTGTTGACATGAGACGTAATAAATACAATTTTAAGTTAATGATAATTGTAAATACCAACAATAATGGTTAGAAGGGCAAAAGGCAAGTCATTTCTTGTGATCGTGTATATACCGATGTGTGTAAACTAGGCCAAACCACACCCTAGCTTGACCCAAACCCTAGCTTGACCCAAACCCTAGCTTGACCCAAACCCTAGCTTGACCCAACCCCTAACTACACGATAGCCAAGACTGAGTCGAGTGGTGCACACGCCGACTGCGACACCTGTCGTGAGAATGGTTTACTGAAGAGGATAACACACTGTAGATCTCTGCAGACACTACCAGGTTTTCACCAAACACAAGAGGATCTACTCAAACATAACAGGATCTACTCAAACATCACAGAATCTACTCAAACATCATATGATCTACTCAAACATCATATGATCTACTCAAACATCACAGAATCTACTCAAACATCACAGGATCTACTCAAACATCACAGGATCTACTCAAACATCACAGGATCTACTCAAACATCACAGAATCTACTCAAACATCATATGATCTACTCAAACATCATATGATCTACTCAAACATCACAGGATCTACTCAAACATCACAGAATCTACTCAAACATCACAGGATCTACTCAAACATCACAGAATCTACTCACACATCATATGATCTACTCAAACATCACATAATCTACTCAAACATCACAGAATCTACTCAAACATCACAGGATCTACTCAAACATCACAGGATCTACTCAAACATCATATGATCTACTCAAACATCACAGAATCTACTCAAACATCACAGAATCTACTCAAACATCACAGGATCTACTCAAACATCACAGGATCTACTCAAACATCATATGATCTACTCAAACATCACAGAATCTACTCAAACATCACATGATCTACTCAAACATCACAGGATCTACTCAAACATCACAGGATCTACTCAAACATCACAGAATCTACTCAAACATCATATGATCTACTCAAACATCATATGATCTACTCAAACATCACAGAATCTACTCAAACATCACATAATCTACTCAAATATCATATGATCTACTCAAACATCACAGGGTCTACTCAAACATCAAAGGATCTACTCAAACATCACATGATCTACTCACACATCACAGGATCTACTCAAACATCACATGATCTACTCAAACATCATATGATCTACTCAAACATCATATGATCTACTCAAACATCACAGAATCTACTCAAACATCACATAATCTACTCAAATATCATATGATCTACTCAAACATCACAGGGTCTACTCAAACATCATATGATCTACCCAAACATCACAGAATCTACTCAAACATCACATAATCTACTCAAATATCATATGATCTACTCAAACATCACAGGGTCTACTCAAACATCACAGGATCTACTCAAACATCACATGATCTACTCACACATCACAGGATCTACTCAAACATCACAGGATCTACTCAAACATCACAGGATCTTCTCAAACATCACATAATCTACTCAAACATCACATGATTTACTCAAACATCAAGGGTCTACTCAAACATCACATGATCTACTCAAACATCAAGGGTCTACTGAAATATCACATGATCTACTCAAACATCATATAATGTACTAGAGGACCCGGCCCGGCGTCACCCAGTCCCTGGAGGGGATCAATCAATCAATCAATCTGTCTGTCTGTCTATTTATCTGTCTGTCAATCTATCCATCTATCGTGGGAGTGAAGAACAACAACTGTTCCTAACTTATTTCTGGTTTAATCAGAGAGTGAGTTCCCTTTGAGCAATATTGCTGAACATTTCTGGGTCTGTTTTTCTGAAGCGCGTGCCTTTTCTTTCGTTCTTGAGGAACAATTGTTGGTTTTAAACTAACTAACTATGCCAGTTGGCTCCGTTGGAATGAGAAGAACATCTGTAGAAAATTTCATCTCAATCGGATGGACCGTTCGGGAGCCCATATAGGACACACAAAGACACAAACAAACATTCTCTTTTTATATATATATATATATATATATATATATATATATATATATATATATATATATATATATATATATATATATATATATATATACTTAGACATCAAATGATCTATTAAAAAATCACATGATCTACTCAAACATCACATGATCTACTCAGACATGACATGATCTACTCAAACATACTCAAACATCACAGGATCTACTCAGACATTACATGATCTACTCATACATCACATGATCGACTCAGACATCACATCATCGACTCAAACATACTCAAACATCCTAGTATCTACTCAAACATCAAAAGTTCTACTCAAACATTTCATGATGAACACAAACATTACACGATCTACTCAGACATCACATGATCAACTCATACATCACATGATCTACTCATACATCACATGATCGACTCAGACATCACATCATCGACTCAAACATACTCAAACATCCTAGTATCTACTCAAACATCAAAAGTTCTACTCAAACATTTCATGATGAACACAAACATTACACGATCTACTCAGTCATCACATGATCTACTCATACATCACACAATCGACTCAAACATACTCAAACATCACAGGATCTACTCAGACATCACGGATCTACTCACTCTTCAAATGTTCTACTCAAACATTACATTATCTACTCAAACTTCACACAAACTACTCAAACATTACATGATCTACTCAAACATCACAAGGCTGAATACCCTCTGTGGTTATTCCATCAGGACCCGGTTGCCGGTTGTTTCTAGGACTTTTCTGTATAACCGATTTTACTTCTGCAGGTGTGAAGTTTGGTTCTTGTTGTCCACGGCTTTAAGGCACAAAATATGGGTTTTCTATATTTCGTGTGGGGATTTCTATATGACGTGTGGTGTTTTCTATGTGATGTGTGGGGTTAAATAGTTCGTGAAAGTATTCTGCCCACCTTGCTAATCTTTGTTGTGGATTAAATAAAGGAATGCATATTGTGCTATTTATGATGGTGGCTGGGCTGAAGCGTGCATCTCTGTTTCTCATATTGTCGACACGTTTATAAAATTATCGTGGGTAATCTTTGCTGAGGGTTGCCATCTGTTCACCGTATATTCTCCAGGATTCATCTTTAGATGCTCTAATTGTTAGTTTGGCATTTCGTCGTGTTATTCTATATGTATCGTAGTGTTGTTCAGATTTAGATGTAACCCAGTTTATGAAAGCTACCTTCTTTCAGGATACGCTGTATTTAACTTCATTATTACACCAAGGCCTGTCTCCCTGGCCAAGGGTTAGCGACTTTCTCTGTAATCCCGTTTGTCCACGTGAGCAAACGCAGCTGCGCGAGAAAGAGAAACGGTTCTCGCTGCGCACGTTACTTACGGGATATGTGAGCCGGCCGCTCAGAAAACAATTGCAAACTACTAAGCGTAATCTTGGCAAGAAATCAACAACAGCGGAGAAATGCTGGTGTTGACAGCGATGTCCTGTAATAGGATATGCGGGGGAAAAAATAACACCAAGGCCTACTTTTTGGTTCCACATTTATTATCCGGTGTGTCGAACATGGCAGACTTGGATATTGTCCATTGCGAATCTACACTTGAGTTTATCTTGGATGCAACTGATGATCACTGAAATCTATAACTATAACTGATGATCACTGAAATCTATGTTCAATCTGGTGCCCTAGACATCGGGCAATTTGTTTAACGAGTCCAAATATTGATGGAAATTGTAATAAGAGTAACTATAAGTATTACTTAAAAATAAATAAACAAAATAAAAAACAGAAGTTCGAGGTGGAAATTCCATACTGCACATCCCGAAAGTCTGATATTTCTGTTGCACTACCGCCTTTAGCATCTGTCACTGCTCGTCTGTACAGCTGATCCTTTCTATAGCATTGTACCTGTTCTATAGCATTGTACCTGTTCTACTGCATTGTACCTGTTCTATAGCATTGTACCTGTTATATAGCATTGTACCTGTTCTATAGCATTGTACTAGTTATACAGCATTGTACCTGTTCTATAGCATTGTACCTGTTATATAGAATTGTACCTGTTCTATAGCATTGTACTGTCGGATACGTATGTGATTGATGGCTCAACCCCACAGAGATATATGATGAAAAATCATTTTTCCCAATGTGATCCTGCCCGTTTAATTAATTTAGCTGTACTGACTCAATTGTTGAGACCAGAAATAGAGTTTTGGAGAACCAAGGAATACCTTTAGGAAATACTGAAAAAGTTGTACTCCCTTTTATACCCAATTTATTCCTTAAGTGGTTCCTTGCCTCTCCTCTGCCAACTAATTAATTCTATCTAGGGTAATTTAAAACAATTTGACTATGACAAGTAAAATACAATCAATACATGACATGACCTCAGTTTTGTATGATTTAATAAACACAAATATGGATTTTGTAAATTGCATTCAAAATTACAATTTCCTGTCATACAATAAGAACATATACATATACAGTAAATATACAGAATTGATGTGCCAATGATAAGGTAGATATTAACAGTTATATTTTTCCCAGTCCCATGTAATGCTAATCTTTTACTAGCCTGGATGATCTGGAAAAAAAGAACTGTCTACAATCAGGATTCTCCACTTCCAGCTTTGGGAATCACTCTGGCTATCATCAATTGTAGTATTCGTGTTCCAGGGCATAGTAGAACATAAGTTGGCTCTTGGTTTTCCTTTGTTTTGGCAAGTAATTGTTTAAATAAAGATTACCTCTCCTATGAGACAAATGGAATTGTTTCAGGTAAATAAGTGTCTGCGCTACTCTATCAAGGGCATCACTCAACCATGTGCTCACTCAACAGGTGCTGCATTCAATCTTCACCAAGTCAGGTCTGGATTGACATGAATAAGACCACTACCTGAAATTCCATCAATCACATAATTCTAATAATATCATAAATATGACATTAGAATTTATATGTAAAAGCCTAAGATCATAACCAGTGAAAACAATAAAATGAATCCTGTTCTTAGAGAAAATAAACATAGAAGAAAGATAGTCATGGTGTTCTCATGGAGTTATCACCAACATAGTTGTTTGCTCTCAATCCAATCTTCCACTATCAAGTGTTCAAGGTTTAACTAGCAGATGTGCAGTTTCATCATCACCTATGACTGTCCTCAGGTTTATAGAAGTAATACCTTGAGTGATTGGGAATTTGACAATTATGTTGACCATTCTCTTCTGTATCTAGTTTTGTTCTCTACTTCATCTTTTCCTATTCAAGAAAAAGTGTCTCATACATTAAGGGCTTTTAAAAATCAGTTCCCATTTCCATGAGTATTTGCTTATAAACAAGATAAGTACATTCTGGTATTATTCTTGTATAGCATTCAGGTGTATTCTTCTTTATTAAATGCTTCAAGTGAGAAGATTTCTTCCATTCTCATGGATGTAATATTTATCATCATCATCATCATCATCATCATGGTTTCCTTACATCATTGTAATTACAATCCTTATCATTATTATCATAATTATTACATTGTCATTACAATCATCATCATTATTATCATGCTTATGACATTAGAATTCATTACATTATTCTAAAATTATCATCATAATCATTGTTATATCATTTTCATTACATTACAGTCATCATCATTATCTTGGTAGTACATTGTTATCATCACAATAGACCATATGTGTTAACATGAACTACAAAGTGGGATTTTGCTTAAATTACAAACACAGATGCTAGTGCTATGCGTAATGTATGATATGGTTTGTGTCGTGCTTAGCACACAAAACTAGATGATAGGAATAAGAATGATATTTTATACAAAGTGGTGTTATGCGCCAGAGTGTACTAAATTATTATTCAGTTTATGGGTTACACTGAAGCAGTTCTCTGGTGATAGTCAAGGCATTTCACATCAAGTTGCCGGCTACCGTGAGATTGACTGTTGGCTTATACTCCCTCTCTCTCACTCAGCATGTAACTTCACTCACTTACTCAACTCTTGACACCATTCATATGTATGTATGATCATTTCACTCAGTCTATAGACACATTCATATTGGTATGGATGATCATATAGGAATCATTCATCACACATCCTTCATACTGTCATGTAAAGTGGGTACTTATGTGATTTCCAAATGACAACATAACATGTTTACATCATTGGCATCACAATGAGATCTCACCCATTCATCAGACAATTATATCTGTATGGATGACAATCATGCATATGTAGGTGCTTTATCCAGAATACATTTATAGATTCACAAGAATGACATTACAAGGGAATCTCATCCTTCAACCTAACTTATACTATTTCATGGATATTTAGCATGCATGCTGATGGGGTTTATGAAATGATACATTCACATCTGTTGAACAATGATGAAATCACACATGAATCCTCACAGACATGTTATCCGCAATGACATAGTGATCATTGTGATCATTAGACACACTTATGCAATTCACCCAGGATTTAGCAACATGGCATCCAGGAGTTATCACATGATCTCATAAAATACATACAATTTAGGCGATATATCCAATTCACCTTCAGGCATTATGAATCTTAACCATTCTAACATGCCGGTTGAATAAGTATTATTATGGTGTGGCACAAACATTAATTCCATATGTTTACAACATTGAAAATACATTCGACTCACCGCTATGGTGTTTTAACTCAACACACAAATTATGATACCTGTAGAATCTGGTTCTGATGGGTTCATGAAATATAAGAAAACTATTTGTTTGTCCATGTGCTCATGTAAAAAAATAAATCTCCTGACTAATGTGCTCAATCTACTTGACTATACAAATTCCACTAAATTCTCTATTAGTGCTGGCACATGTAAACTAGTTTTTAATCTTACCAGTGGGCACATATACATTATGTCCTTCCCACTGTACTAAGAGTTCTGAGTTTCCTTAAGTCTTAAGTTACTCTAATTCATTTTAGATTGAGTTGCTTAAGAAATAAAATGTATAACATGTGTCTAATGTTTTATACATTAATTAAGTTGTTTTGCTGGGAGAAAATAATAAACACTGTAGTTTTCTCCTATTGTACAGTTTATCTTATGACTATGATAACTGAGTATAATATTATTTAGTTTGTACTAGATTAAATTCTTTAAGAACTCACCATTCCAATCATTTTAGATTGAGTTGCTTAAGAATTAAATGTACAACTTGGATTAATGCTTTTTATACATTAAATCAGGTGTTTACTTTTGGGAGAAAATAACATTCACTATGGGTATTCTTAATTAATAGTTTATATATAAACTATAACAATTAAATTAACTTCTTAATTCACCACACGAGTTCATCGAGTCTACTTACCAAATCTTCTTCTAGGAAAAATAGGCTCACACTTAATCTAAGATTTAAACTATTTATATTCACCTCATCAAAACACGACTTCCAACACTTCAGCGTCAGGTTTCAGAATCTGGGTGCGATGTTGTAGGCTGATGTTTCCTATCCTAATTTAAAATACTTATATTTAAATCTTATATTTAGATATATTTCATCATTCCCTTCGCCCCCGATCTTCTCCTCGCCTTGTGCTGGGCTGGTTCACACAAACAGACTGTGTTCCGGTGGTTTTCTGCTATTTATTCTGTTTTAGTGTTCCGGTGGTGACGTCACAATGGGTTGATGAAAAAGTCGGATTACCGCTGCCGGGAATGAGAGGTGTCAAACTATTTTCATTGCCTCGAATTATTTAGTGCATGTTACTCTTGTGAAAATATATCACATGTACCTGTTCTATAGCATTGTACCAGTTATATAGCATTGTACCTGTTCTATAGCATTGTACCTGTTGTATAGCATTGTACCTGTTCTATAGCATTGTACCTGCTCTATAGCATTGTACCTGTTATATAGCATTGTACCTGTTTTATAGCATTGTACCTGTTCTATAGCATTGTACCTGTTCTATAGCATTGTACCTGTTCTATAGCAGTGTACCAGTTATATAGCATTGTACCTGTTATATAGCATTGTATCTGTTCTATAGCATTGTACTTGTTCTATAGCATTGTACCTGTTCTATAGCATTATACCAGTTATATAGCATTGTACCTGTTCTATAGCATTGTACCTGTTCTATATCATTGTACCAGTTATATAGCATTGTACTTGCTCTATAGCATTGTACCTGTTCTATAGTATTTTACCTGTTCTATAGCATTGTACCTGTTCTATAGCATTGTACCTGTTATATAGCATTGTACCTGTTATATAGCATTGTACCTGTTCTATAGCATTGTACCAGTTATATAGCATTGTACCTGTTCTATACCATTGTACCTGTTCTATAGCATTGTACCAGTTATATAGCATTGTACCTGTTCTATACTATTGTACCTGTTCTATAGCATTGTACCTGTTCTATAGCATTGTACAAGTTATATAGCATTGTACCAGTTATATAGCATTGTACCTGTTCTATAGCATTGTACCTGTTCTATAGCATTGTACCAGTTATATATCATTGTACCAGTTACATAGCATTGTACCTGTTCTATAGCATTGTACCTGTTCTATAGCATTGTACCAGTTATATAGCATTGTACCTGTTATATAGCATTGTACCTGTTCTATAGCATTGTACCTGTTCTATAGCACTGTACCTGTTATATAACATTGTACCAGTTATATAGTATTGTACCTGTTATATAGCATTGTACCAGTTATATAGCATTGTACCTGTTCTATAGCATTGTACCTGTTATATAACATTGTACCAGTTATATAGTATTGTACCTGTTATATAGCATTGTACCAGTTATATAGCATTGTACCTGTTCTATAGCATTGTACCTGTTCTATAGCACTGTACCTGTTATATAACATTGTACCAGTTATATAGTATTGTACCTGTTATATAGCATTGTACCAGTTATATAGCATTGTACCTGTTCTATAGCATTGTACCTGTTATATAACATTGTACCAGTTATATAGTATTGTACCTGTTATATAACATTGTACCAGTTATATAGTATTGTACCTGTTATATAGTATTGTACCTGTTATATAGCACTGTACCTGTTATATAACATTGTACCAGTTATATAGTATTGTACCTGTTATATAGCATTGTACCAGTTATATAGCATTGTACCTGTTCTATAGCATTGTACCTGTTATATAACATTGTACCAGTTATATAGTATTGTACCTGTTATATAACATTGTACCAGTTATATAGTATTGTACCTGTTATATAGTATTGTACCTGTTATATAGTATTGTACCTGTTATATAGTATTGTAGCAGTTATATATCATTGTACCAGTTATATAGCATTGTACCTGGTCTATAGCATTGTGCCTGTTCTATAGCATTGTACCTGTTATATAACATTGTACCTGTTCTATAGCATTGTGCCAGTTATATAGCATTGTACCTGTTCTATAGCATTGTACCAGTTATATAGCATTGTACCTGTTCTATAGCATTGTACCTGTTATATAGCATTGTACCTGTTCTATAGCATTGTACCAGTTCTATAGCATTACATCTGTTCTGTGGAGGAATGATGTACCCCTCACCACATCTTGATTGGCATATCTTGGAGATTCTTAAAGCACGTTAATCTACACAATAGGATAGGACACATTGCCAAAATCACAAAAGCAATTATTTCTATCAAGAATTTGGTCGCGTCGGTTAGATAACACATTTGCAACACAATACACGTAAGTGAGGGTTCAATTCTTCACAGACAAACACGGAAGTAACCACAATAATCTCTTCACAGTATGAAATACTAGAACATTACATCACCAAAAATTACTTTCAATATGTCACCTGAACCCGGAAATGAAGACTTTGCACGTACACACATGTGTCACACATCTCCCGTACACAGACAGACAAGTATAACACACAGACATACAAGTGTCGCTTACTTGTGTCTGCAGATGATCTTCTGTAACTGGGTGAGGACTGCGAGTGTTGTTCTAATCTGAGTAAACTTGTACTTGATGCACACCGGCACTGTGAAGGAATATGGCGACCAAAGTACAAGTCATACAGGATTTCCCCAAGACATCGGGATTTCCCCCACGACGTTGGGGAGTCTGTGTGACCAGTGAAGAAAGCTGTGGAACAATCTGGGCACCCGTATGTGGAGAGAATGATATGGCAGGGGTTTTACACGAATCTCAAAACTCAGAAAGAAGACCAGGAGAACTTTCAGTCAGATGGCAGTTGGAACGATTATCTGTATGGCTCTTCGCTGGCTGTTGAACGAGGGGAGAGACCTTCTCATCTCATCATGTTCTTCTTGTACCTTGCGGTGTCGAGGTAAAATATAAACAGCGGGAGAGTGCCCACTTGTGGGCTTCATGTATCGATATTCCTATGGACTCGGCTATTCGCCTGTCCATAGTACATAGGCCGGTCTCTCTGGCTGTGGGGTTACAACACTTTCTCTCTGTAATCCCGTTTATCACGCAGAGTCTCGCAGCGGAGCGAGAACTGAGGTGGTTCGACCCCCGCTCGTGACTTGCGGATACTGAGCCGGCCGCTCAGAAAGCAATGGCAAACTACTGAGCGTAATCTTGCCAAGAGATCAACAGACAGCTGAAAGATGCTGCTGTTGACAGCTAAGTCCTGTAAAAGGATACGCAAAACATAGTACATAGGAAACGATGGCGGCAGCGTTTGATCTCGAGGATGCTTACAATAGAGTTTGATATGATATTTTGATGACCGCACTGATGGAGAAGGGGGTCAATTCCTGGTTGGTGAACTGGATAGCAGCCGTCCTGTATTCTCGTCAGGTTGCTCTCCGTCTGGGTGCATGGACCTCAGAGACACATATTTTAACCCCGGGACTGTCACAGGGATCTGCAATCTCACCGGTGCTCTTTAATGTGTATACAAGCAAGATTGCAAACCTAGAAGCACCAGGGGTTGGAAGGATACTAACATTTGCAGATGATATTCTTGCATATAGGCAGGGGAGAGATAGCGATCAAACAGCCCATGAGCTACAGGCGACAGTAGACAAAGTAACTGACTAATGCACAGAAATTAGTGCTGTCATTCACCCGGAAAAGGCGGCTGTTTTGTGGTGCTCTCTGGATAACAGGATTGTGAGAGCTGATGTCCCAAGCCTCGCGATAGATGGTAGAAGCGTCAACAGAGAGAACAAACTGAAGTATCTGGGAATCACATTTGACAGGAGCCTGTCCTTCAAGGACCATGTGGAGATGGTTGTGACAAGGTCTCAAAAGGGACTCAATGCACTTAAAACTATGGCTGCAATGGACACAGAGTAGGGAATGCTTTTCTCACTATACCAGCACTTGATCCTCTCACTGATTGATTATGGACTAGGACTGCTCACTGTCTCAAAGAGTCAGCTGGTGAAATTGGAGCGCATACAGAACGACGATATGCGGGTCATTCTGGGATGCACCAGAGACACCCCAGTAGTGTGTATGCGTTACATCCTTGGTCTGCCGACTGTTGCTGGTAGGCTCAAGGTGATGCAGGCGAAGGCATACCTCAGAGTAGCTGCAGACACAGATCACCCGTTGCATGAGGCGCTGGACGCAGTTAAGGGTCAGCGACTGATAAGAGGGAAATCATGAATGGCTCAGGCGGAGGATACGATCAGACAGGTGTGCCCCTTGGAGAACATTAGGCGTGGAGAGGAGTGGGGTCAGAGTGCCAGCGGAGCAGTCAGACTTGTGCAGAGTTATAATCACATTAAGCCGGGAGTGCAGGGAGTGGCCAGCAGGGGCCACGGAAGTGGAAATCCAGCAACTGATTCAGGATAATGCTCGCTCGGGTGATGTGATTATCTACACAGATGGGTCGGTGTTGAGAGGTAGGAGAAGTGCCTGGGGGTTCTTGGCAAAAGCTAATGGTCGACGTTTGGTGCAGGAGACCCTGACAAATGAGACCACAACATCTAGCTTAAAAATGGAGGTGGAGGCAGTCAGTGCGGCTTTCCGCTGGATGGAGAATACGTCACACACACACATCGTGATTGTAACTGACTCAGAAAGCATGCTGAGTAAGGTGAGGACAGGCAAGCTTCGGGCAGAGTGGCTTGCTTCGCTTCGGAAGTCACGGGTGACAAGCATCGCCTGGACCTTTTCTCCGGTGCATGCCGGTGTACTGGGGAATGAACAGGCGGACAGATTGGCTGGCTCGGCAAAACTTGGTGGAGTACTGATGCATGACAAAACAGACGTGGTTGCGGCCTTGTGGGAGCAAGTGTACACTTCGGAGGAGCAAATGGATCACCATGGTCTGGCAATAATGAGACAGCGAGGAGTGACGAGGGGATCTGGCCGACGCTCGACGCTCAGAGGAAAGGTGAGACGGACGTATAATCAGATTGCTACTGGTACTATTGGTGTTGGAACTCTTGGCTGGCTTCTGAGGATGGGGACGGAGCGCTTATGGAAATGCCCCGAATGCTGTAATATCGGTTCCTAAATCAATCAATCAATCAATCAATCAATCAATCAATCTGTCCATAGTTTATGTTGTCGGTCCCTTCCTCTGCCTTCATCTGGTCTGTACATCATTGCTTGTCGTGGTATACTGTTACCTGCTTGTTACCATTTTACTTACTGCCTTCTAATAAAATCTAGAGCAGCTATAACCCCCACTTTAGTCATGATTTCCTCATTTCTGATCTTATCTCTTCATGATACATTGAGTATCCTTCAAATTACCTCATTTATGTTGATATGATTTTTCTTTTCTCTTTTTTTTTGGTCATTGCCAGGTTTGGCATTGGTAGCATAAAGTTGGTAGGAAGATTTCTTAGTAACCATTGATACATGATTGTTCTTTAGTATTGGTGCCATTTGTCCAATGAGTTGGTTTGCCTTATTGCACCTCTTTTCGATCTCGTCTTCTGATTTGCCATTTGATGATATTATACTTCCTAGATACTTGAAAGTCTTTACTTGTTTCAGGGAATGTTCGTTTAGGTGAATTGTTGTTGTCTTTTCTTCTTTAGTTATAGCCATTACCCCCGTTTTACTTGTGCTAATGTTCATGTTATGTTCCCTAAACATTTCGTTTAGACTATTCATGTGGTCTTGTAATTCAGCTTCTGATTTTGCTATTAGTGCTTGGTCGTCCGCAAACAGGAATTCTCTAATGGTGTAATTTGCATATGGTTATTCTGTGTTCTCGTCATGCGGTGTTCTTGCAGTCTCTGGTTGGCTGGTTTCTTTACATATGTTGTCTATATATGTTATAAACAAGAGGAGACAGGACACAACCTTGTCGTATTCCAGATCTTATGGTGAAGGGTTCTGAGTGTCCCCAGTTGCTCTAACTATGCATTCACTGTTGTTGTATAAGATTCTGCATAGGTTTGTTAGATGTGTACTCACTCCATATTGTTTAAGGATTTCCCACAGCTTGTTTCTATCTATTCTATCAAATGCCTTTTCTTGGTCGACAAAGACTAGGTAGGGTGTTTCATTACATTCGATTGATTTTTCTGTAAGTTGTCTAAGAGCAAAAATGGCATATGTGCATCCTTTGTTTTTCCTAAATCCAATTTGTGTTTTGCTAAGCTAGGGTTCTATAGTAGTTCGTGATTTTTTCTCGAGAATTTTGCAAAATACTTTCCCAGTATGTATGACTCAAAAGGGAAATTGCTCTGTATTGTGTGCAATATCTTTTACTGCCTCCGTTTTTCCAAATTGGGATAATTATGGAGTTTCCACAGTCTCGTGGTGTCTGTTGTTCTATCTAAACATGGTTGAATAGTCTATGTAGCCATGCTGTTCCTACTTCTCTTGCTGCTTTGATCATGGCTGTCCACGAAAGTTTGTCCAAATAGTGCGGCTATTTCATGATGGTGCGCAGGCAAGAGTACAGGAAAATGATGAACTCTCTGAGCCCTTTCCTGTCACCAATGGAGTGAAGCAAGAATGTGTCCTGGCACCAACACTGTTCAACCTCATGTTTTCAGCTATATTGACGAATGCCTTCGAGAACAACGACATTGGAATAGACATCAACTACCGCATGGATGGAAAGTTATTCAATCTCAGAAGGCTGAAAGCTAAAACCAAAATTAACAGCGACACCGTCAGAGAGCTCCTGTTTGCTGATGATTGCACTCTATACGCCAACTCAGAGGCGGACATGCAACATAATGTTTCAGCTTTCTCACACGCCTGTGCTAACTTTGGGCTTAATATCAACTTGGAGAAGACTGTAGTTATGTACCAGCCAGCTTCAGGGAATAATCACACTGTGCCGAACATCAAAGTGAATGGTCATCGTCTAAGTGTTGTGAACAAATTCACCTATCTTGGCAGCACTGTGTCACAAGCTGCCACAATTTATGACGAAGTGAATGCAAGAATCTTCAAGGCCAGTGCGGCCTTTGGCAGACTGTACAAGAATGTATGGGACAGAACTGGAATAAGCCTGCAAACAAAGCTAAAAGTCTACAACGCAGTTGTATTATCCACACTGCTATATGCTTGTGAAACCTGGACTGTTTATCAGCGACACGCTAGGAAATTAAACCACTTCCACACAGTCTGCCTTAGGAAGCTATTGAAGATTAAATGGCAAGACAAAATCCCAGACACTGAAGTCCTAGAAAGAGCGTCTATGCCCAGTATCCACACTCTACTAATGAAGAATCAGATTCGCTGGGCTGGTCACTTGACTCACATGCCAGATCACAGGCTCCCTAAACAAATATTTTACGCCGAGTTGCATCGTGGTAAACGCTCCCAAGGCGGCCAGAGGAAACGCTTTAAAGACACTCTGAAAATCTCTCTGAATGCTTTTGGAATTCATCATGACACCTGGGAGACTGCAGCCAGAGACCGAAATTCGTGGCGGGCATCATTACACAAGGGTGCAGTCACGTGTGAGGCAACCAGGACTGCAAAAGCTATGAAGAAAAGGCAGGACAGAAAAACCACTGCAGAAAATTTTCCTCCAGAAACGTCAAGTATTCTATGTCCACATTGTCAAAGAACATTTCGAGCCAAAATAGGCCTTATCAGCCATCTTAGAACTCACGGCTCCATACTTTCAACCCCACTGGATGAAATGAATGGTCATCATCATTCTTGATGGACAAACAACAACAACACTTCTCTTGCTGCTTTGATTAGTTCACTTGGTATTTCATCTTGTCCCGGTGATTTGTTTAATGGGGCTAATCTAAAGGCTTCTATCATTTCTTCTTTCAGTATGTCTGGTTCTATTTCTTTGGTGGCATCAGTGTTAGTTTCTTGAATTCCTGTGACATCTTATGGAATGTTGAGAAGTTGTTCGAAGTACTGCTTCCATCTTCTTAGGATTTGTTTTTATTCACTTATTGGTTCTCCATTTTTGCTGTTAATTACTTCAGTTGAGTCAAAGAGCTCTCCTCTGGTTCTCATTGCACTTATCTTTTTGTAGAAGTTTCTAGATGCCTCCTTGTAGTTTTTATTTAAGGTTTCTCCATACTCTTCCCAGTCTTTTTGTTTTTCCCCTCTTTACTATTATATTCACATGTCTTCTCGCTATTCTATATTCTATGTAATCCTGTTCCTGTTTGCTCTTCTGGTTCTTAAGAGATCAGTCGTATCACGTTCTACATCCATTGTCTGCCATCATACATGTCTGCCCATTGTTCTAGCAGAGACCAATTATATCACTTTCTACAACCACTGTTTGCTGTCATACATGTCTGCCCATGTAATGTCTGTAACAGTAACATCTGTATGTTGATATAGATGCTTCAACGTCTTGTATGTATAAAATTATGTAACAAATAATGCTAACAAGAACACAGTATGTAAGAATTTCTCACAATTTATTTTCGTTATTGATTTCCTCAAACATAAAAGACAAAAACAGACAGCTAAAACCATGTAATTAGGGATGATAAGTCAGCAGGAATTGATGATTTTGACAGGTATGGCAGACGGTAACTGAATCAGTTTCTTCACTGTTTTCATTCTGCAGCTATGTCTTGTTTCATCTTCAAACGTGCTTACTGTAACTAGACTTATCATGTAGCAATGTCTTACATCATCTTCAACCGTCCTTACTGTAACTAAACTTATCATGTAGCTATGTCTTACATCACCTTCAACCATGCTGACTGTAGCTATACTTATCATGTAGCTATGTCTTACATCACCTTCAACCATGCTGACTGTAACTAAACTTATCATGTAGCAATGTCTTACATCACCTTCAACCATGCTGACTGTAACTAAACTTATCATGTAGCTATGTCTTACATCACCTTCAACCATGCTGACTGTAACTAAACTTATCATGTAGCTATGTCTTACATCACCTTCAACCATGTTGACTGTAACTAAACTTATCATGTAGCTATGTCTTACATCACCTTCAACCATGCTGACTGTAACTACACTTATCATGTAGCAATGTCTTACATCACCTTCAACCATGCTGACTGTAGCTATACTTATCATGCAGCTATGTCTTACATCATCTTCTGCCATGCTGACTGTATCTAGCCGTCTCATGTAGCTATGTCTTGTTCCATCTTCAACCATGCTGACTGTATCTAACCGTCTCATCAAGCTATGCTATCCAGGTTGTATGTTATTTTCATATTTATCATCAGATCCAGGGGATACAATTCTCATATTTACATCTAACCCTTATTTGTACCAGCACCTGATGAGGCTATTTCCGTTTGAATATCAAGTAAATCTTATCTGTATGGCGCACCCAATGAAAAGAATGTGTCAGCAACTTCAGCCAGATGCTCGACTTCTGAACCAGCATCTACAGAGGAAGGTGTATTGTTATCTGCCTGCTGTGCCTGGGCTGTCTCACTACTGCTTGCCATCATATCCACACCTTCTGTTTCTGTGTTTGCTTTCACCAAAGAGGAACTAACTCCAGATATATTCATATTATCTCCACTTGTTTCAGTGATTGTTTCGTGAAGATTGTCAGAATGTAATTTAGACATTGAATCGGCACTACTACTTTCTTCGCTATACTGCGGGGATGGAAAAGTCTCGTGTGTAATAGGTTGACCCGTGCTGCTAAGCTTTGACTCCATTTTTGACCATTCACAAAATACTGCATCAATCGTGTTCATCCCTAGTTCACATAATGCTCTAGGATTGGAGGAGAATCCTGGTAGTGCATCTCTCCCTCTCTCAATCATGCTTGATGCTTGCAGTGACCTGGCATACAGTTGAGCATCGTTGATGTATGGCTCAAGGATTTGGGTTAAGCTTGCCTTGCCTCCCATTTCGGCCCGAGTTTCTACATCTTGCATTGTCCATTCAACTCTTCTGCCTTGTCTTTTCTTGTGCTGCAATGCACTAGACACTGGCTTTTCATTCTGAACAACACCCTGATTCTCTCTAAGGAAGGGTTGGCTCCTGTTGTCATCATGTTGTGTTTCTGATGCAGTCACTTGAGGCAAATATCTGTCGAATACAGAACAGAACAATGCAAACTATACTAAGTGAGAAAGCTTATCTTTTATACAAGTGGTAGTTTTATTCTATAAATTGTGGGCTTTCATAAGTTCATCTCTCACAGCTAGTAGTTATTTTCTATAAGTTGTGGTTTTTCCTAGGTTTAACTCTCACAGCTCATAGTTATATTCTACAAGTTGTGGGCTTTCACAAGTTTATCTCTCACAGTTGGTAGTTCTATCTACAAGTTATGGGCTTTCATAAGTTTATCTCTCACAGCTAGTAGTTCTATTCTACAAATTGTGGGCTTTCATAAGTTTATCTTGTACAGTGGTGGTTGTATTATACAAGTTATGGGCTTTCATTAGTTTATCTTTCACAGCTGTTAGTTCTATTCTATTAGTTGTGGGCTTTAATTAGTTTATCTTTCATACCTGTTAGTTCTATTCTATCAGTTGTGGGCTTTCAATAGTTTATTTTTCACACCTGGTAGTTCTAGTCTATGTGTTGTGGGCTGTCATTAGTTTATCTTTAACAGCTGGTAATTCTATTCTATCTGTTGTGGGCTTTCAATAGTTTATCTTTCAAAGCTGGTAGTTCTATTCTACAAGTTGTGGGCTTTCATAAGTGTATCTTCCACATCTGGTAGTTCTATTCTATCAGTTGTGGGCTTTCATTAGTTTATCTTTCACACTTGGTAGTTGTATTCTATCATTTGTGGGCTTTCATAAGTTTATATTTCACAGCTGGTAGTTCTAGTCTATCATTTGTGGGCTTTCATTAGTTTATCTTTTACAGCTGGTAGTTCTATTCTAGCAGTTGTGGGCTTTTGTTAGGTTATCTTTCAAAGTTTTAAGTTCTATTCTATAAGTTGTGGGCTTTCATAAGTGTATCTTTCACAGCTGGCAGTTCTATTCTATCAGATGTGGGCTTTCATTAGTTTATCTTTCACAGCTGGTAGTTCTATTCTATCAGTTGTGGGCTTTCTTAAATTTATCGTTCACAGATGGTAGTTCTATTCTATCAGTTGTGGGCTTTCTTAAGTTTATCGTTCACAGCTGATAGTTCTATTCTATTAGTTCTGGTCTTTCGTTAGTTTATCTTCACAACTGGTAGTTGTATTCTACAAGTTGGGTCTTCCAGTTGGGTTCACTCTCCCCTTACGACCTCAATGTCCAACATAGTTTTATTTAATTTATGACCCACCCCCTTTCCCATCCCTGCAGTTGTATAGTCCACTAGAAAAAAGGTGGTAGCATATCCTTTACAGGACATCACACTCAACCCCAGCATTATTTTTGCTGTTTGTGATTTCTTGGCTAGTTTGTGTTTAGTGGCTTGTCATTGCTTTCTGAGCAACCGGCACTCATACCATTCTATGCTAACCGAAGCAGGGCGGACTGTATTCAATGTACCCACAGCTGTGTTTCAAACGTGGTATGTGGTATTGCAAACTACGTCCGTGACACCTTCGCCACAGAGCCGGCTATAGTCCACTTCTAATTCCCATTTCGCCATTCGCTCATATGGGCGTCTCGCCACCCCTCCCATCGGGTGGCTAAGCCAGTCGCTGAGCTTCTGACATTATTTACCTTTGGTCCATCGACCCGCTTTAATCAAACAACTGGTCCATTCAGTCCACATCAAACGCATTAAGCGCCTAAGACGTATTCTGCAAATCAAGGATTAAGATAACTAGCCTTTGTATTTTAATGTAGTTTTTGCGTGTAGTTGTGTGTCATGTTTGTGGGTGTTTGTTCTGTGCTGACAAAGGCTTTATCCGCAATGTCCATTTTGTTTCTTGTAATCTTGTTCTAGTAAAGCTCACAATCTACTTCTTGTTTTTGGTGATTCATTCATATTCTACAAGTTGTGGGTTTTCATAAGTTTATCTTCACAGCTGGTAGTTCCATTCACAGATAAATGTTGCTTACACAGAGCTGAAAGATGCCAGAAAAATATTTAAGAAAAAAAAGGACACAAGAAAAAGAAATTACTAGATGAAAAGAAGAAATGCTGAGTCACAATCTCTCTCTCTCTTGTTTTCTGTTTCTCTTTCTTTCTCTCTCCCTCTCTTTTTCTCTTTCTCTCTCTAAAAATAATATATATTATAATATATAATAATACTAATATAATAATATATAATAATAAAAAATATGTACTATAATAAACATTCCCATATGTATGGCGCGTTACACCTTCCTTTGGTATTTATCATGCCCAAGGTAAACATTGCCTCAGTGAGTCATGTATTATTGATTATTTTTCAAGCTTATTAATGCTTATTGTTCTTTTTTATGTCTAAGATTAGCTTCATAAGTGATGTTGAATGAAATAATGTATGAGAGGAATTAAAGAAGAAGGGCAGAATGTCAGACGGGCCTGAGTGCCCAATTCTTAACCCTTTGAAAATAAAGATTGCTCGTTCGTTCGTTCATTCATTCTCTCTGAGTGTGTGTGTGTCAGAGAGAGAAAGAGAGAGAGAGAGAGAGAGAGAGAGAGAGAGAGAGAGAGTGAGAGAGAGAGAGAGAGAGGATTCTGGCCTGCCAGTTCGAATGAATCCTCCAGTATTAAGTGGCCGAACCACTGGACACCATCAACCTTAAACTAAGCACAGGGCATGAACGGACATTGGGTCTCATTTTGTCAACGTTCCCCTGGAAGAAACTGTAAAGTTCACAAGTGATCGCACCAAGGAGAATAAACTGAAGTTAGGCCTACCAACATCCAAACTCCAGAAACTAATGATGCTGTGCACATCTAATATTACACTCAATTTTCTTAATATATCTTACTGCTGAATTGACAGAGTCGCCATGGAGAGTACCCTAGGTCCCTTTCTAGCAACACCTTTGTGTCGCACTAGAAGAACTAGCCCCGAATTTTAAGGGCCTGTTTCTATATCGCCAGTATGTTGATAATATAGTATACCTCATAAAGACCAGACAACAAGCCCAATCGTACCACTCCACCATGAACAAAACCCACAAAAACATCTGTGTCTGTTGACCACGAACATAATCACACCTGGACATCCTAATCCAGTTATTCCTCAGTGTGTTGTTGGAACAAATCTTTCTCGCTGGATTAAACAGGCTCTGTACCAGTGCAGGCTTATATTGTACCTGAAGAAAGCTATTGCAGTTCAGGTATTGGCCTGTCCATGTTCCTTTTCAATATAAGCCTGCACTGGTACAGAGCCTGTTTAATCCAGCTAGAAAGATTTGCTCCAACACCACACTGAGGAATAACTGGATTCTTTAACCAGACTCTGCAATCTATTGAATATCCAACCAACTTCATCAAGCATCACTGCCAACCACCCAAACCTACCCCCACAGAATCACCAGTTCCCAAACTTCACATGTTTCTTCAGCTGATCTTTCGTGCGGACGATGTAATGAAACAAATACACGATCGACTTAAAACAGCAGTAAGACAAACATTCTTTTCTGCTGAACCAGTGATCAGATATAAAACCACCGCAACCCCTCTGCCGTGCGTCCACCTTGACGAGGTAGAGGGGCTTGAGCGTTCCAATGACCCCAAGAGCTATGCCGACGGTAGCACAGCTACTGGTAGGGTCACCCATGTCGGACAGGTCAAGGGAGAGGGACCAGATGAAGTGACGCACAAACCTGCTGCCTTGTAGGTAGACTGGGGACAGTCAAAGGCTAGGGAAAGCATCCCGAAAAATGCTTGTCGAAATCGGATGTACTGAGCCACAGGCTTGACAAAGAAGTGCAACGTAACTTTATCATTTCATGATGCCACAGATGAAAATTAATCGTTATGGTGCTAATCCCGTGAAGTCCCATCAGGCGGTGATAGTGCCGGGCCCCCTGCCTCGAGGGGGTCCACCCATGACTACTGGTGGTCACCTTCCCCTGTGCTGTGGAGTCAAGGCACAGAGGAGTAGGTTAAGAGCTATTGACCAAACACCCCGGACTTTCAACATACTACAATGGAATGCCGAAGGAGTTTATAACAAGAAAGCCTCCCTAACACAGCGTCTTCATAAAGATAGAATAGATGTGGCATGCATTCAAGAGACACACCTCAACGCCAATCGCACATTTTCAGTCGAGGGATATCAGGCCACACGTTTCGACCGCAAAGGACACAAAGGAGGAGTTGTAATACTTACACGAAATACAATACCTTGCAGCGAAGTAGCTGTGATCTCTGACAACCAAACGGAAATTATAGGTGTTGATATAATGATAAAGGACATGAAAATAAGAATTTACAATCTGTATAGTCCGGCAGATAAGGTTCTTACACTCTCAAACATGGAAATAACTGACACAAATTGCATTGTTGTCGGAGACTTTAATAGCCGCTCAGAAAGATGGGGATACCCAGATACTGACAAAAGAGGAGATGAAGTGGAGGACTGGGAAATAGACTCAAATCTCCATCTACTCAACAAAGCGGATGACACACCGAGCTTCTACTCCAGAAGATGGATTACCACTTCTACTCCAGACTTAGCTTTCTGCACAGGAGACATCCTCCACAAAATCGATCGCCATGTGCTTGACCAATTAGCAGGTAGTGACCACAGACCAATCAAGCTTGTAATAAATATGGAGTATGTTCCACAGGAGCAAAAACCTTTGCCTCGCTGGAATTACAAACGAGCAGATTGGGACAGATTTTCCATACTAACAGACAAATATTGTGAAAACATAAATACACGATATGGCAACATGAAGCAAATGGTGGAAAGTCTAAACAGAGCAATAATACAGGCGGCCACTGAGTCTATTCCAAGAGGAGCGAGGGAAAATTACAAACCATACTGGACTGAGGAACTACAAATTTTGGAGGACAAAGTTGAAGATGCTAGGAAGACCGCAGAGAGAGAACAAACAACTGAAGCGAACATCTCTCTCAAAGCCATCTCAGCAAAATATAAAAGAACAGTAAATCAAACAACAAGAGATTGTTGGAGGAAAAAAACAGAAAACCTGAATTTTGACAGGGATGGAAACAAACTATGGAAACTAGTGAAAGCCATGAACAATGAAGGACCTAGAAACAAACAAATAACAATTAAACAAGGAAATGCCTTGCTTACAGGAAAAAAGGCTGCAAATGCACTAATGGAACACTATGCCAGTGCAAACCACATTGATATTACAGCCGAACAGAAGAAAGCAATCAAAGATAAACAGATACATCATAGATATACAGAGACAGCAGCAGAATATATGATGGCAAATCTAACAATGGAAGAAATGGAACAGGCAATGAATACCCTAAAAAAGAAGACATCACCAGGAAAGGATGGAATCACAAATGAAATGCTAATAGGACTAGGCACTAAGGCAAAAAAGAAACTACTAGCAGTCCTAAATTACAGCTGGAAGAGGGGAATAGTCCCACAGGCATGGAAGGAAGCTATACTAATACCAGTCCCAAAGAAAGGAAGAGACCTGGAAGAACCAAATGGCTATCGACCTATCAGTCTTCTTAGCTGTGTAGGAAAATTAATGGAACGCATTATCAATGGCAGGCTAACATGGCATCTGGAAGAAAACCAACTCTTAACACCACACCAAGCAGGATTCAGAAAGTACAGATCCACTGAAGATCAAATAACCTATATAGCTCAGGAAATAGAGGATGCCTTCCAAGAGAAAAAGCACACACTAGCGGTCTGGATAGATTTAGAAAAAGCATTTGATAAAGTATGGAAGGAAGGACTGAAAGTAAAACTGCAAAAAATGCATGTTTGTGGGAAAATGTACAAATGGATCAGCCACTACCTTGAGAACAGAACTGCCAGGACAAAAGTACAAGGACAAACCAGCAAAATGATGCTGTTGGAGCAAGGTGTCCCCCAAGGAGGAGTTCTTTCACCAACATTATTCCTAGCATATATAAACGACATCACGGAAAATTTTCCAGCCAGAGTACACACATCATCCTTTGCAGATGACCTAGCCATATGGACATCTGAAGAATATATTAGTACAGCTAACAGCAGAATACAGCAAGCCCTATTAGCGCTAGAGGACTGGTCAAAATCATGGCTAGTGAAGATAAGTGAGGAGAAAACAACATGCACAGTATTCTCCATCTCAACTAAAACTCAGCAACCTAAGCTGGTATTGAATGGAAAAATATTGCGCCATGAAGAAAATCCAAACTATCTAGGAGTCACCTTTGATCGTCGCCTGACATGGAAGACACAGGTTGAGAAAAATCGAACAAGAGCAAGGCAAAGAATGGCAATCATGAAAAAGCTTGCTGGTACAACGTGGGGAGCAGATGAGAAAGTTCTCAAGAAGTTATATACTGGACGGGTGAGGCCAGTACTGGAATATGGCATTGCAGCTTGGGCAACAGCAGCTAAGTCAAACTTTAACAAAATAAGCAGAGTCCAAAATCAAGGAATGTGAATCATAACTGGAAGCCTGAAGACAACGCCTATTAATGAACTAGAAAAGATCACTTGTTTACAACCAATGCAGGATAGAAGAGATAGCAGAGCCCAGCAACAAGCTGAAAAATTTAGAAGACCACCCTATGTATAAAAGGTTTAGTGGTTTTGGAAAGGGAAGACTGAAGCGTAGCAACTTTGTAGAAACTGCAAAACGAAAGATTAGGGCAGATCCCATACTTAACATATCAACAGTCAAACCCATTTACAATGCAGACAAGTTCCCAGCTTGGAGACAGCAGCAACTGCCTGAGATGATAGAAAACATTCCTGGTATTGAGAAAAAGAACACTCAGCATGAAACCGAAAGAAGAGAAATAACCCTAAACTACATAAAAGAACATTACCCAAGCAGCAATTGGACCCATGCATATACAGATGGATCAGCCAAAAATTCAGTAGAGAATGGAGGAGGAGGAATTCTCCTAAATTTAAAAAATGGAGTGAAAAAAACACATTCAGTGGCAACTGGAAAGTTTTCAAGTAACTTCAAAGCGGAGGTAGAGGCTCTGAAAACTGCAGCAGAAATGATCTTGATGGAGGAAAATAAAGAGACGCAAATAGCTATCTTTACAGATGCAAAGTCAGCTGTCTCAATACTGAAGAGCAATTACAGCACAGAAATAGCTGACCTAAGAGCAGCACTCCATGGTCTATGCCAGAAATCCAAAAAAATTGTAATACAGTGGATACCATCACATTGCAGTATACCTGGAAATGAAGAGGCTGACAGACTGGCAAAAGAGGGCGGACGACTACCACAGCCTGACATAGACATAACCTATAACGAGGCAAAGAGGTTGATAAAAAGCACTTATAGAACCAAATGGGAATCAGAGCATCCAGGTCACCAGAAGGATGATGCATATTACAAACTCGACCGAAGAGAACAAGTAGCAATCTTCAGACTCCGCACAGGACATAACAGGCTGAAATACCACTTGTTCAATAAACTAAAGATAGGAGATACCGATGAATGCAATTGTGGAACTGGTAAAATGACAGCTAAACATTTGCTGCAGGAGTGCCCAATATATGCAGAACAGAGAAAGATATTTTGGCCCACACCTGCTTCATTTGAGGACAAGCTCTATGGAGATATCAACAAGCTCAAGTTGACTGCAGCTTACTTTAACTACATTCAGGTTGACATTTAAAGGTGCATGAAGAAGTATTTAGGCTGCCGCACTTCATACCACAGGTATGTCGATTACAAAAGCGCCCCAGAGGCATGAAATGGAATATTGCTTGGATAGCAAATCCATTACGTGGAAAGTCCGAACCAAAAGCTCACTGTGTGGGCTTCATAAAAGGTGGAAAAAGTGTCCCAGTGGCACGAAATGGAATATTGCTTGGATAGCAAATCCATTATGTGGAAAGTCCGAATCGAAAGCACACTGTGTGGGCTTCATAAAAGGTGGAAAAAGTGTCCTAGTGGCACGAAATGGAATATTGCTTGGATAGCAAATCCATTATGTGGAAAGTCCGAATCAAAAGCTCACTGTGTGGATGTCATCTGCAGACTGCATACTTCTGGTTTCCGGAAGAACAGCCTATGGTGAATGGAAGGCCCAATATACAGAAGTGAGGCTAAGCAGCCATGTGCAGGACGTGACAATTCCTTGGGTGAGCCCAGTACCAGACCGCTGTGTGTTGACTCTGCAAGTATGGAAGCCTCCTTGGATGGCGGGGAATGCCCATGGTCTGCCCCTGCCTTCCCTTGAGGGCTGACCAGGATGTCTTTGGCTGTTCTATATGGGCCAGCTGGGATGGGGGATAACACCACAACAGTGAGAGCCAAACGTCCTAAGAAACCCCCGGGAAGGTTAACCCGGTCAACAAATGCCCGCAGAAGTCGGATGTGTCGGCCTAACGGCGCAAGAACGCAGCTCTGCTGTGGACAGGCACAACGTAATCACGTCCGAAAAAAACTCCGGATGAACGAAGAAGAAGAAGAAGAAGAAACCACCGCAATACCAATCTGTGAAAGAAACATTGTCCCCGTACGCAAAATCAAACTTTTAAAAAAATGTTGTATATCCCTTACAGGACGTTGCAGTCAACACCAGCATTTTCCAGCTGCTGTTGATGTACTAGGCAAATTTTTACATTCAGTAGTTTGCCATTACTTTCTGAACGACCGGCTCACATACCCCCGTTAGTTACCAGCACGGCGCTATCTGCTGCCAAATTTCGTGCAGCTGTTTTCCCCACGTGGATATACGGGATTATGAACAACGTCATTAACCCCTTGCAAACTGAAATTATCAATTCCAGTGTGAGTGCCAAGCAACTTACACAGGTAGCACGCAAAGACAATTAAGAAATTGAGTAGCCAAGTATATACCAAAGTGGGTAGATAAGAGATATAGTCATTCTTTAGGAATCCCTGTGCAGTCGACAGGTCATTCAACACTGAGCCCAATTATTGCCAAACAACTGCTCAATAGCAGTCATAAAGTTAACAAAGAACAGGCATTTGGCCTATTGTATTTGACAAAGAATAAATGACTGCTCAAATATATCAAGGTATTAGCGATTAGCTGGCTCTGTGGCAAAGGTGTTACAGAAGCAGTTCGTGATCCCGCATACCCGCATCCGAAACACAGCCGTGCAGACTGTGTTGCGTTGGTTGTTTTATAATGGTATGGGTGCCGATCATTCAGAAAGCAATGGCAAACTACTGAAGATAAAACTTGCCAAGAGACCACAACAGCAAAAAATGCTGGTGTTGACTGCACCATCCTGTAAAGGATATGCTACTAACTAACATTAGTAATTAGGTGGTTCCAGCCAGTGTTGTGCAAACATAAGGATTTCATTTTAAATTTGTGATTACCATGGGAATAACGTATGCCCCACATTCGAAACATTTCAGTGTCTATATGTTTTGGATATTTAAGCCAAAGTTGTATTAATTTTTTTTACTTCATAATATATTTAACTTTACAGTATGCACATGAAAATATGCAGTGATATATGCCAGGCAACAAATCATGCAACTTATTGTTTGTGACTTCTATGTTTAAAAACAAAGTAAAATCAAAGTATAACAAATGAATAAAGTATAAAAAATAAACAACACCACAGGAAAGACAGACCTGGCCATATCGTCTAGAACAAACTCATCAACAATGAAAGGAAATTTGTTCCACATTTTGAAGTTTAACAGTTTCCTGTGATTTTCTACCTCAAAGCCAAATCTTGTAATTCCCAGGACTATAAAGGGAATGTTGGAGAAGATCATCAGACTGCCCACTTTGCTGCTGCAGTGTCTGCCTCCCTCAATTTTGCCCATGCACTTCACTGGACCCACCAGTCTGATGTCATCAAAGACTTTGCTGTCTGTTTCAGCAATTGTCTGTGTCTGCTTCATGATGTCCCTGTAGACAGACAGGAGTCATTGGGAAATGTTCAGATTAGAAATTATAGCAGAAATTAAACTTTCAAATAATTAACTAACTATTCCTTCTTACTGTTTCATTACTCCTACCCCGTTCAACCTCTGGAGAGAAGTTATAATTAGGGCCCATCCCTGCCTCAGATTAATCATCCTCTGACCGCATCTGCCACATTTTAGATATTAATCTGAAATCAATTGTCACCCATCAGGGAATGATTGTGTTCATCTTGATAAACAGTTTGTCACATGTACATAAAGCACCCCTGTAGGAGTTATAGTAATGCTAGGACACCTGATGACATGCTAGGACACTGCCGGGCACTTCTTTTGCTTCTTAGCACAGCGCCATCTTTGTAGATGAAGACATCACATGGGTGTGAATTGTCATGTGTCTGTTGGTGCACATCCCATTCTGCCCTGCTAGCTGGCCAGTCCCTATACTCTTGATCCACTGTGATTATGACCCTGCACAAATCTGACATTCTGACCCACTCCTTTCCTCTCCCAATATTTTTGAGCATGCACACTTGTGACGAGATGCCATGACAGTACAAGAATTTTTCTATCATTCCCTAAGTAAAAGAATAAATGTCCACCAGAAAATAATCAGAGTCCCCACCCTAGGAATAAGGAAAAACTAACAAGGATTGAGAACAAGAGAAAAATACAGTCTCAAAGAGCCAGCATCATAATTTCTATAACGCTACATTGTGCTCGTAGATCGTAGATCAAAGCAACGTCTGGTATCTACATCTGAGGAATTTTCACTTTGATGTTCTGATCAACTGACTGGAGCCAGTCAGCGGAGACTGACATGTTAGTTTACAAGCCTGTGGTTGGAATAGGACAAATGCCAACACCTTACGTTCAGCGGGACCTAACATGTGAACCAGCAATGGCAGACTGTGAGATAAAATGGTCAGCCAGACCAGTCTGAACTAACACATGCAGTAAAGTCCAGACTTAGCAGAGACAGAAAATGTCTGTAGTTGCCGCAACAAGCGAGTTCAGTGGACAGACGTGTGATTGTAAGACGGCAATATAATGCAAGCCTTACACTTCGTCAAACCCAGGAGATAAAGCTAGTTAATTCCCAGGAAATAGGCGACGCAATGTGATGTCCGTTCTTTGGGCAGTGAAATGTTTCATTGTTTCAGACACGTGGCGGAGCGTCATTCACTTTGATTGACCGGTAAAACCGGTGAACAGAATATGGGACTTAATACGTCCCGGTAACATGTCCAATGTGGGATATAGGTGGAGTTAACGAATACAGGACATAGTAATTAGCCGCATGGAAACTGGGAGCAGAAGACGGAAACCGCTTCAGGAACGAACAGAATAAAACTACGAGCATGGCCAACAAGACTTCAGATGCATTCACAATAGCATACAAGGGAAGCCGGAATTTTAATTTCTGGTGAGAGATTATCCTCTCGTTTTGTTACTCCAATACGAAGTCTTGGGACATAATTTCCAAGCTAAACTAAGGTAATACAAACCTAGTATTTTGATTTGTTTGTCTGCTGTCTGAGGGCTGGCTGTTTAAGTTTCTGTTTCGCATTTTTTTCTCTTCCAAACTTAAAGTGTGTGGATTTTCTTTGTACTTATTGTTCCAGCTATAGCCTTTACTATTCTACTGTGAACTTTGGTTTTCTTCTTCTTTCATTCGCTACTTGGTTGTCTGATTTGTTGTATGGGATAATTTGGAGAAATCCAACATTTTCCAAGCCACATGAGTGTGTGGCCTATTCATGTATAGGAGATACATTTAGATTCATCATGTATGAGGTTAACACATTGAGGAAGACTGACTACTTAGGAGAAATTCCTGAGAGCAACCAGTCTCTTGATAGCGTCCAAATTAACGTTGATTATTTGGACCAACACTCTGAATGCCTACCAAGATTGGGTTGAAACTACATGGAGGGAGAAATTTCACCTGTTCACCTTGTCTGCATGAGGACAGACATGACTTAGGACACTCAATATTCCAGACAAGTGCAGGGAAGGCATTTTAATGTTCGACTGAAAGAATGTGTGACTGAAGCCCTTCTGACAAGACGAATGAATGAATTAGAAAGGGAGAAAGTAAGTGAGGTGAAATTATATGGGAAACATTCATTTACATAGGTGGAGGTGAATATGTATATGTTTTGAGCTATAGATGTTCTAAATGGTTTTATGAATATATACGTATATATTTATTTAGAACTGATATATGTTTATGTAACATGAATGTATATTATGACATGAATGTATGTTTATATGTATGTATATCCTATGTGAGATGTGAAGACATAGATACTACCCATCCCCATTCGTTTCATTCCAGCTCTCTTAGAAGCCATGGACAGTCAACAACTCATATCAGGGAGCGACTGAGCCTAGTGAAGGGACCAATATGGACTCCTTCAAGCTGACAGTGAACTGCGTCTCACAGGGGGAAGCATGCCTTTGTGTATTCTTAGCCAGATTAGTTATGTATACCATGTTATAATCATCATCATCATATTATCATCAAGAATAGCAATAATAAACACAGTTGTTGTATTTTAAACTCAGTTTGTCCGTATAAATTCTAAATGTCGATAAATGTTTGTGTAGTGTAATCGAGTGCACACATTCATAGAACATTTAGTGGGGGTTCACACATATATTCCAGAAGTAGATTTATGTCAGGGAAGTACGTTGCCTATGCAGCCCATAAGTAACCAGATTAGTCTGCATATCTTAACTCCTCCTGTCTTACTTCTGGTGTTACCAAGAATAGCAAAATCTATATTTTTTTCTTCAACGAGCCACTTCTTGGCTGTTTTCTTGAGTATCCAGGGACGATGTCTGCAATCAAGATAACAGACATTTGTTCCGCATTTTCTTTCTGGGATCTGGAGTGGTAATTAGTGCCTTCTGACAGAGTTAAGGGATCTCAAACTGCACCCAGAACTAAACACCAGTAGGAGAAAAGGACTTTTGACTGAGTTGTTGCCCACCCGGGATCTAACCCCAGCCAAATTGACAACACTTCTCTGAGCCTGAGCCATCCATAATTTTCCATTGATCAGCCTGTGGCCCAGTTCTGTGACCAAAGCTTCATGTAAGTGTAGTCTTTGTCTGCAGCCACTCAGAGATATTAGTTAGCCTGCAGCACCTTGAGCCTGTCTGCAATCGCGGGTAAGGCTATGATGTATTACATACATACCACCGTGTCCCTTGTGCATCCCAGTATCACCCATTTAGCTTCATTCTGTATGCACTCTAGTTTCACCAGCTGTCTCTTTGACACTGCCAGCAGTCCCAATCCACACTCAGTTACTGAGTGAATTAGTTGTTGATAACGAGCTGATAAACTGGCTGGCTCTGCACCTCCTGTAGATGGCCAGCCCATGGATCGTGCCGATGTTATTAACGTCCTTAAAGATGTGTCGAGAACAGAGGACTTTGACGTCAGTGAATCCACATCGCTGTCCAGGATGAAAGACTTGGGAGTAAGAATTGGCACGGCCAGACACGAGAGGTACATCGGGAAAACGAGGTGCCTCATCAACCAACACAGAACTGGCACTGTTAGCCACCGAATGCTGATGCATATGCTGGGGGGAGGATCTGAGCACCTATGGACCTGTCCGGAGTGCAATGAAGATACCCCAGCTGATAACTGATAGTTGTTGATATGGTATGAACAAAATTCTTTCTTCCATGTCCATTGCTGCCATGTTCTCCAGAGTCCCTTCTTAGACCTTATAACTGCTGCTTCCACATGATCCCTGCATGATAGGCTTCCATCGAATATGACTCCCATGTACCTCAGTTTATTCTCTCTGTTAAGATTTCCATTTGTATTTTCTTCCTTGTTCTTCTCATTATAATTCTGAGTAGAAGCTTAGTGACATGGTTTATGAGGTTAATTGTATGAAAGTCTTCGCATTCAATTGCTACTGGTCTGTTTTATCTTATATATAAAAGAGACTGTATGTGTGTGTGTCCTTTATGCGCTCGCGAACGGCCCATCCGATTGAGATGAAATTTTCTACACGTCTTCCTTTCATTCCAGCGCAGCCAACTGTGATATTTTTTTAGTGTGAAATCGGCTGCTTACTTAATATTATTTAATTTTTCATTTCACATTGTAATTTATATACAGCGAGGGGACTTAACTCTAGAAAAGTTATTTCAAGGGGCATAACTTTTAATAACATTGCTGTATACCTTATAGTCATATTGTTGCATCGTTTTCAAAGATTTATAAACTCTTTGTAGTTATGTACCGGCATATGAGTTATAATAAATCATGATACAATCTTTAAGGCATTTTCAAAGTTTTCATAAAAATAATGCATAATGCATAACATTGTAACTCATCTTTTTATGCTTACGAAGTTATCTACAGTCATGCACGTGATTAGAAACGGTTTTCATTAAAAATAATGGATGGTGTGTGGAAGGACATTCTTTTAAGTTACTTTTTGTTGTTGTATGAATTTAATGAGACGCTACCCGCCAGGAGCTGGGCGAAGCCACGCCGGGTCAGATAGATAGACAGACCCACCTTTTCGCTGCAGTTATCTACAGGCATATGCATTATAATCCTCCTCCTCCTCTCCCCCTCCTCCCCTCTTCCTCTTCCCCCTCTCCATCCTCCTCCTCCCTCTTTCCCCTCCTCCTCCTCCTACCTCCTCCTAATCACTCCTCTTCCCTTCTCCTCCTCTCTCCTCCTACTCCCTCCTCCTCCGTCCCCCCTCATCCTTCTTCTCCCTTTTCCTCCCTCTCCTCCTCCCTCCTTATCCTCCCTCCTCCTCCTCCCTCTCCTCCTCCCCCTCCTGTGTTCTTCTCCTCCCTCCTCCTCCCTCTTCCTCCTCCTCCCTGCTCTCCTCCTCCCTCTTCCTCCTCTCTTCTTCCTCCTCCCTCCTCCATCCTTCCCCCCTCATCCTCCCTTCTCCCCCTCCTCCTCTTCTCTCCTCCTCCCTCTACCTCCTTCCTCCTCCTCCTCCTCTTCTCTCCTCCTCCTAATCCCTCCTCCTTCCTCCCTACTCCTACTCCTCCCTCCTCTTCCCTCCACCTATCTCTTCCTCCCTCCTCCTCCTCCCTCTTCCTCCTCCCAGCTTCTACTCCTTCTTTTTCTTCTTCTTCTGCTGCTGCTGCCGCCACTCCATTTACCCATGTTAATTGTTGGGGAAGATGTAAAGATCTTTCAAGTGCTCTTTCTAATGCTTTTTGTAAGTTGGTCTTCGTTTATCTAAGGTTGTTCTAACTGCAACCAATAAATGATTACACAGACAGACAGACAGACAGACAGACAGGGAGGGAGGGAGGGACAGACAGACAGACAGACAGACAGACAGACAGTCGGGAACGGGAACTTATATGACTACTTATATGAATTAAATGAGATGCTCCCCATCAGGGGCTGGGCGAAGCCGGGCCGGATCAGACAGACAGACAGACAGACAGACAGACAGACAGACAGATAGACAGATAGATAGTCGGGAACGGGAACGGGAGCTTATATGACTACTTATATGAATTAAATGAGATGCTCCACACCAGGAGCTGAGTGATGCCGGGCCGGGTCAGACAGACAGACAGACAGACAGACAGGCAGACAGACAGACAGATAGTCGGTAACGTAAACGAGAACTTATATGACTACTTATATGAATTAAATGAGATGCTCCCCACCAGGGACTGGGCGAAGCCGGGCCGGGTCAGCTAGTATAGCTATAAATAGATATTTCTGCATATCACTTGGTAAAAATCCACTGATGTAAATATCATTCAAGATGTTGGCTAATATATTTACTCTAATTCTTCTATTGTGATTCCATCTGGCCCAGCTGTTTTTCATTTCTTCATGTTTGACAGCATCAGCAACTTCTTCATTTAGAACAGGTGAGCCTTATAAGTTACTTTCTTCTGTTAATTCTTCCCTTTCTCCATCTTATATTCTCTTATATACTTATTCCATCTCTTCATTATAGCAAATTATAGCACCTTTCTCCAATAATATCTTTCCCCTTTTTTGATTTCAAACACCCTGTATCTACTCTTATTTGTCTTTCTGATAGCTCACTAATTTGTCTGTGCATATTTTGTGTATCTTTAATAGAATTTAATTCAATATTCTTGCACTGCTCATTTAACCAACTTTCTTTTGCCTTTACACATTTACCTCTTATTTCTTTATTTATCTTATCATATTCTTGTTTGTCATTTTTACTCTGTTTTCTTTTGTCCATGAACTTTAAGTCATCCATTTTTTCTTAGCTTTTTGGCTTCTCTCAGGTAATATTTCTTTACAAGTTTGATGAATAGAGTCCCTTTAACAATTCCCTTTGTTCATTTATACTATGTATTTTAGCTATTGCATTGTACCTATGTTTCACAATCACTCTGTATTGTTCTTGAATTTCTTTATCTACTCTCAGAACATCTTTATTAAGTCTCACGTTCTTAACCATTTTCCCCCCTATCTTCAAGCTTACTTTTATTTATCCACATAGTGGTACAAGATCACTATTACAGTCAGCACCAGGCATTGTCTTAACATTAATTAACACATTTCTAAATCATTTACTAATAAGTATGTAGTCAATTTGGTTAAGTATTTTCTTATAAGGGCTTTTCCATGTGCAAACTTAAAGTTGTCTTTCATGGTGTTTACACCAGGTGTTTCCAATTATCATATCATTGATATTTGCCCATTCTATTAGTTTCTCTCCTCTTTCATTTCTTGTATCTGGACAATAATTCTCCACTTCATCCTCCAATTTCCCATTCCCTACTTTTGCATTGAAATCTTCTGGTATTATTTTTATTTCATATTATTTAATTTGAGCCATCGCTATTTCTACTTCATCGTAAAAGTGTTGTATTTCTTCATCACTACTGCTTGTCGCTGGTGCATATACTTGTATAATATTTATATCTATATATTCCATCCATCCATCATGTGCCATGCCGGTAAGCATGGACGGTCATGATTCACCATTTCACTCGATCATCAGAGTCGTGGATCAGCTCCGTGTTCTTGTCTCTGTGTTCATGTGGCCAAACCATCCAGATATTTATTTCTCTGTCTTCCCCTTGTTCTCTTTTCCTCGATCTTGCAAGTTGTCACCAAGTTCTCCAGTTTATTTCTTCTCATAACATGTCCAAAAAATGTTGACTGTCTACGTCTAATTTCTCTAATCAATTTACGATTTTCATGTGTTTCTTGTAGGACTTGGTCATTGATTTTTCTGTTTGCCCATGGTATTCTTTGCATTCTCCTCAGAAACCATATTTCCACAGCCATCAGATGTTTTTCATCTTGACTGCTCATTGTCCATGCTTCACATACATACAAAAGTATCGGCTCTATGTAGCACCTCAACACTCTTTTTCTTGTAGCAACTGACATCTTTTTATTGGTCAGTATGTTTTTCATCTTGCAAAAGGCTACCTTCGCCATGGCTTTTCTTGTTCTAATCTCTTCAAGGCATCTTCCATCAGATGTTATGACTGTTCTGAGAAATATACTGATTCACTTGTTTAAGAATATTCCCATTTACCTGTATATTACATTGTGGTATTTCATTCTTCCTAGTTACGAACATAATCTATGTCTTCTTACAGTTTAATTCTAACCTTAGTTGTTCACTTTCAGTCAGGTCTTAGTCAGATATGACTGAGCTACCGTATAACAGTAGACGGTACTACCTGGTTTCTGTTAGCGCCGAGCGTTGGGCGGCGCTTACCAAACCCGACACCCCACATTGTGCCAACGGCTTCGGGCGGAAGAGCGCAATTGGGAAGGTACACGCCTTACCCTGGTGCGAGGAAATGCAAGCTAAAGACAAAATTGTCATGGCAGGGCAGACCAGGCCCTAAGCCTTGGTTGGCGACTGGTCTAGGATCGAAGCTCCGACAGGCGGACAGTTAGAGCATTGCTTTGCTGATCTGGCAGCTTCTGCAGCTTGTCTTGTTCCAGATGTAGGGGTCTTACCTTTCCTCTGGAGTGAACTAGGCAGACCGAGAGAGGGATCATGCTGCATGGGCAACACATGATCTCTATATTTTAGCCCAGGCTTTGTGCTATGGAGAGGCAATAACTCCATCCCTGGTCTTACTGGTCTCGGAATCAAAGCGAGAGGCAACTGTTACGGGTTATAAGTCCTTGTCAGTTGGCGTAGACATGGGGCGCCACGCGTTGCCTCTGACGGTGGGAGACACCTATAGGTGTCACTGATCAGCTACCGCCCGCCTCAAGCTGGGCAGCCCCCAGCCAATTGGGTGCTGATCCGCCACAGCCTGCCTGCTTCAATGGGTGCTTGGGGCTAGGACAAAATCTGAATCGCAGGCTGTAAAACCAATGCACCAGGTACAAACAAAAATATAAATAGAAACCTCAAGCTACGGCTTGCAACCTGGAACGTGAGAACCATGTGTCCAGGATTTTCCACTGACTTGACCAATATTGACGATGTGAGAAAAACGGCTGTGATTGATGCCGAACTCAATCGTCTTAACATTGATATTGCTGGCCTGCAGGAGACTCGCCTCGCTGAGGAAGGGTCACTCAGGGAAAACAACTACACCTTTTTCTGGAAGGGTAAAGGGCAGGCAGAAAAAAGGCAACACGGTGTGGGCTTTGCAGTGAAGAATTCGCTACTGGGAATGATTGAAATTCCAGCAGGAGGAAATGAAAGACTATTATCCCTGCGCTTGGCAACCTCTTGTGGGTTTGCCACCATTATTACTGCATATGCACCAACACTCGATTCCTCTGATGATGTGAAGGATTTGTTCTATGAGGAGTTAGACTCTGTGATTAAGGCAGTTCCAAAATCCGACTACATTTATATGCTCGGTGATTTCAATGCTCGTGTGGGCAAGGACTCGAGTTCATGGCCAGTGTGCCTTGGAAAATACAACATTGGTCGCATGAATGAAAATGGGCAAAGGCTGCTGGAGCATTGCACCAGTAATGACCTATGTATTACAAACTCTTTTTTTAAAACAAAAGAGATGCATAAGGTCACATGGAAACATCCAAGATCCGGCCATTGGCACCAGCTGGACTTCATCATCACACGGAGACAACATCTGAACCATATATCATTGACTCGTAGTTACCACAGTGCTGACTGTGATACGGATCATTCTTTGGTTGTTGCAAGGGTTAGACTGAGACCAAAGAGAATCTACACAGCTAAACACAAATCTAGCCCCAGGATTAATATTATTAACACTCATGATCCTGAAAAGTGCTTTCAGTTTCAACAGCAACTTGAAGACGCTTTCACTGATACACCAGAAAATTGTACAGTAAATGAAAAGTGGGGTCAAATTAAGGAAACTCTTTGTAAAACTGCCGTAAGGGTTTACAGCACTGTGGATCATAAGAGGCAGGACTGGTTTGCGGCCAACAGCGAGACTCTGCAGCCCTTGATTGATAAGAAGAAGAAAGCTCTCTTAAGAAACAAGGAAAGACCAACGCGTAACACTCTGAGTGAGCTAAGGCAAGCTAGGAAGGATGTGCAAAAGGCTGCCAGGCAGTGTGCAAATGATTATTGGATCAAGTTATGTGAGTCCATTCAAATCGCAAGTGATAAGGGAGACATAAGAAGCATGTATGAAGGAATAAAGAAAGCCTGTGGTCCAGTGATCAAAAGAAGTGCACCATTGAAAACCTTGACTGGAGAAGTCATCACTGATAAGAAACAGCAGATGGACAGATGGGTAGAGCACTATTTGGAGCTTTACTCAAGTGAGACCAAACTAGCGGATAATGCCCTCAACGCCATAGAGGCTCTACCAACTCTTGACCACCTGGACACACTTCCCACCATAACAGAAGTTAAGTGTGCTATAAATGAGCTTGCATCTGGCAAGGCTCCAGGTAAGGATGGGATTCCAATAGAGGTTATCAGGAGTGGGCAAGACACACTCACTATACAGATCCACCAGCTAATAGAGCTATGCTGGCGTGAAGGACAAGTCCCACAGGATTTCAAAGATTCAAGCATCATAACACTGTACAAGAACAAGGGCGATCGGAGCGACTGCAACAACTATAGGGGTATCTCACTTCTGTGTATTGTTGGAAAAGTATTTGCCAGAATTGTTCTGCGCAGACTTCAAGTCCTAGGAGATCAAGTCTACCCCGAATCACAGTGTGGCTTTCGACAGAACCGGTCTACCACTGATATGATATTCTCATTGCGACAAATGCAAGAAAAATGCCGTGAACAGAATCAACCACTGTTTATTGCCTTCATCGACCTCACAAAGGCATTTGATTTGGTCAGTCGTGAGGGTCTGTTCAAGGCACTAAAGAAGATTGGCTGCCCACCAACTCTTCTGTCCATTGTGGAATCGTTCCACACAGGCATGAAGGGTATAATCAAGTTTGATGGTGCAACTTCTGAAGAATTTGAAATCAAGAGTGGAGTTAAGCAAGGTTGTGTACTAGCTCCCACCCTCTTTGGAATATACTTTTAACTTCTACTGAAATATGCATTTCGTGATCAGGATGGTGGTATATACATTCACTCACGCTCAGATGGCGGCCTCTACAATGCTCAGAGATTGAAGGCTAAGACCAAAATTAGGAGGGTACTGATCAGAGAGTTGCTTTTTGCAGATGATGCTGCAGTTACGACCCACTCTGAGGAAGAATTGCAATGTCTACTATCTGCATTCTCCAATGCTTGTTCTGAATTTGGTTTAACAATTAGCAAAAAGAAGACACAGATTATGTCACAAGGTGCACATGGGGTACCATCAATCTTTATTGACGACGCCGAACTAGAGATAGTAGACCATTTTACATATCTAGGATCAGTGGTAAATAGCAAATTATCCCTAGATCAGGAAATCAACATCCGGATTGGTAAGGCAGCAACAACAATGAACAGGTTAAGAAAAAGAGTCTGGGAGAACAGGAAGCTTACTGCCAAAACAAAAGTCCTTGTCTATCAAGCCTGTGTCCTTAGTACTCTTCTCTATGGCAGTGAAACCTGGACAACTTACTCACACCAAGAGAACAATTTAAACAGCTTTCATATGCGGTGTCTGCGAAGAATTCTTGGTATTAAGTGGCAAGACAAAATCACAAATACTGAAGTATTGGAAAGATCAGGTTGTGTGACAGTTTATTCCATGCTCAGTCTTCGTAGACTTAGATGGATAGGACATCTTAGGAGGATGGATGATGGTAGAATACCAAAGGATATCTTTTTTGGTGAATTACAGATGGGTAAGAGATCTCAGGGTCGGCCTCTACTACGATACAAAGATGTTTGTAAGCGGGACATGATTGATACAGGCATTGATAATGCACATTGGGAGCAAGTCGCCGCTGAACGTGTTGCATGGAGGGCAAATATCAGAAATGGAATAAAGTCAAAGGAGAAAATTATTGCAGAAAAGTCACACACCAAGCGTTTGAGACGTAAGATGGTGCATGATGGTGGAAATGACCACGTGTTCACATGCACCCACTGTGAACGGACATTTACAGCGCAAATTGGCCTTATCAGTCACACTCGCTACCGCCATAGTTAAAAGTTATTATGCCTTTTTAAAGCACAAACTATCGTCTGTCAAGACGGCAAGGTGCCAATGAGTTGTTCACTGTATGCCACAACCACGCCTACTAATTGTTGCAGATCCTGTTCATTGTCTGCAATCAATGCTGTATCATGTGCATATCTAATGTTATTGATGTTTCTTCCTCCAATTTCTGAAAATATTTTCACCATACAGGGAAAACAAATCTGGAGACGTGACACACCCCTGTTTCATACTCTCTTAATAGGCTGACATTGCCCCACTTCATTATCAATTCTGATGGCAGTTTGTTTCCAATATATGTTTTTTACAAGTCTAAGGTCTTTCCCATCAATTTGTAGATCTGCAAGCATCTCTGTCATGCTGACTCTATCGAAAGCCTTTGTGCAGTCAATAAAGTAAAGATGTATAGCTTTATTTACTTCTATAGAATGTTAAATTACTGTTCTCAGCATGTACACAGCATTTACTGTAACCTTGCCTTCTACAAACCCACACTGTTCTCCTATTTCGGGTTGTATTTTCTTCCTAACTCTTTGCATGATAATTCTTAGCAAAATCTTTGTGATGTGGCTTATTATACTAATTGTTCTATGTTGATCACATTCCAAGGCTACTGATTTCTTTGGGATTGCAATAAATACAGAATTACATAATTCAAGAGGTATATCTCCCGTATCATATATTGTGTTCAGCAGACTGGTGACATGATCTATTCCATATTATTCTAAAACATTAATCATTTCTGTTGTGATATTGTCTGAACTGGGGGTCTTGCCAGTTTTCATATAGTTAAGAACATTCTGAACCTCCATCTTCAAAATTGATGGTCCTTCATTATTATTTAAAATATCATACTGTTCTTCGCTGTTATCATCATAAAGGTTTTTCACATAATCTTACCATATATGTAAAATCTGATCTTTTTCTGTTATGATTTTTCCATCTTTTGTTTTAGGCAGCCTGCTGATGTACGTGTTCTTTTATTAGTAATCTCCTGAATTCTTTTGTACATTACTTTGGTATTTTTACTGTTGTGTTATTTTTCAATTTCTATGCAATTTTCTCAAGCCATGCTTCTTTTGCCTCCTTAAATAATGTTCTGACTTTTCTGTGAATTTCTTTATATTTAGCAAGAATATTTTTGTTGTGTCTTCTTGTTTCCATTAGTTGTAAAATTTCTTCAGTCATTCATTTCTTACGATCCACTTTCTTTAATTTTGAAATAGTTGATTCTGCAGCCAAACTGATTGAATTCTTCAAAATTTCTCATTGATCATCCACATCTTGAAATAGGATCTCTAGATCAGACAATATATCAATTTTGTTCTTTACTTTTATGTTAAAATCATCTTGTTTTACCGTGTCATTTTTTCAATATCATATTTAGTGTTTCCTGGTGAATACTTGATTTTCTTTAACTTTACCCTCAATCTGTGATCACTGTAACATTCATCATTGGGACCTGTTTTTTTTGCGATTGTTAACGCATGTTTAAACTTGTGATAATAAAAGATGTAATAAATCTGGTTTCTAATTCTGCTATCAGGACTCCTCCATGTCCATAATTTTCTAGGATGTTGTTTAAACCATGTGTTTTCAACAATCTTTTCCTGCTCCTTTGCCCATTCTACAAGTCTGTATCCTCTTTCTTTTTGCTCTCCCAAACCATGGTTGCCTACTGTACATTCATTGCCTTGATTTCCCACTTTTGCATTGAAGTCACCCATTATGATATTTATTTCTGAATTTTTACATTTCTTCTGAGCAGACTCCATGTCATTATACAATTCCTCTATATTATCTTCACTGCAGTCTCCTGTTGGGGCATATATTTGAATGAAGTTTATGTTAAAAGGTCTGTCAATTAGTTTTACCAATAGAACCCTGTCTGACACAGTCCACTAGCCTTGAAAAGATTTTGATGTTTCCCGATCCAAGATAATTGCTACACTTTTTTGCCCACTTCTTCTCCCCCAGAATAAATAATCTTACAATCCTCCCCTGTCATAATCCCTCCCCCTTTCCATCTCGTCTCGCACATTCCTAATATATTAATCTTCTCTCTTTCCATTTCTTGTATGATGTTATCTAATTTTCCGTCGTCGCTTAACGTTCGAACATGCCATGTTGCTAATTTATGTAGCTCTGTTCTTTTCTTGTGATGATCTGTAATTAGGCGAATCACGATAAACAAGGCAACTTTAAAGAAGGTAGTTTACCATTGCTTTCCTTCTTGGCAGTGACCATACTGGCCGGGTGACCATAGCCATTTCTCGTTAAAGAGATCGTTTGCCTACTATCGTGAAACTTGGGACCATAACCAACAACTATCTTTCGGCTGCCATCAAAATTTCCTCCACCGCCTGCCTTCCATGGTTTCTTGGGAACAATTTCCTAAAACGAATATGAAATAACAACACATCCTCCCTAGGAATACACAAACATTGTATCCTCTGAAGAAAGAAGCGTTACGTCGTCGCCATTTTACCAATTGACAAAAATGCGATACATACCAGTTGACAACAATGTGATGTGTCTGACGAATGATCCTGATGTCACTGCTGTCAATGACAAGAACGCCACACCCATGGCACACCTGCAATATTTGTCAGTTGTTATTGAACTACAAGAATGAACATCAGATGCCAAACACTTCATATGCTCTCCATAAACAATGGTCATTGACTTGTGATATTCTTTCAGCCGTGGCTGACAGAAAATATCTTTACACCATGGACATCACAAAGGTGCTCAGGTTTTCTAAGGAAAGGTCTTCTTGGTTTCTTGGCTTTATGAAGATGTTTCTTGGCTTTATGAAAGATGTCATGTAACACAATAAATAATTGTATTGTCACTAAAGATTGTGTGTGGTTGACAGATGTCACTTAACACAATAAATATAATTGTGTTGTCACATAACTCATGAAGATCGTGTGTGGTTGACAGATTTGTAGCAAATAAGGAATGACTAGAGATCTGACAGCAATAACTGCCATTCATAGGATGTATCTGAAAAACTGGCAAAGAGACAATAAATGTTAATTTCTACAAATATAGAAACATTTACCATTTTAAAATGCTGTCTCTGCTTTGATTTGTGATTTTGCTGTTTCGACATTTCATTTGCTTTTTCCTCTTTTAGAATTTGTTGTTGATAATATTCTACCTTCTTCTGGATCTCTAACGGATGCATCTTTCTAATCTGTTGAACAGCTCTCTCCATCATTTCTGCCTTTTTCTGGTTCCTTTTCTCTTTCTCAATGATTTTACTCATGGCCAAAATAACCGACACGCCATCCTTCTGTCTGCTCCTTCCTGCATGGAGAATAGAACATGACACATCTTTGATAGTTTCTTTACTGCTGATATTAGTTCACAGAGGTTAGTTCACAGAGATTAGTTCAAATAGATTAGTTCACAGAGGTTAGCTCTCAGAGATTAGGTCACAGAGATTAGTTCACAGAGGTTAGTTCACAGAGATTGTTTCACAGTGATTAGTTCACAGAGGTTAGTTCACAGAGATTTTTCACAGTTATTAGTTCACAGAGGTTAGTTCACAGAGAATGTTTCACAGTAGTTATTTCATGGAGATTAGTTCAAATCATCATCATCATCAAGTGCCGTGCCGGCTGGCGTAGGCGTTCATGGCTCTCCATAGATCTCGGTCTTTGGTTCTCTGGATCAACTCTGCTGCTGATATTCCTCCATGCCACCGTCTCAATCCATCCAGCATCACTTCTCTTGGTCTACCTCTGCCTCTCTTCCCCTCGATCTTTCCAGTTGTTACGATGTTCTCCAATGCCTCTCTTCTCATCACATGACCGAGGAAAGCTGTTTGTCTCTGTCTTATTGTTGTATATAATGTTCTAGTTTCATTAGCCTGTTTCAGGCAGTCGTCGTTAGTTACTCTGGCAGTCCAAGGAATTCGCAACATTCGTCTCAGGAACCACATCTCTGTTGCTTCTAATTTCTTCTTAATTTGTTCATTTACATTCCAAGATTCACTGCCATACAGCAAAACTGGTTCTACATAGCATTTCAGCACTCTCTTTCTTACATTCAGTGACAGTGACTTATTGCATAAGATACTCTTCATTTTATGAAATGCGGCTTTTGCCTGCCCTATTCTGCTCCTAATCTCTGTTGTACATCTTCCATCTGATGTTATAAATGCCCCTAGGTATCTAAAATTATCAACTTGGTTAAGGATTTTCCCTTCTATTTCTATGTCACATTTTGGTGTCACCATTTTCTTTGATATTACCATTGTTACTGTTTTCTTGATATTCAAGTTGAGTCCTTTCCTTGCACTCTCTGTTACTACAACGTCTAATAATTGTTGTAGGTCTGTTGAATTATCCGCCACCAATACTGTGTCATCTGCATAGCGTATATTATTTATATTATAACCTCCAACTAGTATTCCTGGCATCTCTTTGATCTCTCTCATTATTACTTCGCTATACAGGGAGAAAAGATCTGGTGACAAGACACACCCTTGTCGTACTCCTAGCTTTATCTGTTCGTAACTACCCTCTTTATTTCCCATTTTAATTGCTGCTACTTGGTTCCAGTAAATATTCTTTATTATTCTTAAATCTTTTCCATCAGTGTTGATATCTTCCAACATTTTAATCAGTTCATCATGTTTTACTTTATCAAATGCCTTAGTATAATCTATGAAGCACAAATATATGTCCCTCTGTTTCTCTATTGACCTTTCTATTAGTGTCCGCAATGTATAAATTGCATTGTTTGTGCCCTTTCCTTCCATAAATCCATACTGTTCTTCACTAATTTCCATTTTTATTTTCTTTTTGGTTCTTCTCATTATGATTCTGAGTAGAAGCTTAGTGATATGGTTTATAAGGTTAATTGTACGAAAATCTTCACAATCAATTGCTCCTGGTCTTTTTGGTATAGCTATAAATACAGATTTCAGCATATCACTGGGTAAATATCCACTGCTGTAAATATCATTCAACATTTTGGTTAATATATCTACTCCAAATTCTCCCAATACTTCTAATTCTTCTATTGTGATTTCATCTGGCCCAGCTGTTTTTCCTTTCTTCATACGTTTCATAGCGTCAGCGACTTCTTCTTTCAGAATAGGTGGACCTTCTAAGTTACTATCTTCTGTTAATTCTGCCCTTTCTCCTTCATATAATTCTCTTATATACTCATTCCACCTCTTCATTATAGCATCTTCCTCTAATATTATCTTTCCTGTTTTTGATTTCAAACACCCTGTATTTATTCTTATTTTTTTTCCTGTAAGCTCACTGATTTGTCTGTGCATATTTTTTGTATCTTTAATGGAATTTAATTCAATTTTTTTGCATTGCTCGTTTAACCAACTTTCTTTAGCCTTCCCACATTTATCTTTTATTTCTTTATTTATCTTAGCGTATTCTTGTTTGTCATTTTTATACTGTTTTCTTTTGTCCATCAGGTTTAAGATATCTTCATTCATCCATTTTTTCTTAGCTATTTTGCCTCTCTCTGGTAATACTTCTTTGCTAGTTTGATGAATGGAGTCCCTTAACATTTCCCATTGTTCATCTATACTCTGTATTTTAGTTATTGCATTGTACCTATTTTTCACAGTCACTCTGTATTGTTCTTGCATTTCGTTATCTATTTTTAGAACCTCTTTATTAAGTCTCATGTTCTTAACCATTTTTTTCCCTCTTTTTAATCTTACTTTTATTTGTCCACATAGTGGTACATGATCACTATTACAGTCAGCACCAGGCATTGTCTTTACATTAATTAAAGCATTTCTAAATCTGTTATTAATTAGTATGTAGTCAATTTGGTTGCGTATTTTCTTATCAGGGCTTATCCATGTGTACAGTCGTCTTTTATGGTGTTTAAACCATGTGTTTCCAATTATCATATCATTGATATTTGCCCATTCTATTAGCTTTTCCCCTCTTTCATTTCTTGTACCTAGTTCAAATAGATTAGTTAAAATGCATTAGTTCACAGAGGTTATTTCACAGAGGTTAGTTCACAGAGATTAGCTCACAGAGAATAGTTCACAGAGATAAGTTTACAGAGATTAGCTCATAGAGATTAGTTCATAGAGATTAGTTCACAGAGGTTAGTTCACAGAGATTAGTTCACAGAGATTAATTTCCGGTCGCCAACATGGCGGTTAGGCGTTGAACCGTTAAGACCTGTGGCGTGTTTGTAATTGCAGCTATGGTTTGCAATCGCATTTTCCTCATGTTGGACTTGTAGTACATGGTTCCGTCACCCTGCTACTGAGTGAGTGTGTAGGCGACACTGTGAGCTGTGAAATTCACGTGGAATGCTTTTACATCTGTCCTGTACAGTGAACTGCATGTTCGGAACAATGGCTACCGGCTGTTGCTGAATTGACTGAATTGCCTTTTCGGTTCACGAGTGCATTTTTCAGGAGACTCCTGGGAGTCTGCGCTGAAGCTGCAGAGTTCATGCTTTATGCGACAATTTCGGCGGGTCGCCCTGCGGTAAAAGACCGAGCCATGTGAGAAAACCCGGGTCAATGAGGTCTTTCTGGTGACTGCCGAGTCCACTGATGATGAACTGTGGTTTTCGTGGATGAATTTTGTGTTGGCATTCTGGCGGCGGCATTATGCACAGTGTACCTGTGCGGGCTGTTGGATTGCCGAGACTCCTGTCTATGCCACTTTTCACATTGGACAGTGGGGAGTATTTTGTATGATATTCACTGGCACAGGAATGGAGCATAATGGGGACGACCCATTGCCGTGAAGTTGGAACCTCAACTAACTAACTAACTAGTTCACAGATATTAGTTCACAGAGATTAATTCACAGAGGTTAGTTCACAGAGATTAGTTCACAGAGGTTAGTTCACAGAGGTTTCAGGTTTAACAGATTCATTACCAAACAAAAAGTAGGTCTAAACCAAAAATAGATGGCGGAAAATGGGAATTAGGGGTGTGTCACAGTTATGACAAAAAAGTTGTTAGTATTATATATCAAACTAAAGGGGGTTGCATAGGAAAACTACTCTGAGAGGTTTCAAATTTGTTAACTAACTCTGAGAGGTTTCAGGTTTAAGGACCACTATCTAAGCTTAGCTCTGAGAGGTTTCAGGTTTAAGGACCACTATCTAAGCTTAGCTCTGAAAGGTTTCAGGTTTAAGGACCACTATCTAAGCTTAGCTCTGAAAGGTTTCAGGTTTAAGGACCACTAACTATCTAAGCTTAGTTCTGAGAGGTTTCAGGTTTAAGGACCACTATCTAAGCTTGAACAACTACTTGGTACCATCAACTCATCTTCCAAGCACGACATTGTTGTTGTAATGGGTGATTTCAATGCCAAGATAGGGTCTGACAATAAGGGTGTTGAAAGATATATGGGAATTCACGGCTTAGGGGATATGAACCAAAACGGAGAGAGACTACTAGAATTCTGTGAAATAACAAATCTGATAGTAGCAAACTCTTTATTTCCGCACAAAGATATTCACAAAGTCACGTGGAACTCGCCTGATAACATCACAAAAAATCAGATAGACCATTTTTGCATTAATGCCAAATTCCGTTCATCAGTACAAGACGTTAGAGCCTACAGAGGTGCAGATGCTGGCAGTGATCACAATCTATGCATTGCCAAACTAAAAATAAAGCTCAAGACTCTGCACAGATCACCCAGAATTAAGAAAATAAACTCACAGTCCCTACTGACTAAAGAACACCAACTCGCATTCAATTCAGAGGTACGAAGCAGCTATGCTAACAAAGAAAGTGTATCGAGCAATGCAAATATTAAAAACAACATTGAAGAAAATTGGAATTTCCTAAAAAATACCATGCTAAATGCTGCAATAAACACAGTCGGCTACGTACAAAGACAGAAGAAGAAGTGGCTAAGCGATAACACCTGGACGAAGATACAAGAAAGAAAACAAGCAAAACTAACACTTCTTTCTGCAAAAGACACATCTACATATGAAACCCATAAGCAAAAATACTCTATGTTGGATAAAGAGGTGAAATCAAATGCACGAAAAGACAAACAGAACTTCATTCACAGCCTGGCCTCCGAAGCCGAAGCAGCTGCCAGAACTGGAAACAACAGAGCCGTATTCCATATCATGAAGCAACTATGCAATCACTCACCTACACCAAATATACCCATCAAAGACAAACAAGGCAATCAATTGTTATCCGATGACCTTCAAAAGCAACGATGGGCAGAACATTTCAAAGAAATATTAAATAGACCGCAGCCTGACACTGTTCCGAACCTGGATGGAGAAATTACTATGCCCCCACTAGATGCCTCCTGCGAGTCATTCACCATGGAAGAGATTAAAGCAGCCATCAAAAAATTGAAGAACAACAAAGCTGTTGGTGAAGATGAAATCTCAGGAGAAATGCTCAAAGCAGCAGATGAGAACACCTTACAACGTTTGTTACAGCTGATCAATGAAATCTGGCAAAGCGAATCCCCACCACAACAGTGGATAGATGGTGTAATTTTCAAACTGCCTAAAAAGGGCGATATGTCTGATTGCAATAATTGGCGTGGTATCACTCTATTATCAGTACCAGGAAAACTTTTTTGTAGCATGTTACTTGAGAGATTGAAAAAGGCGATAGATGAAAGGCTCAGAGAAGAACAAGCAGGCTTCAGACCAAAACGGTCATGCATAGACCACATTTTCACCCTCAGAATAATCATTGAAGACTCCGTAGAATTCCAGTCGAAATTAATCACCAACTTTGTCGACTTTCAAAAAGCCTTCGACAGTATCCACCGTCCCTCACTTTGGAATCTACTTAACATCTATGGTTTTCCTACCAAATATACCAACGTCATAAAATCTTTCTACAAAGAAACACGTTGCTGCGTAAGAACAGAAACAGGCAACTCTGACTGGTTCTCAGTCGAAACAGGAGTGAAACAGGGTTGTGTCTTATCACCGATGCTTTTTGGAATAGCTATCGACTGGGTCATGCGCAAATGCACAAACAACACAAATATGGGTATCCATTGGGTTGACAAAATTCTAGAAGACCTGGACTTTGCCGACGACATAGTGCTTTTGAGTTCAACACACCCGGATGCCCAAGAGAAAATAAACCACCTCCAAAATGTTTCAGGGCAAATTGGTCTCCAAATTAACACCACAAAAACAAAGACTATTGATCTTACCAACAGTTCAGATGACACCAAATTGAACAGCTACGTTCTTGAAAAAGTCAACAGCTTTACATACCTAGGAAGCAAAATGACATCTACAGGGGACTCAACACCAGAAATATCATCTAGAATCGCACTGGCATCTAGTGCCTTCAATAAACTGTCAAACATCTGGAAGTCAAAGACACTCAGCAAACACACAAAACTTAAAATCTTCAACTCTTGTGTGATTCCAGTGTTAACGTATGGATGTGAAAGTTGGAAATCAACGGTAGCTTTAGATAAAAAATTAGACAATTTTGAGAACAAATGTCTTAGAAGACTTCTAAACATCCACTGGACAGACTTCAGAACCAATTCGCAAATAAGACAAGAGACTAAGCAAGATACAGTATCCAATTTCATAAGAAGACGCCGTTGGAACTACATCGGCCATGTACTCAGAATGGACAAGTCAAGACTCCCCTATCAAGCCCTCATATGGTCACCAGTAGGGAAAAGAAAACGGGGAAGACCAAGAGAGACCCTGCGTAGAACCATCATTAGAGAAGGCTCATTCAATGGCCAAGTAAATATCCAAGATCTACAACATGTAGCAGCGAACCGCCAAGCATGGAGAGACAGGACTTCTGCCCTATGCGCCGCCTTAGGCCCAAGAGGAAAGACTAACTAACTAATCTAAGCTTAGCTCCGAGAGGTTTCACATTGAAGGACCACTATCTAAGCTTAGCTCTGAGAGGTTTCAGGTTGAAGGACCACTATCTAAGCTTAGCTCTGAGAAGTTTCAGGTTTAAGGACCACTATCTAAGCTTAGCTCTGAGAGGTTTCAGGTTTAAGGACCACTATCTAAGCTTAGCTCTGAGAGGTTTCAGGTTTAAGGACCACTATCTAAGCTTAGCTCCGAGAGGTTTCAGGTTGAAGGACCACTATCCAAGCTTAGCTCTGAGAGGTTTCAGGTTGAAGGACCACTATCAAAGCTTAGCTCTGAGAGGTTTCAGGTTGAAGGACCAACTACGTAAGCTTAGCTTTAAGAGGTTTCAGGTTTAAGAATCATGCATCTGAACTTAGCTCTGACAGGTTTCAGGTTTAAGGACCACCTATCTGAGCTTAACTCTAAGAGGTTTCAGCTCTGTTGCTAAGGACCATCTCCATAAGTGCATCAGCCTTCTCCAGTGGATGGCACAGTGCACCAATTCTGTAGTGTTAGTGAAGATCCCATCTATGTGTACTTCTGAATTCACATAAACTATAAATAACTGATTGTGTAGGTTTTGAGATGTTGATATTTTGCCAGAGCAAACCGGTTGAAGTCAACCAGTTCTTCAAATATGGCTGCTTCTCTGTGGATAACTATATAAAGTTTTTCTTAATAGTTGCGCAGAAATGTAAGAAAAATCTTACAACATGAAAGTCTACAGAAATGTAAGAAATATCTTATAATATGAAAGTCTACAGAAATGTAAGAAATATCTTACAACATGAAAGTCTACAGAAATGTAAGAAATATCTTACAATATGAAAGTCTACAGAAATGTAAGAAATATCTTACAGCATGAAAAAAAAATGTTTTGCATATCCTTTACAGGACATCGCAATCAACATCAGCATCTTTCAGCTGTATGTTGATTTCTTGGCTAGATTACGCTCAGTAGTTTGCCATTGCTTTCTGAGCGGCCAGCTCACATACCCCGTAAGTTACCAACGCGATTCAAACCACTACTGATTCTCACCATCGTCACGTTACTTACAAGAGTATACGAGATTACGGAGAAAAGTTTCTAACCTCTAGGCCAGGAAGCCGGCTACAACATGACAGTCTACAGAAATGTAAGAAATATCTTAAAATATGAAAGTCTACATAAATGTAAGAAGTACCTTACAACATGAAAGTCTACAGAAATGTAAGTGCCACTGTGCTTGTAGGGGTATTTCTTTAGCCACATTGACAACTTACATATGAACATGTCCAATAACACACAGAACTGCAGCGTTCCATGGCATACTGAATTAATCATGTTGTTTGTTCATGAATAAGTTCATATCAATCTATAGCTAACAATGTTCTTACTTATACGTCGCTGTACTGGGTCACTTCCTGCCCTCAGCTACTCAGTGACATGGCTAGCTTCACTCTCTGTGCAGTAGCGTGATAAACGACCTGGCGTATTAACCTGACCATCCTGCTTGCGGTACACATGATCTCAGTAACTATGTCACTCTGTCTCCTGTAGTGCATGCGTTGATTTAACATTATAGTTGGGTCTCTGTCCACCTCTTCATAGTATAACGCTGGTCTGTCGATTTCTGTGATGTGTACATGGCTGAGTTTTCCCGGCAGACTGAATTCTCCACTCCCCACTAATCGCTCGCCTAACACATCACGTGGTCTCAGCTCGCAATTCTAATGGCTCTTTCAATCTCCCTTTCAGCGTTCCTTATCGTGACCAGTTGTTACAACTAACAACTGTTAGCTGAGTTGTTGCCCTTATAACTAGACTCATGGCATATGCCCCCTGCAATTTCATAAATGTTCTAACATTTTTGGGTTCTACCTTATCTCTACACCTGACATGAGTCACGGTACACATGATCTCAGTAACTATGTCACTCTGTCTCCTGTAGTGCATGCGTTGATTTAACATTATAGTTGGGTCTCTGTCCACCTCTTCATAGTATAACGCTGGTCTGTCGATTTCTGTGATGTGTACATGGCTGAGTTTTCCCGGCAGACTGAATTCTCCACTCCCCACTAATCGCTCGCCTAACACATCACGTGGTCTCAGCTCGCAATTCTAATGGCTCTTTCAATCTCCCTTTCAGCGTTCCTTATCGTGACCAGTTGTTACAACTAACAACTGTTAGCTGAGTTGTTGCCCTTATAACTAGACTCATGGCATATGCCCCCTGCAATTTCATAAATGTTCTAACATTTTTGGGTTCTACCTTATCTCTACACCTGACATGAGTCACCTTAGTCGCACATGCCTGTCACTTGGTCGCACATATCTGTCTACTCCCTCATGCCTTAGAACTTTCTTATCAGTTTCCTTTAACTTCAATCTTGTGCTAACTGGATCTTCTGTTATACATCACAAATATAATTATATATATATATGTCAGACATGATTTATCTGTCTCTTTCCCAGTAGACATCGTGTGGCTTCAGCCCCCTTTGTATTCGGCAGGTTGAGGTCCAACCTCATATGAGTCCCAATGCCCCACCCCAGACATTCCCATATGGTCCCTCATTCATACCTCGGTATGAGCAACTGACGCCCTTCTCCAAGCCCTTACGCCATGGGTCCAGGAATGTGTGTATTTCAGAAATCTCGCTACCACACCCATTTACTTAAGCTCTTGACTTGCTCATGAGCGACATATGCTACGACCGTGGATCTCTTTGGTGCCTCCCCAAAAGCAGATCGATTCCATCACACCCTACCGTCGAATCACGGAGAACAAATCTGGAACAAATACTAAATGTTGGTACGTTGATTAGTTTTTAAGAGCACTATAATGCATGCGTCCTCTAAAAGTACTGGAGAGTTTTGGTCAGAGACCATAACTTTATGAAGGGAAAATCCCAACTGCACCTCCACGCGGTAGAGGATGGAAACACACTACGGTGTGGCTAACACAGCTCTGGGGACCGAGTATCCACCGGAATAAGTGGACAACTCTGCAGCTGAGCAGAGCAGGGCACTCACTTGTCCTTGCAGTCGGAAATGGCTGTCAAAAGCAGAGGTAAAAAGACCACCATGTGAATGTGGAAGGCAAGGGGAAACCACCACATTATCTTCCCAAGACTTCATGGCAAAACATAAATCAAAGTTAGTGAAGGACGTTAATGGCTGTGTTAGGGCATCCTCGTCCGGTAGGGACAGTCATGAGCCACAGGTGACACCAGACCGTCATCCAGCTACTGATGGCAAAATCTTAACTAAAATAAATAAATTTAAAGTAGGAACATGGAATGTTAGGACATTAAATGAGCTAGGAAAGTTGACCAATGTTCTAAGAGAGATGGATAGCATGAAAATGAATATACTAGGCGTTAGTGAGATGAGATGGAAGGGATCGGGCAAAATTATAGCTGACAATCACACAATTTATTCATTCTGGAGGGGAGACACATGAGAAAGGGGTAGGAATAATATTAGATGAAAAAACAGCCAAGTCAATTAATGGATACTGGTGTATTTCAGATAGAGTTATTATGGTAAAAATCAAAGGCAAACCAATAGACATAAATATTATACAAGTATATGCACCAACAGCAAGCAGTAGTGATGAAGAAATACAACACTTTTACGACGAAATAGAAATGGCGATGGCTCAAATTGGATCACAAGAAATAAAAATAATACTTGGTGATTTTAATGCAAAAGTAGGAAAGGGAAAAATGGAGGATGTAGTGGGGAATTATGGTTTAGGTACAAGAAATGAAAGAGGGGAAAAGCTAATAGAATGGGCAAATATCAATGATATGATAATTGGAAACACATGGTTTAAACACCATAAAAGACGACTGTACACATGGATAAGCCCTGATAAGAAAATACGCAACCAAACTGACTACATACTAATTAATAAAAGATTTAGAAATGCTTTAATAAATGTAAAGACAATGCCTGGTGCTGACTGTAATAGTGGTCATGTACCACTATGTGGACAAATAAAAGTAAGATTAAAAAGAGGGAAAAAAATGGTTAAGAACATGAGACTTAATAAAGAGGTTCTAAAAATAGATAACGAAATGCAAGAACAATACAGAGTGACTGTGAAAAATAGGTACAATGCAATAACTAAAATACAGAGTATAGATGAACAATGGGAAATGTTAAGGGACTCCATTCATCAAACTAGCAAAGAAGTATTACCAGAGAGAGGCAAAATAGCTAAGAAAAAATGGATGAATGAAGATATCTTAAACCTGATGGACAAAAGAAAACAGTATAAAAATGACAAACAAGAATACGCTAAGATAAATAAAGAAATAAAAGATAAATGTGGGAAGGCTAAAGAAAGTTGGTTAAACGAGCAATGCAAAAAAATTGAATTAAATTCCATTAAAGATACAAAAAATATGCACAGACAAATCAGTGAGCTTACAGGAAAAAAAATAAGAATAAATACAGGGTGTTTGAAATCAAAAACAGGAAAGATAATATTAGAGGAAGATGCTATAATGAAGAGGTGGAATGAGTATATAAGAGAATTATATGAAGGAGAAAGGGCAGAATTAACAGAAGATAGTAACTTAGAAGGTCCACCTATTCTGAAAGAAGAAGTCGCTGACGCTATGAAACGTATGAAGAAAGGAAAAACAGCTGGGCCAGATGAAATCACAATAGAAGAATTAGAAGTATTGGGAGAATTTGGAGTAGATATATTAACCAAAATGTTGAATGATATTTACAGCAGTGGATATTTACCCAGTGATATGCTGAAATCTGTATTTATAGCTATACCAAAAAGACCAGGAGCAATTGATTGTGAAGATTTTCGTACAATTAACCTTATAAACCATATCACTAAGCTTCTACTCAGAATCATAATGAGAAGAACCAAAAAGAAAATAAAAATGGAAATTAGTGAAGAACAGTATGGATTTATGGAAGGAAAGGGCACAAACAATGCAATTTATACATTGCGGACACTAATAGAAAGGTCAATAGAGAAACAGAGGGACATATATTTGTGCTTCATAGATTATACTAAGGCATTTGATAAAGTAAAACATGATGAACTGATTAAAATGTTGGAAGATATCAACACTGATGGAAAAGATTTAAGAATAATAAAGAATATTTACTGGAACCAAGTAGCAGCAATTAAAATGGGAAATAAAGAGGGTAGTTACGAACAGATAAAGCTAGGAGTACGACAAGGGTGTGTCTTGTCACCAGATCTTTTCTCCCTGTATAGCGAAGTAATAATGAGAGAGATCAAAGAGATGCCAGGAATACTAGTTGGAGGTTATAATATAAATAATATACGCTATGCAGATGACACAGTATTGGTGGCGGATAATTCAACAGACCTACAACAATTATTAGACGTTGTAGTAACAGAGAGTGCAAGGAAAGGACTCAACTTGAATATCAAGAAAACAGTAACAATGGTAATATCAAAGAAAATGGTGACACCAAAATGTGACATAGAAATAGAAGGGAAAATCCTTAACCAAGTTGATAATTTTAGATACCTAGGGGCATTTATAACATCAGATGGAAGATGTACAACAGAGATTAGGAGCAGAATAGGGCAGGCAAAAGCCGCATTTCATAAAATGAAGAGTATCTTATGCAATAAGTCACTGTCACTGAATGTAAGAAAGAGAGTGCTGAAATGCTATGTAGAACCAGTTTTGCTGTATGGCAGTGAATCTTGGAATGTAAATGAACAAATTAAGAAGAACTTAGAAGCAACAGAGTTGTGGTTCCTGAGACGAATGTTGCGAATTCCTTGGACTGCCAGAGTAACTAACGACGACTGCCTGAAACAGGCTAATGAAACTAGAACATTATATACAACAATAAGACAGAGACAAACAGCTTTCCTCGGTCATGTGATGAGAAGAGAGGCATTGGAGAACATCGTAACAACTGGAAAGATCGAGGGGAAGAGAGGCAGAGGTAGACCAAGAGAAGTGATGCTGGATGGATTGAGACGGTGGCAAGGAGGAATATCAGCAGCAGAGTTGATCCAGAGAACCAAAGACCGAGATCTATGGAGAGCCATGAACGCCTACGCCAGCCGGCACGGCACTTGATGATGATGATAATGCATGCAGCCCCCGAATACGGCTCTATACTGTTATTCTTGTGGCAGGATGCCATAATGTTTCTGTATTTATATTATTTGGAATTTCTTGATATTTAAGGTGTTGTCACTTGTGCACAATGCCAAGTTAATCCGAAATAGTAGCGTTGAGTAGTGACGTGGGTTCCGTTGTTTGTATTACTGCTACTCATCGTTTTAGTTATTGTTCATCTTTACTATTATTTCGTGCTGGTGCACATTGTCTTGACTGTCTACCGGCTTAGCTCCCTTCTTCTATAGCTTTTGCAGAATCGGCAGCTGACTGCCATATTGATGTATCATGTTGACTTTTATGATGATAACTCACTTTGAAAACATCACATGAATCAAGTCGGCATACACTACTTTTGCTTTTCAACATCCATTTTCCATGTTATTTGATATTAATCACTGTTTCTTATTTGACTACTCATGTTCTTTGGTCTTAATCACATTTCACACTTCACCTTTCAATGTGGTGTTGTGTGGGAGGAGAGATGGGTGTGGATAAAGGGTGTGTGTGGGTGGGTGGGAGTGTGGTTGGGTGTGGGTGTGCAAATGGGTGAAGGATGTGTGTGAGGGTGGGGGATGTGTGTTTAGATGGGTGGTTGGGGTGTGTGGGTGGGTAGATGGGAGATGTATGTGTTGATGAGTGAGTGAGAGATGTGTGGGTGTTAGTGGTTGAGGGATAAGTACATGTGTGGAGGGATGTGTGAGGGGATGAGTGTATGGGTGGGGGATGTGTGTGTGTGTGTGTGTGTGTGGGTTGTGTGCATGGATGGGAGGTGTGTGTTTGTGAATGAGAGATGTGTTGGTGGGTGGGGATGTGTGTATGGGTGGGGAGATGTGTGTGTGGTTAGGGATGTGTGGCTGGGGGATGGGGGGGATGATGTGTGGTTGGGTAGAGGATGTGTGGGTGGGTGATAGTAGTATATGGGTAAGGGTGTGTGGTTAAGGGATGTGTGGTTAAGGGATGTTTGGTTGGGGGATGAGTGGGTGGAGGATGTGTGGGTGGATAGAGGATATGTGGGTGGGTGAGTGTGTGTAGGTTAGGAGATGGTGGGGGATGTTTGTATGTGTGGGCTTGGGATCTGTGAATGGGCTGAGGGAGATGGGAGATTATGTGGGTGGGTGCAGAATTTGTGTGTGCATAGGTGCGGGATATATGAGTTGGTGGGGCGATGTGTGTGTGTGTAGGGGATGTGTGGCTGAGGGATGTGTGTTTGACTGGGTGGTTGGAGGTGTGTGGGTGGAGGAGGATATGTGGGTGGGTGATTGTTGGTGGGTAATGGGATGGGTTGAGGATATGTGAGTGGGTGGGGAGATGTGTGTAGGTGGGTGGATGTGTGTGGGTGGGGGATGTTTGGGTTGGGGAATGTATGTGTGCTTGGGGTGTGGGTGGATGGGATGGGATGTGCAGTGCGTGGGAGGTGTGTGTGGGTGGGGAGATGTGCAGGTGTGAGGATGAGGTGAATGGGTGGAGACATGTATGTGTGTCTGGGTTGTGTGTGTGGTTGGGTGGGGGAGTTGGGGTGAATGGGGGATGTGTGGGTGAGTGGTGGATGTGTCTCATAACATAGTAACATGCATTGTTTATGTTTACAAAATTCATTTGACAATGTTTTTTCCTATGCACTATTGATGAACAAAAGATGAGTGATTGGAAGGGCCGAATGTAAGATGGGCCTGCATGCCCAATTTGTTACCCTTTGAAAATAAAGTCTGTTCATTCGTTCGTTCTTTGATACTAGCGATCACTTTCTTGAGCTGTTGAATATTGCTCATTGCGAGTTAATTTCTTGTAAAAAGCGTTGCTAAGTTCAACCGTCCAATGTTCTACCACTAGCCATGGTTTTCTGTTTGATATTGAAATGGCTCGATGTAATATAACTTCACCGGAAGATTACTTCATCTGTGAGAATCGCTCACTTTGGTATTGTCCTCCGTTCCCTAGATTCAGTCTCCGTCACGTCCCCCATAATTGCCAATGTGCTTGTAGGGGTATTTCTTTAGCCACACTGACAACTTACGTATGAACATGTCCATTAACACACAGACTGCAGCGCTCCAAAGCATACTGAATTAATCACGTTGTTTATTCATTAATAAGTTTATATCACTCTATAGCTAACAATGTTCTTACTTACACCTCACTGTACTGGGTCACTTCCGGCCCTCAGCTACTCAGCGACACGGCTAGCCTTACTATCTGTGCAGTAGCGTGATAAACGACTTGGCGTATTAACCTGACCATCCTGCTTGCGGTACACATGATCTCAGTAACTATATCACTCTGTTTCCTGCAGTGCAGGCGTTGATTTAACATTCATAGTTGGGTCTCTGTCCACCTTTTCATAGTATAACACTGGTATGTTGATTTCTGTGATGTGTACATGGCTGAGTTTTCCCGGCAGACTGAATTCTCCACTCCCCGCTAATCGCTCGCCTAACACATCACGTGGCCTCAGCTCGTGATTCTATTGGCTCTTTTAATCTTTACCGTCTCCCTTTCAGCGATCCTTATCGTGACCAGTTGTTACAACTAACAACTGTTAGCTGAGTTGTTGCCCTCATAACTAGACTCTTAGAATCTTACAACATGAAAGTCTACAGAAATGTAAGAAATATCCTACAACATGAAAGTCTACAGAAATGTAAGAAATATCCTACAACATGAAAGTCTACAGAAATGTAAGAAATATCCTACAACATGAAAGTTTACAGAAATGTAAGAAATATCCTACAACATGAAAGTCTACAGAAATGTAAGAAATATCCTACAACATGAAAGTTTACAGAAATGTAAGAAATATTCTACAACATGAAAGTCTACAGAAATGTAAGAAATATCCTACAACATGAAAGTTTACAGAAATGTAAGAAATATCCTACAACATGAAAGTTTACAGAAATGTAAGAAATATCCTACAACATGAAAGTTTACAGAAATGTAAGAAATATCCTACAACATGAAAGTCTACAGAAATGTAAGAAATATCCTACAACATGAAAGTCTACAGAAATGTAAGAAATATCCTACAACATGAAAGTCTACAGAAATGTAAGAAATATCCTACAACATGAAAGTTTACAGAAATGTAAGAAATATCCTACAACATGAAAGTTTACAGAAATGTAAGAAATATCCTACAACATGAAAGTCTACAGAAATGTAAGAAATATCCTACAACATGAAAGTTTACAGAAATGTAAGAAATATCTTACAACATGAAAGTCTACAGAAATGTAAGAAATATCCTACAACATGAAAGTCTACAGAAATGTAAGAAATATCCTACAACATGAAAGTTTACAGAAATTTAAGAAATATCTTACAACATGAAAGTTTACAGAAATTTAAGAAATATCCTACAACATGAAAGTCTACAGAAATGTAAGAAATATCCTACAACATGAAAGTCTACAGAAATGTAAGAAATATCCTACAACATGAAAGTTTACAGAAATGTAAGAAATATCCTACAACATGAAAGTTTACAGAAATGTAAGAAATATCCTACAACATGAAAGTTTACAGAAATGTAAGAAATATCCTACAACATGAAAGTCTACAGAAATGTAAGAAATATCCTACAACATGAAAGTCTACAGAAATGTAAGAAATATCCTACAACATGAAAGTCTACAGAAATGTAAGAAAAATCCTACAACATGAAAGTCTACAGAAATGTAAGAAATATCCTACAACATGAAAGTCTACAGAAATGTAAGAAATATCCTACAACATGAAAGTCTACAGAAATGTAAGAAATATCCTACAACATGAAAGTCTACAGAAATTTAAGAAACATCCTACAACATGAAAGTCTACAGAAATGTAAGAAATATCCTACAACATGAAAGTTTACAGAAATGTAAGAAATATCCTACAACATGAAAGTCTACAGAAATGTAAGAAATATCCTACAACATGAAAGTCTACAGAAATGTAAGAAATATCCTACAACATGAAAGTTTACAGAAATGTAAAGTGAAAGAGAGCATACCTCTTGTCTGCACTGTTGTAATCTCATTGCCTGTGTAGTTGTACTTGATCACCAGATTGCATTCTGGGATATCAATGCCCTCCTCAGCGACAGATGTCGCCACCAGAAGTCTCACACGCCCCGCCCTAAACTGCTTAATAATCTCTCCCTGTTGGGCTACTGTCATTCCTGCAGAAGATCAACATTCTTGATTCACTATCATTCATTGACACCTCGCTGTCTTGACAGACGATAGTATGTGCTTCAAACAGGCATAATAACTACAACCCATGGCGGTAGCGAATGTGACTGATAAGGCCAATTAGCGCTGTAAATGTTCGTCCATGGTGGATGCATGTGAACACATGGTAATTTCCACCATCATGCACCATCTTACGTCTCATATGCTCGGTGTGTGACGTATCTGCAATAATTTTCTCCTTTGTCTTTATTTCATTTCTGATATTTGACCTCCATGCAACACGTTCAGCGGCGACTTGCTCCCAATGTGCATTATCAATGCCTGTATCAATTCATGTCCCACTTACACACATGTTTGTATCATGGTAGAGGCCAACCCTGAGATCTCTTACCCATCTGTAATTCACCAAAAAAAGATGTCTTTAGGTATTCTACCATCATCCATCCTCCTAACATGTCCTATCCATCTAAGTCTATGAAGACTGAGCATGGAATAAACCGTCACACAACCTAATCTTTCCAATACTTCAGTATTTGTGATTTTGTCTTGCCACTTAAAACCAAGTATCCTTCGCAGACACCGCATATGAAAGCTATTTAAATGTTTCTCTTGGTGTGAGTAAGTTGTCCAGGCTTTAAGTTGTCCAGGCTTCACTGCCATAAAGAAGAGTACTAAGGACACAGGCTTGATAGACAAGGACTTTAGTTTTGGCAGTAAGCTTCCTGTTCTTCCAGACTCTTTTTCTTAACCTGTTCATTGTTTTTGCTGCCTTACCAATCCTGATGTTGATTTCCTGATCTAGGGATAATTTGCTATTTACCTCTGATCCGAGATATGTAAAATGCTCTACTATCTCTAGTTCGGCGTCATCAATAAAGATTGATGGTACCCCATATGCACCTTGTGACATAATCTGTATCTTCATTTTGCTAATTGTTAAACGTTGTAATTCTTCCGCAGAGTGGGTCATAACTGCAGCATCATCTGCAAAAAGCAACACTTTGATTCACTATGCGTCTTGGCTCTTTTAATCTTTACCGTCTCCCTTTCAGCGATCCTTATCGTGACCAGTTGTTACAACTAACAACTGTTAGCTGAGTTGTTGCCCTCATAACTAGACTCTTAGAATCTTACAACATGAAAGTCTACAGAAATGTAAGAAATATCCTACAACATGAAAGTCTACAGAAATGTAAGAAATATCCTACAACATGAACATCATATTTATACCAATACAAATATGTGTTGGCCGAGTGGTTAGCATGTTGGGCTCTCATTCGGGAGATCCGGGTACGAATTCCCAGTAAGGTGTGGAGTTTTTTTTCTGTCCGGGGCAAAAATAAAATTCTAACCTGCACAGTTCGCGGCGACTGCACTAGCCAGGCGGCCTTAATGCCCCAGGCTCAAGACCCCCCCCCCCCCTTTCATAGCTCTGGTTTTGCTGCTCTTAGTATCAATCAATCAATCAAGTGCCATGCCGAAAAGCGTGGGCAGTCATGACTCGCCATTTCACTCGATCACAACCGTCGTCGTGGATCAGCTCAGTGTTCCTGTCTCGTCCATGCCATGTGGCCAAGCCATCCTGGCATTTTCCTCTTGGTCTGTTCCCTTCGATCTTGCCAGTTGTCATTAAGTTCTCCAATCCATTTCTTCTCATAACATGTCCAAAAAATTGTGACTGTCTACGTCTAATTTCTCTAATCAGTTTACGATTTTAATGTGTCTCCTGTAATACTTGGTCATTAGTTTTGTCTGTCCATGGTATTCTTTGCATTTTCCTCAGAAACCACATTTCTGCAGCCATCAGATGTTTTTCAGCTTGACTGCTCATTGTCCAGGTTTCACATCCATACAAAAGAACAGGCTCTATGTATCCCCTCAACACTCTTTTTCTTGTTTCAATTGACATCTTTTTATTGGTCAGAATGTTTTTCATCTTGCAAAAGGCTACTTTTGCCATGGTGATTCTTGTTCTAATCTCTTCAAGGCATCTCCCATCAGATGTTATGACTGTTCCGAGATAATGGTACCGATTCACTTGTTGAAGAATATTCCCATTTACTTGTATATTACATTGTGGTACTTCATTCTTCCTAGTGACGACCATAACCTGTGTCTTTTAACAATTTAATTCTAACCCCAGTTGCTCACTGTGTACAACAACCGAATCTACTAATTGTTGCAGATCCTGAACATTGTCTGTAATTAATACTGTATCATCTGCATATCTAATGTTATTGATGTTTCGTCCTCCAATACTGATTCCTCTTTAGGCGAATTATAATGTACTAGGCACTTTTAAAGAGGTAGTTTGCCGTTGCTTTCCTCTATGGCAGTGACCATACTGGCCTGGTGACTGCAACCATTGTCTCTTGAAAGAGATCCTCTGCCTGCCGTCGCGAAACTTGAGACCATAACCAACAAATATCTGTCGGCTGCCCTCAAAGTTTCATCCACCACCTGCCTTCCGTGGCTTCTTTTGAACACTTCCAATAAACAAATATGAAATAACACCATATAATCCACAGGAAAAAACTAAACAGCATCGCCATTTGTACCAGAAGCGTCCCTTAGTATATTAAACTAAACTAATACATGTAATAAAATAATTAAACTTCAATTGAAACCATCATTGTTTCATCCTAAAAAATGTCACTTCACTAATAAGTGCCCAGCTGCAAACATGCAGCTTTTTTTTTAAATAAGAAAACAATTATGTGCTTTTGCTGTGAGAATCGCAAAACAAAAACCAACTCATGCCATGACTTGTTGTTCCACATTTATACTCTCCCATGACTTGTTGTTCTACATTTTATACTGTACCATGACTAGTTCCACATTTATACTCTCCCAGACTTGTGATCACTCTATCTGAGTTTGTCTATGTAAGTCTCCAGAACTGAAAGGATATGTTCAAGAGTACGTTGTGGGGATATAAAATTAATAAGTTAACAAAGTGTTCCATCTTACATCTGTAGCAACTTCATATAATATAAGGTAGACAGGGAGGGATATCTCTTGTCTTTGATACACTTAAACAGTAGATTTGGAGGAATATATTTTATTTCTGATTGGCTGAAATGGTAGACATGAATATATCTCTGATTGGCTTAGATGCTAACTGGGTTCAGTGATCAATAGAGACATCACTGTTTGCTGATTGGACTCAATTATAAATGGAGATATTTTGTGCAGACAGGATTCGATGATGAATAGAAATATCATTTTGTGCTGATTGAATTCATTGATAACTTGCAATATTTGTTTACTGGATTCAGTGATGAATAGAAACATCACCTTTTACTGATATGATGAAATAATAAATAAAATTATCACTTTTTGTTAAGTTGATGCAATCATAAACAGATGCTGGTTGGGCCAGATGATAAAAAGAGCATCACTTTATGCTTAGTGGGACCATTTATAAATAATATATGGTTTTGTTGACTGGATTCAATGGTAAATAGGGAATCACCTTTTGCTAATTAGATTCAATAATAAATATAGAAGCTGTCTGGCTGCTGTTCATTGATCTCTTGATGTTATCTTCCCACTTGTATCATTGTCTACTTCTTGCTCGCATGCCTTCAACCTTACCGTCCAGGATGGCTTTTATAAAGAGTGTTGTCTTTTGATATGGTTGAAATATTTCACTTGCCTCTTTTATATTTTTTCATCAACTCTCTTTTCATTGCCACATTTTTAGTTATTTGGATATTAATATCACATTTTTTTTTTCAGTTGGGTTTAATGATAAATAGAGATATTACAAAGATATTACCATATTACAAGGGGGGCTGCGTGGTCTCGAGGTATGGTGTCCGCCTCGAGTGATGGAGGCCCTGGGTTCAAGCCCCGGCGATGCCAGGATTTTTTTCTCGTGGACTTCTAGTAATAAATTTCCCCTGGTCTCTGGGTAGTGAGATCGGACGCCCGTGTGTATTGTTGCGCACGTAAAAAATCCCTTGGCAGTTGGAAATCGAAAAAGAGTAGCCTAATGGCGCTGCCCCAGCAAAATTTCGAGTTAAAAATCTACCCAAAGTATTTCAGGATCCTCACCAGTGCTACGGAGTTCGTGCACTGAGCTGAGTTTCTCCAGACTCAGGTTTAAGGTGGGAGGAGAACGGAGCACTTATGGGTTGTACCCGTGTGCCGTGATGTTGATCCATCGACTAAACTAAACTAGAGATATTACTTTTTTCTGGTTGAACTCAATGATCTTCTTCTTCTTCTTCTTCTTCTTCAGCGTTCCGAGCCATTGAGGTTCTTTGCTGCAAATACAATCCGTCTCCATTCGTCTCTCTGGTGGACCTTCTCTTGCCAGTCGTTGATTCCAAGTGCCTGTAGGTCTGTACATGTATTATCTCTCCACCGCCTTCTTGGTCTACCTCGGGGTCTACGGTCATTTATTTCCTGAGTGTAAGCGAGTTTTGTTTCCCTATTATCTTCCATTCTTTCTATATGCCCCAGCCATTGTAGTCTATTAGCCTTCATTTAATACAATGATACATTTAAAAAATCACTTTTTACTGACTGGTTTCATCAATAAATGGACATCAATTTCTGTTGATTGGATTCAATGATAAACAGAGATATCACTTTAACCCTTTAAAGGGCAGACGCTTGTCCGTTTTTTAGCCCTGAACGGGCAAGATTTTTTCAGGTTCGGTAAAATTTCGGGTTGCGTTAGTAAAAACATCACAAATAAGGTGTTAGTCAACCGATTTTAGTTAAATAAACAACACAATGAAGGGAAAAGCATGCAGAGTATGTTACTCACGTGATTGTTGCCGGTTATCCGTATATGAACATAAATATTTACGAAATACTGTTATTGTTTGTGATTTTCAGTCATCTATACAGCAATTTACAAACACATTTTCAGAATCATAATCACTTTCTTAAAAGTCCGACTCACGACTGCTAATGCAAAGTAACGCTTTTTGCTGATATCTAGCTCCGATTAATAGTCAACTTCGTGCCTTTTAATGTCACTTAAATTGAAGGGATGTGGAGGTATTTCCAAGGCACCAGGGCTGGGTTCTATACTGGCCAAGACCTATTGATGCGTCCTCGCAGAGCGTCCTGGGCAACAGGTCCCTTCGGGGTCCTGGCTGAAGTCAGTAGGATCGTTGATTCCTCCGAAGTCGGAGAGTGTCTGCCTGCACAGCGAGGAACCACTAGTCTGCACACCAATAAGTCAGACATGGGACAACGGATATTCACGCAAACCTCAGGTCCTGTATGACATCACACTGATGTTTGACAACAGGATGTCTTCATCCGACATACAGGACTTCATGCTGGAGATCACAGCCAGCGAACACAAGTAAGCAAGCAACTTAAATTGAACCTAGCAAAATCTCGGCTATCACTTGAAGAATCGCTGAAATCCATTTGGAAAAACTAAGCATAAAAACCCCGAAAACTATCAAAGAAATCCGTTCAAATTCATAGTAGGCGCTTGCAAATGGCGGCCACATTGCCAAGCTATCGGCGAAAGCGAAAGTAGCCGTCGGAAGTATCGGAAAGGCGAGAGATCGCGTTTTTACAATGTATAATAGTAATGGGCGGTTTCAGACGGTCTGCCCGTACCGGGGACCTGACGTAAACGGACGATATGCTCTGCAAAGGGTTAATTGATTATCCAATCAAAAACCTCAATAGAGACATCCCATATGTCTGAGTGTTTATAGCACAAAACAGCAGCAAAAAAAAAAAGCACAGATTTTGGACAATGTGTACAAATGTTGTTTATATATTCAGACTTGTCATTTATAAAGCACAGTGTAAATTGTCACCAAAGAAACTGTTGTAAAGTAACAGTAAGTGTGTAAATGATCAATCATATTCACATACCTCCGGACGCAGCTGAAGCAGATGTGCCCGTGAAAGGAGCAGCCGTCAAACTCTCAATGCTGAAGTCTCCACAGCTGTGTAACCAAGAGGTCACAGCCTTGACCAGGGCTCGGGTCCTCACAAAAATGATGCCACGTGAAGCTTCTCCTTTGTCTACAATGTACTCTAGCAAGCAAGACTTTAGGAGCGTCAAGTTTGGGTTTTCTGAATCCAGTCGATCTTTCATCTCCTCTTGTAGCTCTGGACATTGGAAAAATTGTAGTGGTCTTTACAATTTTCACTCATTCATTCATCATAATATATATATGTGAATAAATATTTTAAAAAACATACACAATGCTCACACGCAACACCTAAGATTGAGAAGTTGTGTTAACGTAAGCTGTGCTTATAGAAAAAATCAAGTTGTATAATGTTAGATAGAAGACCCCAAATTGTATCAATGTTACACAGAAAACCTCAAGTTGTATCAATGTTAGACAGAACACATCAAGTTGTATCAATGTCGCATGATTGCGCACTCCGTCTTGTTCACTGCTGCACATCACAATTTCAAAACACACTTCTCACTAAGGGTTTGCACTAGAGAGAATTGGGATGCTAGGAATGTGGCGTCAACAGTATTAATAGCTGTGACACCCAATGATGGACAGATCATGTGGTTTAACCCCGTTCTGTCCATTGGTTAACCATTTCGCCCGCGAAATATTCTGGGTCCAGCGACGCTAGATTTCGGCACTTTCAGAGCGACCGGCCAAGCATCTAGATGTGGTTTAGGTCTCTGTATGTCCTCATCCTGATTCAGAAGGAAAGCTTCAGACGAAATCATGCCTGAGTTTGTTTATTTCTGAGTCAGGTAAAGCTTTAAGTATGAGAGTGTGTGTGTGTAAGTTCCGGCACTAATATATATATATATTTATTCTTCTATTGGAAGATAGAACCCAACTTTCAACCAGTCCCAAAATGGCTACTCTCTGCCAGCACTGATGTAGATATCTGACTCCATCTCTCATTCGTTTCCAGAAGAGTGCTGTACAATCACTACGTCTGAAGCTGTGAAAAGAGGCTCAATTATGCCCAGACTGTTTCCTATTCTTGAGTCTAAATCCCACTGGCTTGCTGACTGCGTTCAGAGCAGGGTTAGTACAAGATAAACTATGATCTGGTGCTAGGTGTCGCCTTAGTTGCAATCCACAGCGAACCGCCAACACACGCGAATGGGAGAAGGAGGAATGAAAGACTCTACCTCTTATCTTATATGTCCGTGGCGTGAAGACAGATTGTGAGTGTAACTGTTTAGCATCCATGACTGGTCCAGCATTTATACTGCTGTGATTGATTCAAACAAGCATTTAGCACTCTGACCGAACCACAGTCCAGCTAACAGTCCAACACCGGCACTCGAGTGAACGAATAAAAGAAGAATGGTGTTAGTTTGAGAGAATGAGTACAATGTGGTGTCTCATCTTTCTTTCACTCTGTATATATATATATGTGTGTTATTGAATGAGAGGCAGTGTAAATCCTCATAAGGAACATTTCACATAGACCTCCACATTCATACCAATTATATGTTAACTTATATTAACTTTAGAGTGAAATATTTAATGTATGTTTCTTTACATTATTACTTTGATGCAACATGTGGAATGTAGTTTATTAAACCATCACCCTGTTTGACCGAGTAAGTAAAGGACATAATATGCTATCATGCATAAGCACTTCTAAACTGTCAAGGGGAAATATCACCCCAGTGTCAGAAGAAGTAAGTAAAGGAAATGACAGAAGAGGTGAGAGGGTATAAACAGGAAAGTATCCAGGCAGACTAAAACAATGGTGGCAGCACTGATTGGTAACATGAGTTAATGAGAACAATCATTCTATTCTGTTCCATTACTATGTAGGGATCAGATATGCTGGGTACATCTCATCATTTACTCTCCATCATTCTTTTCTAGCCTTGTCAGTCACTGTGTCTGTGTCCTCTGTGAGAACAACAGCCAACCAGCCCCAGGTACAAGTGCAGTAAAAAGAAAGCTTGCCCAATATAATTGCTGATGTCTAATGCCAGTACAAGGAGACACAATGTAGCTCTTAACTTGTAGGTACTTCCTGAATCTGCTACCTTCTGTACCTCATGTCTGTAAACCCTTTTCATTCTTGTCCACTGGAGGATCATCATCCTGTGGCTAGATATAAATGTGTTCACCATGTTTATCCACCTTAGGTGAGGATGGCGGTGTTCGCAGATTGTCATGATCCAGAGTTGCAGATCATTGTCCAATAATGTACTCATGATCCAGAGTGGCAGATCATTGTCCAATAATGTACCATGGGACTGCCAATCATGAGCTGCTCAGTAAGATCTGTTGTCAGGAGTTGATCTGATCAAAAGTCTTCTTTGAGCTTTGCTTCCTGGAGATGTGACAACATAAGTGATTTGGGGAGACTTTCTAAGATCATTAGGATCAGTTTTATCATTCACAAAAGACTTGAAAATTTTTAATATCATGGCTGAAGTCTGATAGACAATTTTATAAGGAAAGACTGTGTCATATAGTTATGCATTCCAGAAAGTTCTCCTGGATATGTGTAGACTGTTTAATTCCAAGTTTCACTCAATAACTCAACTGAAAGTTCACAAACAGAACATTTGTGTAGTGCAGAGACTTTGTTAGGAAATCAGAAGGGTGGTACCGTGATGAAATGCCAGAACTGCCATGAGATCTGCCAGGAGTTCTAATCTCCATTGTGTCTTAGAAAATTATTCTGGAACCAAAGTGGTTTAGTTCATATGTCATAATGCATCACTGGTTTACTTCCACAGGTTTTTTTTTATTTTGAGTAATAAACCAAAATTAACTGTTTCTGCATTTTTCTGTCAGTTCATTGTGGTGTGACAAAACTTTTCATTATTATCTATGTGTTTAGTTAATGTAACTACTTCACATAAAGGTAGTATCTGGAACTACAGGTGACTGGGTAAACACTAATAGACAGCTAAATTCTGTTCTATTGTAATCTCCCAGGTTCCAGTTTACTCAGAAAAGGGAACTTTAAATTTTATTAATTCCTAGGACCATTTCACCTAAAAGGGAAAATGTTCATAGGTGGGGGACTCTTGAGCTAATTAAGTTTCTCTTTTCGGGAAGGAAGATTTTGGAGGGAAGAAATTAATTTTCCTGGGAAAACCCCTAGATTTCCAGAGCTATTATGGGTCACTTTGGCTTCCAAGAACCCATCCCCTCCAAATGAAATCAGTCCCATCCTCATAGCTGTACTTCATTGTGGGGTAAGTCAGAGTGGGTACTGCTTCCAACTCCCAACATGTCACATTTACTGTTAGGCTCGTCTCGGGATAGAACTCGTGCTTTCTCGTAACCATACAACATTTATTGTTGGTACCACATGGTGGGTTAATTTTGTTCACACCACAATTGCTTGAAATATGTGAATATTTTCTTTCAGGTTTTTGAAGTGAAACAGAACTCTACATTTTTTGCGGAACTTTATTTACAATTTTAAGGACCGCATTTGCAAGGCCACTAGGTGGACTTTGTGTAATTCAAGATTCAGAACCACTGATTAGAAATCACTTTAGGTCTTATGTTACCAGGTGTAGATCAGAGGGGTAAATCAGAATCTTTATTGTCTAGTGAGGTTGACTTCGGGTGTTTGGTGTTTTTCTCTCAATAGTCGAAAACTCCAGATTTTGTGCAAGATTTTCCTGCAACATTACAGCTTTACTACGGAAACAATATGTCGATGTAGGCAAATCATGTGGGTTAAAGGGTCCTGAGCTCGCGAAATACATCTCTGACGAATTCGATAGACATGAGCGTTTACAGGCTGAGATAACCCAGAAGGAAAAAGACAGAGAGGCTGAAATAATTCAGAAGGAAAAAGACAGAGAGGCTGAAATGATTCAGAAAGAGAGAGAAAGCCGGATAGCTTTAGAGTTGGAGGATAGGAAGCTGCAGGCTGAGATGGATAATAGAGAAAACGAGAGACAACATCAGTTGGAGATTAGGCGCATGGATAATGAGTTGGAGAGGAGGAGACTTGAGAGTGGTGTTCCTACCACCCCCTCCATTTCCACACGCAGGCCAACTACAGATATACAGACAGAGGAAAACTACCATCACACTGGAGCGATGGCATTTCCTTTAGAACCATATAATGAGAACGCTGAAGGGATTGATCACTATCTTTCCAGGTTCGAACTTATGTGTTCTACATGTGGGCTTGATGAATCTAAATGGTCGGTGAAACTATCCCAGGGTTTAAGAACTACTGCTTTTGAAATTTTCTCTAGACTTAGTCATGAGGAACGACAGGATTACGATGTTCTCAAAAGAGCTTTACTAACTCGCTTCGAAGTCGATTCTGATAACTATAAAAGGAAATTCAGATCAGCTAAGAAGGAGCCTGAGGAAAGTTACGGCCAATGGGTTGAAAGATTAAAATCCTACCTGCACAAATGGGCAGAGATGGGAAAGTTTGAAGAAACATTTGAAGGACTCCGAGAGATGATATTGATTGACCAATTAAGGGATAAAATGTCATCAGAACTTCGGGCGTTCTTAACACAGAATGGAGCTGATAGACTTGAGGAAATTATTCTTTTGGCAGAGAGATAGGAGAAATCTCAGAAGGAGGTGGGAAGTAAGTGTCGGATGACCAAAGCTTCTCCCCCAGACCAATCACTCAAGACCAAAGAAAAAGAACACACCAACCCCAATAAGAAGTTGAAGAAATCTGCGAGCACCAGTCAAACTTATATTCAGGCTGCCAAGAAGAGTGGGAAGGACTACTGTACCAATTGCCGGAAGGTAGGACATCACACAAAAGATTGTCGGAAGAAACCTCCTACCCCTCACACAGTTGCATGTCTGACTCGCCAGAAGGAACGTAAGGTGAGCACTAGTGAAACGTCCAGTGTGACAACTCATGAAGACACCCACTCCAAAATTCCGGTAGTGGAATCCATCTTGCTAAATGGATACCCCGCCATTTGCTTATATGATACAGGTCTAAATTATGACTGCGTCGTAGCAACATCCTTAGTTCAGCCAGAACAGTTGACTGAGGAAATTGTGATTATACAGGGACCCTTGAAAAGTTCAGCCAAGATGTCACTACCTGTGGCTCGAGTACATATAGCTTCGCGTTATGTTACTGGAACAATCTAGGCAGCGGTGATGGAAAATCCTGTGTACCCAGTCCTGCTCGGTTGTCGTTACGTCTTTCTAGGAGAACCTATACAGCCTGTGATAGTCGCTGCTTTGACGACTAATTCGCAGACAGAAAAGACTCCAGCATCGTCGACTCCGACCAACCCTCGATCAGAGGATTTGAAGAAAGCACAGAGTGCTGACAGCACCTTGTTGCCATGCTTCAACAAACTGCCTAAAGCACATTCACCTCCACGTAGAGGCGACATGTATATGAAGGGTGGACTTCTATATCGCAAGGCAGGTAAAAGTGGACAAGAATATTCTCAATTAATTGTCCCGTCTACGTATCGTGCTCAACTATTGGATATGGGCCACAACTTATCTTTCAGTGGGCATATGGGAATAAATGCTACTATGCAAAGAATTTCCATGCACTATTTTGGCCCGGAATGAATTCTGACATCACCAGATATGTCAAGTCATGCCCTGAATGCCAACGAGTGACCCCAAGACATAGGACACCCCCTGTCCCGCTTGGTGAGATGCCCCTAACTGGATCTCCTTTCGAGAGAGTTGCCGTAGACATTATCGGACCACTCCCCAGGACGCGGAGGAAGAATCGATACATATTAACATTGGTGGACGTCTGTTCAATGTGGGCAGAAAGTATTCCAATGCCATCAAGTGACTCCAAGCATATTGCTGAAGCCTTACTTGAGATATTTACTCGGATTGGATTTCCCCTCAAAATCCTAACCGACAATGCATCACAGTTTCGCAGTAAACTCATGGAAGAAGTCTTTCGGCTATTTCATGCTCGCCATATCTATTCATCTCCCCATTTGCCTCAAACGAACGGGAGTGTAGAACGGCGGAACGGTACCCTCATCAGTATTCTGAGAAAGTTAGCTCATGAAAAACCAGAGGATTGGGACACATATATTCCTGCTGCATTATTCGCATACCGGGAAGTGCCTCATTACTCTACTGGAATTGCGCCCGCAACACTGTTGTTTGGGAGGCCAATCAAGGGACCCTTGGAAGTATTGCTGAGAACATGGACTGATGATCATGCAGATGATACAGTTGTTACTGCATCTGTTTATGTTGCTGAGTTGAAGAAACGTCTACAACATGGTTGGAGACAAGCGAATGTGAATCTGCGTCAAGCTCGACGAAGAATGACTCGCAATTTCAACAAGAAGGCAAAAGATAGAGAGCTGACAGTGGGTGAAAAAGTGCTGCTACTACTTCCAACCAGTCAGAACAAGTTGCAAATTGGATGGAAAGGACCATTTGAGGTGACAGAGAAAATATCTCGTACTCACTACAAAATTTCTGTCAAAGGCAAGTTGAAAGTGTTTCACATAAACCTTTTGAAGAAATGGAATGAAAGGTCCGCAACCTCCGAAACGGCCCACCTGATGGCTATGGCTGTTGCTACTAAAGTAGAACAAGGAATTACCATGGGAACAGAATGTACACTGCAAGCCAAAGAGACATTTCAGGATGTGGATATCAATCCCAACCTATCTCCAGATCAACAGAAGCAAATTCGAGATCTTATGGCAATGTATGCAGAAATACTTACCGACAAACCAGGTCTTACTAATTTAGTGGAATTTGATATGAAGCTAACAGATGATACACCTGTGCGAGTCAAGACGTACCCAGTTCCTTATGCCAAGCAAAATACTTTGCAGGAAGAGATACAGCAGATGCTCTCATCAGGAATTATATCACAATCTGAATCTCCATACAGTGCTAGTGTGGTGTTGTTGAGAAAACCTAATGGTGAACACAGAATGTGCATCGATTATCGACAGCTCAATGCGATTACTGAATTTCAGGCAGAACCTCTACCCGACCAGAATCAGCTGTTCACTAGTCTCAACACAGCCAAATACTTCACCAGGATTGATCTCAGTAAGGGATATTACCAAATTCCTGTGAAACCGGAAGTCAGACCGTGGTTAGCTTTCAGTACTCCTGGAGGACACTACGAGTTCAATGTTCTTCCATTTGGATTAAGTAACGCTCCAAGTGTATTTACACGCATGATGAGAAGATTACTTGACCCATTACATCATCCGGCCATCAGCCACTTCATGGATGATATTTTAGTTGCTACTGAAACATTTGAGGAGCATGTCGAAACATTGCATCTATTGTTAAAGCGACTTAAGGAAACAGGTTTGACAGCAAGACCCAAGAAGTGTCAAATAGGATTTCAACAATTGGACTTCCTAGGCCATAAGGTATCTCAAGGCTTCATAACACCTCAAGAAGGAAATGTGGAGAAACTTCAGAGAGCACCTCGCCCAAGGACCAAAAAGGATGTTCGATCATTCGTCTCCTTATGTGGATTCTATCAAAGATACATCAAATACTTCAAAACACTGGCTGCACCCTTAACGGATCTTACCAAAAAGGGGAATCCAGAGAAAGTCATATGGTCAGCTGATTGTGAGAAGGCTTTTACAGCTCTCAAACAAGCTTTAACAGCCAAACCGATCCTACATCTACCCAACCTCGACCGCTCATTCGTGCTCCGCACAGATGCGAGTAATATTGGAATAGGGGCCACCTTACTCCAGAGGAAAGGAGATGATCACTCAGAGCTATTCCCTGTAGCTTATGCAAGCAGGAAACTGAATGCTTCTGAACGGAACTACTCGGTGATCGAGCGTGAGTGCCTTGGTCTAATCTGGGCTGTGGAAAAGTTTCAGGCATACCTGTATGGTAAACATTTTACAGTGCAATGTGATCACCAACCCTTGATGTTTCTGGCATCGTCACGGAATCTGAACGCAAGACTCATGCGATGGTCGCTGCTGTTGCAACCATACTCATTCCAAATCGAATACGTTCCTGGGAAAATGAACGTAGGCGCTGACTTCTTGAGTCGTTGTCCAGTTGATGATGAACCATCAACTTTGGATGAAGTGGAAAACCAACAAGAGGGATCACAAAAGGAACCGTGTCAGCTGTGAACGACTGAGACGATAGTTCTCCACAGAGATCAATCTGGAGGGGGGCTCTGTCGCATGATTGCGCACTCCGTCTTGTTCACTGCTGCACATCACAATTTCAAAACACACTTCTCACTAAGGGTTTGCACTAGAGAGAATTGGGATGCTAGGAATGTGGCGTCAACAGTATTAATAGCTGTGACACCCAATGATGGACAGATCATGTGGTTTAAGCCCGTTCTGTCCATTGGTTAACCATTTCGCCCGCGAAATATTCTGGGTCCAGCGACGCTAGATTTCGGCACTTGCAGAGCGACCGGCCAAGCATCTAGATGTGGTTTAGGTCTCTGTATGTCCTCATCCTGATTCAGAAGGAAAGCTTCAGACGAAATCATGCCTGAGTTTGTTTATTTCTGAGTCAGGTAAAGCTTTAAGTATGAGAGTGTGTGTGTGTAAGTTCCGGCACTAATATATATATATATATATTCTTCTATTGGAAGATAGAACCCAACTTTCAACCAGTCCCAAAATGGCTACTCTCTGCCAGCACTGATGTAGATATCTGACTCCATCTCTCATTCGTTTCCAGAAGAGTGCTGTACAATCACTACGTCTGAAGCTGTGAAAAGAGGCTCAATTATGCCCAGACTGTTTCCTATTCTTGAGTCTAAATCCCACTGGCTTGCTGACTGCGTTCAGAGCAGGGTTAGTACAAGATAAACTATGATCTGGTGCTAGGTGTCGCCTTAGTTGCAATCCACAGCGAACCGCCAACACACGCGAATGGGAGAAGGAGGAATGAAAGACTCTACCTCTTATCTTATATGTCCGTGGCGTGAAGACAGATTGTGAGTGTAACTGTTTAGCATCCATGACTGGTCCAGCATTTATACTGCTGTGATTGATTCAAACAAGCATTTAGCACTCTGACCGAACCACAGTCCAGCTAACAGTCCAACACCGGCACTCGAGTGAACGAATAAAAGAAGAATGGTGTTAGTTTGAGAGAATGAGTACAATGTGGTGTCTCATCTTTCTTTCACTCTGTATATATATATATGTGTGTTATTGAATGAGAGGCAGTGTAAATCCTCATAAGGAACATTTCACATAGACCTCCACATTCATACCAATTATATGTTAACTTATATTAACTTTAGAGTGAAATATTTAATGTATGTTTCTTTACATTATTACTTTGATGCAACATGTGGAATGTAGTTTATTAAACCATCACCCTGTTTGACCGAGTAAGTAAAGGACATAATATGCTATCATGCATAAGCACTTCTAAACTGTCAAGGGGAAATATCACCCCAGTGTCAGAAGAAGTAAGTAAAGGAAATGACAGAAGAGGTGAGAGGGTATAAACAGGAAAGTATCCAGGCAGACTAAAACAATGGTGGCAGCACTGATTGGTAACATGAGTTAATGAGAACAATCATTCTATTCTGTTCCATTACTATGTAGGGATCAGATATGCTGGGTACATCTCATCATTTACTCTCCATCATTCTTTTCTAGCCTTGTCAGTCACTGTGTCTGTGTCCTCTGTGAGAACAACAGCCAACCAGCCCCAGGTACAAGTGCAGTAAAAAGAAAGCTTGCCCAATATAATTGCTGATGTCTAATGCCAGTACAAGGAGACACAATGTAGCTCTTAACTTGTAGGTACTTCCTGAATCTGCTACCTTCTGTACCTCATGTCTGTAAACCCTTTTCATTCTTGTCCACTGGAGGATCATCATCCTGTGGCTAGATATAAATGTGTTCACCATGTTTATCCACCTTAGGTGAGGATGGCGGTGTTCGCAGATTGTCATGATCCAGAGTTGCAGATCATTGTCCAATAATGTACTCATGATCCAGAGTGGCAGATCATTGTCCAATAATGTACCATGGGACTGCCAATCATGAGCTGCTCAGTAAGATCTGTTGTCAGGAGTTGATCTGATCAAAAGTCTTCTTTGAGCTTTGCTTCCTGGAGATGTGACAACATAAGTGATTTGGGGAGACTTTCTAAGATCATTAGGATCAGTTTTATCATTCACAATAGACTTGAAAATTGTTAATATCATGGCTGAAGTCTGATAGACAATTTTATAAGGAAAGACTGTGTCATATAGTTATGCATTCCAGAAAGTTCTCCTGGATATGTGTAGACTGTTTAATTCCAAGTTTCACTCAATAACTCAACTGAAAGTTCACAAACAGAACATTTGTGTAGTGCAGAGACTTTGTTAGGAAATCAGAAGGGTGGTACCGTGATGAAATGCCAGAACTGCCATGAGATCTGCCAGGAGTTCTAATCTCCATTGTGTCTTAGAAAATTATTCTGGAACCAAAGTGGTTTAGTTCATATGTCATAATGCATCACTGGTTTACTTCCACAGGTTTTTTTTTATTTTGAGTAATAAACCAAAATTAACTGTTTCTGCATTTTTCTGTCAGTTCATTGTGGTGTGACAAAACTTTTCATTATTATCTATGTGTTTAGTTAATGTAACTACTTCACATAAAGGTAGTATCTGGAACTACAGGTGACTGGGTAAACACTAATAGACAGCTAAATTCTGTTCTATTGTAATCTCCCAGGTTCCAGTTTACTCAGAAAAGGGAACTTTAAATTTTATTAATTCCTAGGACCATTTCACCTAAAAGGGAAAATGTTCATAGGTGGGGGACTCTTGAGCTAATTAAGTTTCTCTTTTCGGGAAGGAAGATTTTGGAGGAAAGAAATTAATTTTCCTGGGAAAACCCCTAGATTTCCAGAGCTATTATGGGTCACTTTGGTTTCCAAGAACCCATCCCCTCCAAATGAAATCAGTCCCATCCTCATAGCTGTACTTCATTGTGGGGTAAGTCAGAGTGGGTACTGCTTCCAACTCCCAACATGTCACAATCAATGTTAGACATATATCTAAATATGTGGCTTAGAGAAAACATCAAGCTGTATCAATGTTAGACAGAAAACATCAAGTTGTATCAATGGTAGACAGAAAATATCAAGTTGTATCAATGTTAGACAGAAAGCCTCATGTTGTATCAATGCTAGACAGAAAACCTCAAGTTGTATCAATGTTTGACAGAAAACATCAAGTTGTATCAATTTTACACAGAAAACATCAAGTTGTATCAATGTTAGACAGAAAACCTCAAGTTGTATCAATGTTAGACAGAAAACCTCAAGTTGTATCAATGTTAGACAGAAAACCTCAAGTTGTTAGACATATATCTAAATGTATGGCTTAGAGAAAACATCAAGTTGTATCAATGTTAGACATATATCTAAATGTGTGGCTTAGAGAAAACATCAAGTTGCATCAATTTTAGACAGAAAACATCAAGTTGTATCAATGGTAGATATATATATATATATATCTCAATGTGTAGCTCAGAGAAAACATCAAATTATTTCAATGTTCAACACAAAACATCAAATTGCATACAAGTTTGACAGAAAATATCAATTTTCAACCAAACACTTAAAGTCTGAGGTTTGTAGTAGTTTCTTAATTAAACTAAAGTATTGTCAGCTGGAAACAATTACCTGAGAAAGATTCAAAATAATCCTTTTCATCTTTTGTACAGTCCTTGTTGTTTTGATACTTGTCAAAGCACCTCTGTAAATATTCCATGACGTGCTTCAGCAGAACCAGGTCATGCAGCTCAAGGGCAACATTGTACGTCTGCAACAGAAACAAAGTTAGCTTGTCACATCTCAGACATGGAATCTTGTCTGAAATAAAGCTGTGCTGAGATAAAAGAGAACATACACTAAATGTAGACAGAAACACAGATGTTAGCTAGTCTCATCTCAGACACAGGATCTTTAAAAATCTACACACTATAATAAACATATCACACATCATCTAAACACTATAAAATTCCTATGACACAGCATCAACACACTATAAAATTCATACGACACAGCATCAACACACTATAATATACATATGACATACATCAATCTAAAAATTGTAATATACACATCATCTACACATTGTGACAAAGTCCAAGATGTCCCATCTTGTTTTGCTTATATCGGGATCGATCCGGCATAAAAACTATGTGTATTTTTGTACGCTTTTATATATATATATATATATATATATATATATATATATATATATATATATATATATATATATATATATATATATATGGTGTCAGGTCTTAGTCAGATATGACTGAGCTACCATATAACAGTAGACGGTACTACCTGCTTTCTGTTAGCGCCGAACGTTGGGCGGCACTTACCAAACCCGACACCCCACATCGTGCCAACGGCTTCGGGCGGAAGAGCGCAATTGGGAGGGTACAAGCCTTACCCTGGTGCGAGGAAATGCAACCTAAAGACAAAATGTCATGGCAATGCAGACCAGGCCCTAAGCCTTGGTTGGTGGCTGGTCTAGGATCGAAGCTCCGACAGGCGGACAGTTAGAGCATTGCTTTGCTGATCTGGCAGCTTCTGCAGCTTGTCTTGTTCCAGATGTAGAGGTGAAACCTTTCCTCTGGAGTGAACTAGGCAGGCCGAGAGAGGGATCATGCTGCATGGGCAACACATGATCTCTATATTTTAGCCCAGGCTTTGTGCTATGGAGAGGCAATAACTCCATCCCTGGTCTTAACCGGTCTTGGAATCAAAGCAAGAAGCAACTGTTATGGGTTATAAGTCCCTGTCAGCTGGCATAGACATGGGGCGCCACCCATTGCCTCTGACAGTGGGAGACACCTACAGGTGTCACTGATCAGCTACCGCCCGCCTCAAGCTGGGCAGCCCCCGGCCAATTGGGTGCTGATCCGCCACAACCTGCCTGCTTCAATGGGTGCTTGGGGCTAGGACAAAATCTGAAACGCAGGCTGTAAAACCAATGCACCAGGTACTAATAAAAAGAAAAATAGAAACCTCAAGCTAAGGCTTGCAACCTGGAACATGAGAACCATGTGTCCAGGATTTTCCACTGACTTGACCAATATTGACGATGTGAGAAAAACGGCTGTCATTGATGCCGAACTCAATCGTCTTAACATTGATATTGCTCGCCTGCAGGAGACTCACCTCGCTGAGGAAGGGTCACTCAGGGAAAAAAATTACACCTTTTTTTGGAAGGGTAGAGGGCAGGCAGAAAAAAGGCAACACGGTGTGGGCTTTGCAGTGAAGAATTCGCTACTGGGAATGATTGAAATTCCAGGAGGAGGAAATGAAAGACTATTATCCCTGCGCTTGGCAACCTCTTGTGGTTTTGCCACCATTATTACTGCATATACACCGACACTCGATTCCTCTGATGATGTGAAGGATTCATTCTATGAGGAGTTAGACTCCGTGATCAAGGCAGTTCCAAAATCTTACTACATTTATATGCTCGGTGATTTCAATGCTCGTGTGGGCAAGGACTCTAGTTCATGGCCAGTGTGCCTTGGAAAATACAACATCGGTCGCATGAATAGGCAAAGGCTTCTGGAGCATTGCACCAGAAATGACCTATGTATTTTAAAATAAAAGAGCTGCATAAGGTCACATGGAAACATCCAAGATCTGGCCATTAGCACCAGCTGGACTTCATCATCACACGGAGACAACATCTGAACCATATTTCACTGACTCGAAGTTACCACAGTGCTGACTATGATACGGATCATTCTTAGGTTGTTGCAAGGGTTAGACTGAGACCAAAGAGAATCTACACAGCTAAACACAAATCTAGCCCCAGGATTAATATTATTAACACTCACGATCCTGAAAAGTGCTTTCAGTTTCAACAGCAACTTGAAGACGCTTTCACTGATAAACCAGAAAATTGTACAGTAAATGAAAAGTGGGGTCAACTTAAGGAAACTCTTTATAAAACTGCTGTAGGGGTTTAGAGCACTGTGGATCATAAGAGGCAGGACTGGTTTGCGGCAAACAGCCAGACTCTGCAGCCCTTGATTGATAAGAAGAAGATAGCTCTCTTAAGAAACAAGGAAAGACCAACGTGTAACACTCTAAGGCAAGCTAGGAAGGATGTGCAAAAGGCTGCCAGGCAGTGTGCAAATGATTACTGGATCAAGTTATGTGAGTCCATTCAAATCGCAAGTGATAAGGGAAACATCAGGAGCATGTATGAAGGGATAAAGAAAGCCTGTGGTCCAATGATCAAAAGAAATGCACCATTGAAAACCTTGACTGGAGAAATCATCACTGATAAGAAACAGCAGATGGATAGATGGGTCAAGCACTATTTGGAGCTTTACTCAAGTGAGACCAAACTAGCGGATGATGCCCTCAACGCCATAGAGGCTCTACCAACTCTTGACCACCTGGACACACTTCCCACCATAACAGAAGTTAAGTGTGCTATAAATGAACTTGCATCTGGCAAGGCTCTAGGTAAGGATGGGATTCCAATAGAGGTTACCAGGGGTGGGCAAGACACACTCACTCTACAGATTCACCAGCTAATAGAGCTATGCTGGCGAGAAGGACAAGTTCCACAGGATTTCAAAGATTCAAACATCATAACACTGTACAAGAACAAGGGCGATCGGAGTGACTGCAACAACTATAGGGTATCTCACTTCTGTGTATTGTTGGAAAAGTATTTGCCAGAATTGTTCTGCGCGGACTTCAAGTCCTAGGAGATCAAGTCTACCCCGAATCACAGTGTGGCTTTCGACAGAACTGGTCTACCATTGATATGATATTCTCATTGCGACAAATGCTAGAAAAATGCCGTGAACTGAATTAACCACTGTTTATTGCCTTCATCGACCTCACAAAGGCATTTGATTTGGTCAGTCGTGAGGGTCTGTTCAAGGCACTAAAGAAGATTGGCTGCCCACCAACTCTTCTGTCCATTGTGGAATCGTTCTTCACAGGCATGAAGGGCATAATCAAGTTTGATGGTGCAACTTCTGAAGAGTTTGAAATCAAGAGTGGAGTTAAGCAAGGTTGTGTACTAACCCCCACCCTCTTTGGAATATACTTTTCACTTCTACTGAAATATGACTTTCGTGATCAGGATGGTGGTATATACATTCACTCATGCTCAGATGGCGGCCTCTACAATGCTCAGAGATTGAAGTCCAAGACCAAAATTAGGAGGGTACTGATCAGAGAGTTGCTTTTTGCAGATGATGCTGCAGTTACGACCCACTCTGAGGAAGAATTGCAATGTCTACTATCTGCATTCTCCAATGCTTGTTCTGAATTGGTTTAACAATTAGCAAAACGAAGACACAGATTATGTCACAAGGTGCACATGGGGTACCATCAATCTTTATTGACGACGCCGAACTAGAGATGGTAGACCATTTTACATATCTAGGATCAGTGGTAAATAGCAAATTATCCCTAGATCAGGAAATCAACATCCGGATTGGTAAGGCAGCAACAACAATGAACAGGTTAAGAAAAAGAGTGTGGGAGAACAGGAAGCTTACTGTCAAAACAAAAGTCCTTGTCTATCAAGCCTGTGTCCTTAGTACTCTTCTTTATGGCAGTGAAACCTGGACAACTTACTCACACCAAGAGAAACGTTTAAACAGCTTTCATATGCGGTGTCTGCAAAGAATTCTTGGTATTAAGTGGCAAGACAAAATCACAAATACTGAAGTATTGGAAAGATCAGGTTGTGTGACGGTTTATTCCATGCTCAGTCTTCGTAGACTTAAATGGATAGGACATCTTAGGAGGATGGATGATGGTAGAATACTAAAGGACATCTTTTTTGGTGAATTACAGATGGGTAAGAGATCTCAGGGTCGGCCTCTACTACAATACAAAGATGTGTGTAAGCGGGACATGATTGATACAGGCATTGATAATGCACATTGGGAGCAAGTCGCCGCTGAACGTGTTGCATGGAGGGCAAACATCAGAAACAGAATAAAAACAAAGGGGAAAATTATTGCAGATAAGTCACACACCGAGCGTGTGAGACATAAGATGGTGCATGATGGTGGAAATGACCACGTGTTCACATGCACCCACTGTGAACGAACATTTACAGCGCGAATTGGCCTTATCAGTCACATTTGCTACCGCCATAGGTAAAAGTTATTATACCTTTTTAAAGCTATCGTCTGTCAAGACGGCAAGGTGCCAATAATGTGTGTGTGTGTGTGCGTGTGCGTGCGTGTGTGCATGCATGGATGCATATGTGCGTGCGTGTGTGCATGCATGCGTGTGTGTGTGTGTGCGTGTGTGTGTCATGTCTATAGTATAACATACTCCTAATGGGTATTCCTAATTTTGCTTGTATAAATGTATTTCAATGGAATAGTTGTAGAGTTATAATGCACAAGTTAGTGTACCTCACCAAACCTACAAATTTGGCTGAGACATTTTTCTCAGTTTAGTCTGAGAAAATCATGGCAACAGAACAAGCTGGATGGATTACTTCCGGTCGCGAGGAGAAAGCGAATAACCATTCTTTCTGTGTAGCAGCATCACAGAGGCAACATTGTCAGTCACTAGGTTATAGAGCTCATCTAGAGTGTTATGTAACGGCATCATGTCATGTAACACGCATGTTATGTAACACGCGAATCCATATGTTTGTGTATTCTCATCTGTCATATTATACAGTTAAATACCATTTGATTTTATCATGTATAATCTAAACTTATGTTCATTACTGTAGTTTGAGTGAGAGAGTGAGTGAGTGTGAATGAGAGACAGAATGAGTGAGCGTGAGAGTGAATGAGTGAGAGTGAATGAGTGAGCGTGAGAGTGAATGAGTGAGCGGGAGAGTGAATGATTGAGCGTGAGAGTGAATGAGTGAGCGGGAGAGTGAATGAGTGAGAGTGAATGAGTGAGCGGGAGAGTGAATGAGTGAGTGTGAATGAGAGACAGAATGAGTGAGCGTGAGAGTGAATGAGTGAGAGTGAATGAGTGAGCGTGAGAGTGAATGAGTGAGCGGGAGAGTGAATGATTGAGCGTGAGAGTGAATGAGTGAGCGGGAGAGTGAATGAGTGAGAGTGAATGAGTGAGCGGGAGAGTGAATGAGTGAGAGTGAATGAGTGAGCGTGAGGGTGAATGAGTGAGCGGGAGAGTGAATGAGTGAGCGTGAGAGCGAATGAGTGAGCAGGAGAGTGAATGAGTGAGAGTGTCTGTGTGTGTGAGTGAATGAGTGAGAGTGAATGAGTGAGCGTGAGAGTGAATGAGTGAGCGTGAGAGTGAATGAGTGAGCGGGAGAGTGAATGAGTGAGCGGGAGAGTGAATGAGTGAGCGAGAGAGTGAATGAATGAGCATGAGAGTGAATGAGTGAGCATGAGAGTGAGCGGGAGAGTAAATGATTGAGCGGGAGAGTGAATGAGTGAGCGTGAGAGTGAATGAGTGAGAGTGAATGAGTGAGCGTGAGAGTGAATGAGTGAGAGTGAATGAGTGAGCGTGAGAGTGAATGAGTGAGCGTGAGAGTGAATGAGTGAGAGTGAATGAGTGAGCGTGAGAAGGAATGAGTGAGCGTGAGAGTGAATGAGTGAGCGGGAAAGTGAATGATTGAGCGTGAGAGTGAATGAGTGAGTGTGAGAGTAAATGAGTGAGCGTGAGAGTGAATGAGTGAGCGTGAGAGTGAATGAGTGAGCGTGAGAGTGAATGAGTGAGCGGGAGAGTGAATGATTGAGCGTGAGAGTGAATGAGTGAGCGGGAGAGTGAATGAGTGAGCGGGAGAGACAGAATGAGTGAGCGTGAGAGTGAATGAGTGAGCGGGAGAGTGAATGAGTGAGAGTGAATGAGTGAGCGGGAGAGTGAATGAGTGAGCGGGAGAGTGAATGAGTGAGAGTGAATGAGTGAGCGTGAGGGTGAATGAGTGAGCGGGAGAGTGAATTAGTGAGAGTGAATGATTGAACGGGAGAGTGAATGAGTGAGCAGGAGAGTGAATGAGTGAGCGGGAGAGTGACTGAGTGAGCGGGTGAGTGAATGAGTGAGCGGGAGAGACAGAATGAGTGAGCGTGAGAGTGAATGAGTGAGCGGGAGTGAATGAGTGAGAGTGAATGAGTGAGCGGGAGAGTGAATGAGTGAGAGTGAATGAGTGAGCGGGAGAGTGAATGAGTGAGAGTGAATGAGTGAGCGTGAGGGTGAATGAGTGAGCGGGAGAGTGAATGAGTGAGCGTGAGAGCGAATGAGTGAGCGGGAGAGTGAATGAGTGAGCGGGAGAGTGAATGAGTGAGAGTGAATGAGTGAGCGTGAGGGTGAATGAGTGAGCGGGAGAGTGAATTAGTGAGAGTGAATGATTGAACGGGAGAGTGAATGAGTGAGCAGGAGAGTGAATGAGTGAGCGGGAGAGTGACTGAGTGAGCGGGTGAGTGAATGAGTGAGCGGGAGAGACAGAATGAGTGAGCGTGAGAGTGAATGAGTGAGCGGGAGTGAATGAGTGAGAGTGAATGAGTGAGCGGGAGAGTGAATGAGTGAGAGTGAATGAGTGAGCGGGAGAGTGAATGAGTGAGAGTGAATGAGTGAGCGTGAGGGTGAATGAGTGAGCGGGAGAGTGAATGAGTGAGCGTGAGAGCGAATGAGTGAGCGGGAGAGTGAATGAGTGAGCGGGAGAGTGAATGAGTGAGCGGGAGAGTGAATAAGTGAGTGAGAGAGTGAATGAGTGAGCGGAGAGTGAACGAGTGAGCGGGAGAGTGAATGAGTGAGCAGGAGAGTGAATGAGTGAGCAGGAGAGTGAATGAGTGAGCGGGAGAGTAAATGATTGAGCGGGAGAGTGAATGAGTGAGCGTGAGAGTGAATGAGTGAGCGTGAATGAGTGAGCGTGAGAGTGAATGAGTGAGAGTGAATGAGTGAGCGTGAGAGTGAATGAGTGAGCGTGAGAGTGAATGAGTGAGAGTGAATGAGTGAGCGTGAGAAGGAATGAGTGAGCGTGAGAGTGAATGAGTGAGCGTGAGAGTGAATCAGTGAGCGGGAGAGTGAATGATTGAGCGTGAGAGTGAATGAGTGAGCGTGAGAGTACGGGAGAGTGAATGAGTGAGCAGGAGAGTGAATGAGTGAGCGGGAGAGACAGAATGAGTGAGCGTGAATGAGTGAGCGGGAGAGTGAATGAGTGAGCGGGAGAGTGAATGAGTGAGCGGGAGAGTGAATGAGTGAACGGGAGAGTGAATGAGTGAGCGGGAGAGTGAATGAGTGAGAGTGTGTGTGTGAGTGAATGAGTGAGAGTGAGAGTGAATGAGAGAGAGAGAGAGAGAGAGAGTGGTGTGTGTGTGTGTGTGTGTGTGTGTGTGTGTGTGTGTGTGTGTGTGTGTGTGTGTGTGTGTGTGTGTGTGGGATGCGCTGGCATCACTACTTTTACGTCACATACTTTTTATGTACACATTTTTTCTCCATGTTTAGCCTTGTTTATGTTTACAACATTCATTTCACAATGTTTATTTTTCTTCCTATGTAAATGTATAATGCTCTTGATGAACGAAAGACGAGTGATTGGAAGGGCCGAATGTAAGACGGGCCTGCGCGCCCAATTTGTGACCCTAATAAAGTTGATTTGATTTGATTTGATTTGATTTGTTATAGTTATTCTTATGGTTCTTGTTAAACAAATATTTTATAAATGTATAAGATAAAAGAAACCTAGGGCAATAGTTTCGCACCAGACAAGCTTTGGTCACGATTAGTTGAAGGATTCAGACACCTCCAGCATCAAATATGTTTGAATAAGCAAGAACTTTGACCTGAATTGAATCAATGCTCACCACACTACAACCTACAATGTTTGTGGTTGTTTACCACCAGATACCCAAGAGAACTTTATTCTAAGTGCAGTGCCGCACTTAGAAATCAGTCACTAGGGACAGGAAATTTGTGAACATAATTTCACCTGAGGAGAAGTCGAGACGAGATCTGACGAACCCACTTGCCAGCCTGGAGGACAAGACTCATCAGCTAAGTGACCACAATTTCCTGTCGGCCAACACGATAGACATTCAAAACCAATTTCTAACTATTTCAGGCCATATGTGATTATATTCATTCCAGCTGAATTAGAACATAGCAGGCCATTAATATTCACTTCAAGATAGAATTTTTAGAATAGGAAGGGTAAATGTAAAACCCTAATTGTGTACAGGATTATATCCCATGGATCACCCGAAGTGTTTTAACACATTAAAACTAAGTGTTGTGATTTTCAATTTTAACCAAACTTAGTTTGTTATCTTAGTAAGTATTATTACTATAAGTAGAATATAAGACCATATGAAAGGTTTTTAACGTTACACATATATTAATCTGTCTATCTCTGTGTCTGTGAGAGTGAATCAGATTTGGGGGATCAATCTTTATTCAGGCATAGTAGCTGGAAAACCTTGCCAGACTGTCTTTGCTTAAATATAGTTGTACGCCATTCCTTTCCGCCTGACACTGACAGAAGATTAGACCTGTTCTGGGACCTTTGATAAGTCTAGAATTATGAGCCATTTGGTCTCTTCTTCGTCAGTGAATAGTCTTTCTGTTATTAGGAAGTCTATTGGTATCTACTTTGGTATATTTTCTATCATTGTAGCATATGCTATGATATATATATATATATATATATATATACTGACATTGGCACCTTGCCGTCTTGACAGACGATAGTTTGTGCTTTAAAAAGGCATAATAACTTTTAACTATGGCGGTAGCGAGTGTGACTGATAAGGCCAATTTGCACTGTAAATGTCCGTTCACAGTGGGTGCATGTGAACACGTGGTCATTTCCACCATCATGCACCATCTTACGTCTCAAACGCTTGGTGTGTGACTTTTCTGCAATCATTTTCTCCTTTGACTTTATTCCATTTCTGATATTTGCCCTCCATGCAACACGTTCAGCGGCGACTTGCTCCCAATGTGCATTATCAATGCCTGTATCAATCATGTCCCGCTTACACACATCTTTGTATCGTAGTAGAGGCCGACCCTGAGATCTCTTACCCATCTGTAATTCACCAAAAAAGATATCCTTTGGTATTCTACCATCATCCATCCGCCTAAGATGTCCTATCCATCTAAGTCTACGAAGACTGAGCATGGAATAAACTGTCACACAACCTGATCTTTCCAATACTTCAGTATTTGTGATTTTGTCTTGCCACTTAATACCAAGAATATATATATATATATATATATATATATATATATATATATATATATATATATATATATATATATATATATATATATATATATATTATAGTGTGTAGATGATGTGTCATCAATGTGATATAGTGTGTAGATGATGTGTCATATACATATATTATAGTGTGTAGATGATGTGTAATATACATATATTATAGTGTGTAGATGATGTGTAATATATATATATACTAGCAGACCCGGCCCGGCTTCGCCCAGTCCCTGGTGGGGAGCATCTCATTTAATTCATATAAGTAGTCATATAAGCTCCCGTTCCCGACTATCTATCTGTCTATCTGTCTGTCTGTCTGTCTGTCTGACCCTGCCCGGCATCGCCTAGCTCCTGATGTGGAGCATCTCATTTAATTCATATAAGTTCCCGTTCCCGACTATCTGTCTGTCTGTCTGTCTGTCTGTCTGTCTGTCTGTCTGTCTGTCTGTCTGTCTGTCTGCCTGTCAGTCTAATCATTTATTGGTTGCAGTTAGAACAACCTTAGATAAACGAAGACCAACTTACAAAAAGCATTAGAAAGAGCACTTGAAAGATCTTTACCTATTCCCCCAACAATTAACTTGGGTAAATGGAGCGGCGGCAGCAGCAGCAGAAGAAGAAGAAAAAGGAGGAGTAGGAGGAGGGAGGAGGAAGAGGGTGGAGGAGGGAGGAGGAGGGAGGAAGAGATAGGAGGAGAGAGGAGGAGGAGGGAAGAGGAGGAGGAGGGGGGAAAGAGGAGAAGGAGGAGGAGGGAGGAGGAGGGAGGAGGAAGAAGAGGGAGGAGGAGGGAGGAGGAGGAAGGAGGAGGAGAGAGGAGGAGAGAGGAGGAGGAGGAAGGAGGAGGAAGGAGGAGGAAGAGGAAGGAGGAAAAGGGAGGAGGGAGGAGGAGAACGCAGGAGGAGGAGGAAGAGAACGCAGGAGGAGGAGGGGGAGGAGGAAGAGGGAGAGAGAGGAGGGAGGAGGAGGGAGGAGGAGGAAGGAGGAGGAGAGAGAAGGAGGGAGGAGGTGGAGGGAGAAGGAGGAGGGAGGAAGAGGTAGAAGGAGGAGGGAGAAGGAGGAGAAGGAGGGGGATGAGGAGGAATGGTGAGGAGGGAGGAGGAGGAAGAGGGAGGAGGAGGGATGTGGAGGAAGAGGGAGGAGGAGGGATGTGGAGGAAGGAGGAGGAGGGAGGAGGTAGAGGGAGGAGGAGGGAGAAAAAGGGAGGAGGGAGGAGGAGAGAGGAGGAGGAGGGAGGAGGTAGGAGGAGGATGAAGAGGGAGGAGGAGGGAGGAGGGAGGAAGAGATAAGCGGAGAGAGAAGGAGGAGGGAGGAGGAGGGAGGAGGAGGAGTAGGGAGGAATAGGAACGATTAGGAGGAGGAGGGGGAAAGAGGATAAGGAGGAGAAGGGAGGAGGAGGAAGAGGGAGGAGGAGGGAGGAGGAGGAAGGAGGAGGAAGGAGGAGGAGGAGGAGAGAGGAGGAGGAAGGAGGAGTAGGGAGGAGGAGGAGAGAGGAGGAGGTATTAGGAGAAGGGAGAAGGAGGAGGGAGGAGGAGGGGAGGAGGAAGAGGGAGGAGGAAGAGGGAGGAGGAAGAGGGAGAAGGAGGGAGGAGGAGGAGGAGGAGGAGAACGCAGGAGGAGGGAGAGGAGGGAGGAGGGAGAGGGAGGAGGAGGTAGAGGGAGGAGGAGGAGGAGGAAGGAAAGGGAGGAGGAAGAGGAGGAGGAAGAGGAGGAGAAGGGAAGAGGAGGGTGGAGGGAGGAGGAGGAGGTAGAGGGAGGAGGAGGAGAAGGGAGGAGGAGGGAGGAGGAAGAGGGAGAAGAAGGGAGAAGGAGGAGGAGGGAGGAGGATGAGGGAGGAGGATGAGGGAGGGAGGAGGAGGAGGGAGGAGGAGGGATGAGGAAGGAGAGGGAGGAGAAGGGAGGAGGAGGGAGGAGGCGGAAGGAGAAGGAGGAAGGAGTAGGAGGGAGGAGGATGGAGGAGGAGGGGAGAGGAAGAGGGAGAAGGAAGAGGGAGGAGGAGGGAGGAGGGATAGGGAGGAGGGGGAGGAGGTAGAGGGAGGAGGAAGAGGAGGATGGAGGAGGAGGAGAGAGGAGGAGGAGGGTGGAGGGAGGAGAAGGAGGAGGAGGGGAGGAGGTAGAGGGAGGAGGAGAAGAGAGGAGGAGGAAGTTCCCCATTCCGAATTCATACTCGTCTAGGTTCTGTGATTTCGGTCCTTCCATTGATTGTTCTTCCCTTCTACATGACTGTAGATAACTTCCTTACACATAAAAAGATGAATTGTTATTGATATTGCCGTGGCATGGAGGAATATCAGCAGCAGAGTTGATCCAGAAAACCAAAGACCGAGATCTATGGAGAGCAATGAACGCCTACGCCAGCCGGCACGGCACTTGATGATGATGATGATGATTGCTGTGTGACGATTCTGTGTAGTCACGTCATTTTCTTCGCTTGTCCTAGCGTTGTGGTTCGGGGATTCTTTCATCATCATCATCATATATTTACGTACGTATTTAGGGAGGGGGAGGAGGAGGAAGAAGAAAAAAAACTATGACAGTTGGCTGCGCTGGAATGAAAGGAAGACGTGTAGAAAATTTCATCTCAATCGGATGGGCCGTTCGCGAACACATAAAGGACATACACACACACCCACCCACACACATCCTTTTTTATATATAAGATGACACATCATCTACACACTATAGCACATTGATGACACATCATCTACACACTATATCACATTGATGACACACCATCTACACATTACAAACAAACCACCATGGACCGCAACTCTAGGATGTGTCAAATCTGTAAGGACATGAGACATGACAATTAAAACAATAACAGTCACAATTGTTTCCTCTTACGGTCAAATAGTCTCCAAGGATGATCAATAAACGCTTGCAGTTATTCATCTGCCCGAGCTCTGATCTTGGCAAAGACCTGGCAATATTCTTGACTTTGACCACCCAGTTGCCATACTGGACACTGTTGCGGTTTTGGGGAATGTGGTTCAAGAGTTCTTTCAGATCCTTTTCATTCAGTTCTGGAAATAATATAAGAACTCTATATTGATAGCATCTGTTCATAGAAAACTATCATCTGTAAACTTGTCCTCTTTTAAAGTCAAGATACATAAAACTATCTTTTGTAAACTTATCCTCTTTTAAAGTCAAGGTACAGTAAACAATCTGTAGACATGTAAAGTCATTATACAGTAAACAATTTGTACATACATACAGGTCATCATCCATTCCAGCACATACAGACATGTATCAAGATTCCCATGGACTCTGCTATTCCATCTGTCCATTGTTTAAAGGTCAGCCTCTTCTTCTGCTTCCATTTGGTCAGTACATCATTGCCTCTACCAGCTCTAACATGCGACCATTTGTGTGTGTTAAACAATACTAAAGGTGGCAGAGGCAACCGCCATTAATTCACAAAAGCCAATTTTGTGCAAACAGAAAGACATGATAGTCAGTTTTAAATTACTGTGGTAGACAATTGACATTGCTGTGTGGATATGTGTGCTGTATATTTCAGTTTGAAGGATTTATTTAATTACTTTAGTTTATGTTGTGTGATTTCTGCAGTATGTACCTGACGAGATGCAGCGAAATATGCCAGGGAATAAATCATGCAATCTATTGTTTATGTCTTCGCTATTCAAATTTGCTACGGGAAAACATTATTTTGAACTTCTAAAAGTGCAATTAAAAGACAGAAAATATTCCCAAGATGAAATTCAGTTAAAATGTGAAGTACCAAACTTACGGTTAGCGAAAGTAATCATACGTGTTTCAAGTGTTTTCATCTTCTCAATGATCTTCGTTACTGCAAGATCCACTTCTCTTACATGGATTGTCAACAGTTCTTGATGAGAAAAACAAAAATATTATTTGTTTCACAATAATCAGCAATTTCATGATGTAAAAATGATTACAGGCAAAAGTAATGCAAGTGTCAGACCGCTTCTCTCCGGCAATGTAGTCAGTTGAGTTAGTGGAGTGGTGTGGAGTGGAGTGGTGTGGAGTGGAGTGGAGTGGTGTGGAGTGGAGTAGAGTAGAGCTGAGTTGAGTAGAGCTGAGGTGAGTTGAGAAGAGTTGGGTTGAGTGGAGATGAGGAGAGTTGAGTGGAGATGAGGAGAGTTGAGTGGAGTTGAGTGGAGTGGAGTGGAGTTGATGAGAATTGAGTAGAGTTGAGTTTAGTCAAGAACTGACATAACAGCACTCTGGACATTTCCCATAAGTGCTCTGTCCTTATCTTCAACAGCCAGCAAAGAGTCCCAATACTAATGGTACCAGTTGTACTCCGATTATGTGTCTGTCTGACGTTCCCTCGGATTGTCGACCAGATCCTCTGGTCATTACCTGCTGCTCCATTCTCTCCAGATAATGACTGATCTGTTCATCCACTTTATACCCATGATACCATAGGGCCGTGACAACATCTGCCTTATGTGTGCTGTATCAAATTAACATAACCAACATGGCTATCTGAGACATTACATGACTGCTGGTTACCATGGAAACAATGACATACCTGTGTGACCTGTATTGTTGTCCTAATGACATAAAAATCATGACCAGCACACAAATCTCCACTTCATAAACAGATGTGTATGGTCTCTGTACGGATGTGAATGCTGGATAGTGAGTACAGAAATGTTGGGGAAACTGGAGGCAGTGTGGATGTGAATGCTGGATAGTGAATACAGAAATTATGAGATGTATGGGTTAAAGACAAATGAGATTTATGGGTTAAAGGCAAATGAGATTTATAGGTTAACTAGCTGACCCGGCCCGGCTTCGCCCAGGCCCTGGCGGGGATCTATCTATCTATCTGTCTGTCTGCTTGTTTGTCTGTCTGTCTGTCTTTCTATCTAATCTAATATATCTATCTATCTATCTATCTATCGATCGATAGATCAAATCTATCTATCTATCTATCTATCTATCTATCTATATATAGCCAGGGGACTTAACCTAAGATATAGCAATGCTACTAAAAGTTATGTCCCTTTCTATAAATTTTCTTATGTTAAGTCAGGTAATTACAAAATTAAATTTTAGTAAGTAAATAGCTGATAGTACAGTACCAAACTATGACAGTTGGCTGCACGGGAATGAAAAGAAAACATGTAGAAAATTTCATCTCAATCAGATGGACCGTTATCGAACGCATCAAATACATCCCCACACACCCACCCACATACATACATTCTGTTTTATATATATATAAGACAAATGAGATTTATGGGTTAAAGAGAAATGAGATTTATGGGTTAAAGAGAAATGAAATTTATGGGTTAAAGACAAGAGAACAAACTTCACTGCCCTAGGATTCACCCCATCTGGTTTGGTCTGGTCTGGTTTGGTCTCTCACCACAGAATGACAAACCACAAAATGTATCAGGTATCATCTCATCTCATCTCATCTCATCTTGTTCCTCTTGTACCTTGTGGTGTCACAGTGAGAGAGTGCCCGTTTATGGGCTTTATATATCAAGATTCTCAGGGACTGTGTTATTCCCTCTGTCCTTCATTTACATGGTCAGTCTCTTCTTCTTAAGCACATCATTGCTTATTGTGGTATACAGTCAGTTGGTAGCCTAGTTATGTGTCCAAAACATTTCACTTGCTGTTTTCTAATGAAACCTAGCATTGCTATGACCCCCCACTTTAGTCCCTATTTCATAATTTCTGATTTTTTCTCTTCTTGATACGTTGAGTATTCTTCTCAGAAATCTCATTTCCGTTGTAATTTTTGGGTATATTAATAGAAAAGTCAAAGACAGAAAACACAGCCTTAGATGGAGAAATACTAGACAAGAGAGGCAGGGGAAGACAGAAAAAGGTGTATGTGGAAAGCTGCAACAGCTGAGAAACAGATAACAAAACATGCAACATCTGTATCTCTCAACAATATCAGATAACAGAGGATTGAAGAGTCATGAGTGCTGACGTCTGCAACAGATCAGGTACCTGAAGAAGAAGCTCCTCTAATGATCAATTAATTTTCTAATATAAAGAGTTGTGAGGAATGGAGCTGTTCACTGCACCTCATGTCATATTGGCAGAGTTTAGGTGACTTTCTAACACCTCATATGATGGTGACATTGTTTAGGTGACTTTCTAACACCTCATATCATTTCCCTCGTGTATGCTATGGGACACCTTAACCTAAGATCATGACAAATTCAAGAGATGTGAAAAACAAAACTTTCTGCTGGTTCTTCTACAAAACAAATAAATATTTACCTCAAAGTTATCACAATCTGTTACAACAGTTTTTCGATGCCTTGCGGGCAAGAATGATGCCAGCATCACAGTTATCAATAACATATAATGTTCTGTTCATTTGTCACATTATGTGTTGGTAACCAACAGGTGGAAAATGTATCACAGAGATTAACAGCAATATTCATTCATTCATTCATCATGTGCCATGCCGATAAGCATGGGCGGTCATGTTCTGCCATCTCACTCAATCACCAGAGTTGTGGATCAGCTCCATGTGTCTGTCTCGACCATGCCATGTAGCCAAGCCATCCAGGTATTTAATTTTTTGTCTTCCCCTTGGTCTGTTCCCTTCAATCTTGCCAGTTGTCACCAAGTTCTCCAATTCATTTCTTTTCATAATATGCCCAAAAAATTTTGACTGTCTACATCTAATGCCTCTAATCAGTTTACGATCTTCATTTGTTTCCTGAAGGACTTGTTCATTGGTTTTTCTATCTGTCTATGGTATTCTTTGCATTTTCCTCAGAAACCCCATTTCCATAGCCATCAGATGTTTTTCAGCTTGTCTGCTCATTGTCCACGCCTCACATCCATATAAAAGTACAGGTTCTATGTAGCACTTCAATACTCTTTTTCTCGTTTCAATTGATATCTTTTTATTGGTCAGTAAGTTTTTCATCTTGCAAAAGGCTACCTTCGCCATGGCAATTCTTGTTCTAATCTCTTCAAGGCATCTCCCATCAGATGTTATGACTGTTCCAAGATAGTTGTACCAATTCACTTGTTTAAGAATATGCCCATTTACTTGTGTATTACATTGTGGTATTTCTTCCTTCCTAGTGACGACCATAATCTGTGTCTTCTTACAATTCAATTCTAACCCCAGTTGTTCACTATGTGCAACAACCGCATCTACTAAATTTTGCAGGTCCTGTTCATTGTCTGCAATCAAGACTGTATCATCTGCGTATCTAATGTTATTGATGTATCATCCCCCTATGTTGATTCCTTCCATATCTTCAATATTTCTGAAAATATTTTCACTGTACAAGGAAAAAAGATGTGGAGACATTACACATCCCTGTCTTACACCTCTCTTAATAGGATGATATTGACCTACTTCATTATCAATACTTATGGCAGCTTGTTGTTTCCAATATATGTTTTTTACAAGACTAAGGTCTTTTCCATCAATTTGTAGATCTTCAAGCATCTTTATCGTGTCGACATGTCTCACTTTATCGAAAGCCTTTGTGTAGTCAATAAAGCAGAGGTGTAGATCTTTGTTTACTTCTATAGAACATTCAATTACTGAACTCAGTATGTACACAGCATTTACTGTACCCTTGCCTTCTACAAACCCACATTGTTCTTCTCCTATTTCAGGTTGTATTTTCTTCCTCACTCTTTGCATGATAATTCTTAGCAAAAACTTTGTGATGTGACTCATTATACTAATTGTTCGATGTTGATCACATTCCAAGGCTCCTGATTTCTTTGGGATTGCAATACAGCAATATAGGTCTTGTAAAAGCTGCATTTCAGAAAACAAAAGTATTGTATGCAATAAGTCACTGTCATTAATGTAAGAAATAGTACTGAAGTGTTAGATAGAACCTGTTTTGTTGTATGGCAGTGAATCATTGAACATGAATGAACAAACTGAGAAGAACTTGGAATCAAAAGAGATGTAGTTGATGAGTTGAATGGTATAAATTCCTTGGACTGTCAGAGGAACCAACAATAATTTCCTGAAATAGGCTAATGACAGTAGAACATTATGTACACTATCAGAGAGAGACAAACTGCATTCTTTGGTCGCATAATTCTAGTTAATGAGAAGAGAGGCATTGGAAAACATTGTGATAACTGGACAGATCAGTGGGGGATATGATACTGGATGGATTGAGATGGTGGCATGGAGGAATATTGTCAGATTAGTTGATCCAGAACACAGAGGACCAAGATCTGAGGAGGGACATGAACACCCACGCCAGTTGGCAGGGCACATGATGATGATGATGATGATGATGATGATGATGATGATGATGATGATGATGATGATGATGATGATGATGATGATGATGATGATGATGATGATGATGATGAACCAACAGGGCCCTCTGAAAACTCACACAAATAATTACAAAACAATGCTAACATCACAGAACGCAAAACAATCCTAACATCGCAGAACAACTTCCACAAATAATCACAAAACAATGCTGTACAAAACATCATAGAACATAGAACACAAAACAATGCTAACATCATAGAACATAGAACACATAACAATGCTAGCATCATAGAACACAAAACAATACTAACATCATAGAACAGCTTCCACAATTTCTCAATGTTTTTATTTCTCGAATGTGTCTAACCTTCTTTACACAGGTGCACTTTTTCCTTCAGTTCCTCAATATGCTCTTCAACACAGGAGATGTACTCCACATCCAAGTTGCTGCAGATCTGTAGGACATTCTCTTTCGCTTCATCATCATCTTTCGCATTATCCACACCAATGGATGCTGTCAGACCCACAATCTGAAAGCAGGTCAGAAACAAATGTCAGGCAGATATTATGGCCATCTTTCCTGTGAAGTAACAGGCATATGATAAACAATTGCCATTAATGTCAATTTTCAGCTGCCTTATTGGACTTTTGCTGTCTAAAAGAATTTAATGGATCTGTTTTCACGTGATGGGGATACTGTCTCTGCAGATCTGTAGCCAGGATGATCCCCCATCTTCATCAACAGGTCACAATGAAAGTGGTGTATCTTCTAGGTCATGAAATTAGATTCAAGATAACCTACTAACACACTCGAGTGTATGGTCACAACATCTATGCATACAAATTCATTCGCCAAAGGCAGGTAGTGAGAATAAATCAAGCAAATGGTAACTACTACTGTTGTTTGTCCATCAAGAATGATGATGACCATTCATTTCATCCAGTGGGGTTGAAAGTATGCAGCCGTGAGTTCTAATATGGCTGATAAGGCCTATTTTGGCTCCAAATGTTCTTTGACAATGTTGGCAAAGAATGCTTGATGTTCCAGGAGGCAATTACAAATTAGCTACCACTAACACATCGGTGTCAATATATAGTTTGCCATTGCCGAACTCTTGCTTCAGAGCCATGCGTCTCTTATGAAGGTCTCCGCACAAGTGACGTTTCTTCAACTGTTCATTCACTCACAAAGTGAATTATGCACCCACACACAACAAGAGCTAACTTTTGGCTCTTGACACTGAACATGCAAATACATTACGTGGGTCCTTATGAGAAACAAGTGCTAACATATGCTTACTGATGGAGCAGTACCACAGTAACTTACCATGCACGTTGTCAGAGGCAATGTGTTGACTCACCATTGTACTGTGACATGCCCGCATGAGTTGACTCGCCATTGTACTGTGACATGCCTGCATCTGTTGACTTCTCATTGTACTGTAACATGTCCACATGTGTTGACTTGCCATTGTACTGTGACATGCCCGCATGAGTTGACTCGCCATTGTACTGTGACATGCCTGCATCTGTTGACTTCTCATTGTACTGTAACATGTCCACATGTGTTGACTCACCATTGTACTGTGACATGCCCGCATGAGTTGACTCGCCATTGTACTGTGACATGCCTGCATCTGTTGACTTCTCATTGTACTGTAACATGTCCACATGTGTTGACTCACCATTGTACTGTGACATGCCCGCATGAGTTGACTCGCCATTGTACTGTGACATGCCTGCATCTGTTGACTTCTCATTGTACTGTAACATGTCCACATGTGTTGACTTGCCATTGTACTGTGACATGCCCACATGTGTTGACTTGCCATTGTACTGTGACATGCCCACATCTGTTGACTTGCCATTGTACTGTGACATGTCCACATCTGTTGACTTGCCATTGTACTGTGACATGCCCACATCTGTTGACTTGCCATGGTACTGTGACATGCCCGCATGAGTTGACTCGCCATTGTACTGTGACATGCCTGCATCTGTTGACTTCTCATTGTACTGTGACATGCCCACATGTGTTGAATTGCCATTGTACTGTGACATGCCCACATGTGTTGACTTGCCATTGTACTGTGACATGCCCACATGTGTTGACTTGCCATTGTACTGTGACATGTCTACATTTGTTGACTTGCCATTGTACTGTGACATGCCCACATGTGTTGACTTGCCATTGTACTGTGACATGCCCACATCTGTTGACTTCCCATTGTACTGTGACATGCCTACATGTGTTGACTCAAAGTTGTACTGTGACACGCCTACATGTGTTGACTTGCCATTGTACTGTGACATGCCCACACATGTTGACTTGCCATTGTACTGTGACATGCCCAGATGTGTTGACTCACCATTCTACTGTGACATGCCCACATGTGTTGACTCACCACACATTGCCATTTATGCCAACATGTGTTGACTCGCCATTGTATTGTGACATGCCAACATGTGTTGACTCATCGCTGTAATGTGACATGTCAACATGTGTTGACTCACCATTGTACTGTGACATGCCCACATGTGTTGACTCGCCATTGTACTGTGACATGCACACATGTGTTGACTTGCCATTGTACTGTGACATGCCCACATGTGTTGACTTGCCATTGTACTGTGACAAGCCCACATGTGTTGACTTGCCATTGTACTGTGACATGCCCACATGTGTCAACTTGCCACTGTACTGTGACATGCCCAGATGTGTTGACTTGCCATTGTACTGTGACATGCCCACATGTGTTGACTTGCCATTGTACTGTGACATGCCTACATGTGTTGACTTGCCATTGTACTGTGACATGCCTACATGTGTTGACTTCCCATTGTACTGTGACATGCCCACGTGTCGACTTGCCACTGTACTGTGACATGCCCACATGTGTTGACTTTCCATTGTACTGTGACATGCCCACATGTCTTGACTGACTTTCCATTGTACTGTGACATGCCCAGATGTGTTGACTTGCCATTGTACTGTGACATGCCCACATGTGTTGACTTGCCATTGTACTGTGACATGCTAACATGTGTCAACTTGCCATTGTACTGTGACAAGCTAACATGTGTTGACTTCCCATTGTACTGTGACATGCCCACATGTGTCAACTTGCCATTGTACTGTGACATGCCCACATGTGTTGACTTGCCATTGTACTGTGACATGCCCACATGTGTTGACTCACCATTGTACTGTGACATGCCCACATCTGTTGACTTGCCATTGTATTGTGACATGCCCACATGTGTTGATTCACCACTGTAATGTGACATGCCCACATGTGTTGACTTGCCACTGTATTATGACATGCCAACATGTGTTGACTCATCACTGTAATGTGACATGCCCACATGTGTTGACTCACCACATATTGCCATTTATGCCAACATGTGTTGACTTGCCATTGTACTGTGACATGTCCACATGTGTTGACTTGCCACTGTACTGTGGCATGTCCACAAGTGTTGACTTCCTGTTGCACTGTGACATGTCTAGATGTGTTGACTTCCTGTTGTAATGTGACATGTCTAGATGTGTTGACTTCCCATTGTACTGTGACATGTCTAGATGTGTTGACTTCCTGTTGCACTGTGATATGTCTAGATGTGTTGACTTCCTGTTGTAATGTGACATGTCTAGATGTGTTGACTTCCTGTTGTAATGTGACATGTCTAGATGTGTTGACTTCCCATTGTACTGTGACATGTCTAGATGTGTTGACTTCCTGTTGTACTGTGACATGTCTAGATGTGTTGACTTCTTTGTACTGTGACATGTCTATATGTGTTGACTCACCATTATACTGTGACATATCCGTATGTGTTGACTTCTTGTTGTACTGTGACATGTCTAGATGTGTTGACTAGCCATTGTACTGTGACATGCCCACATGTGTTGACTCCCTATAGTACTGTGACATGTCGAGATGTGTTGACATTGTACTGTGGCATGTCTAGATGTGTTGACTTCCCATTGTACTGTGACAAATCTAGATTTGTTGACTTCCCATTGTATTGTGACATGTCTAGATGTGTTGACTCCCTATTGTACTGTGACATGCCCACATGGGTTGACTCCCTATTGTACTGTGACATGTCTAGATGTGTTCACTTACCATTGTACTGTGACATGTCTAGATGTGATGAATCCCTATTGTACTGTGACATGCCCACATGTGTTGACTTGCCATTGTGACATGCCCACATGTGTTGACTTGCCATTGTAATGTGACATGCCCACATGTGTTGACTTGCCATTGTAATGTGACATGTCCACATGTGTTGACTTGCCATTGTAATGTGACATGTCCACATGTGTTTACTTGGCATTGTAATGTGACATGTCCACATGTGTTGACTTGCCATTGTAATGTGACATGTCCACATGTGTTGACTTGACTTTGTACTGTGACATGCCCACATGTGTTGACTTTCCATTGTACCGTGACATGCCCAGATGTGTTGACTGACTTTCCATTGTACTGTGACATGCCCACATGTGTCAACTTGCCACTGTATTGTGACATGCCCAGATGTGTTGACTTGCCATTGTACTGTGACATGCCCACATGTGTTGACTTCCCATTGTACTGTGACATGCCCACATGTGTTGACTTGCCATTGTACTGTGACATGCCCACATGTGTTGACTTGCCATTGTACTGTGACATGCCCACATGTGTTGACTTGCCATTGTACTGTGACATGCCCACATGTGTTGACTTGCCATTGTACTGTGACATGTCTAGATGTGTTGACTTGCCATTGTACTGTGACATGCCTACATGTGTTGACTTGCCATTGTACTGTGACATGCCCTCATGTGTTGACTGACTTGCCATTGTACTGTGACATGCCCACATGTGTTGACTTGCCATTGTACTGTGTCATGCCCACATGTGTTGACTTGCCATTGTACTGTGACATGCCCACATGTGTTGACTGTCTTTCCATTGTACTGTGACATGTCCACATGTGTTGACTTGCCATTGTACTGTGACATGCCTACATGTGTTGACTTGCCATTGTACTGTGACATGCCCTCATGTGTTGACTGACTTGCCATTGTACTGTGACATGCTCTCATGTGTTGACTTACTTGCCATTGTACTGTGACATGCCCACATGTGTTGACTTGCCATTGTACTGTGACATGCCCACATGTGTTGACTTGCCATTGTACTGTGACATGCCCTCATGTGTTGACTGACTTGCCATTGTACTGTGACATGCCCACATGTGTTGACTTGCCATTGTACTGTGACATGCCCACATGTGTTGACTTGCCATTGTACTGTGACATGCCCACATGTGTTGACTGACTTGCCATTGTACTGTGACATGCCCTCATGTGTTGACTGACTTGCCATTGTTCTGTGACATGCCCACATGTGTTGACTTGCCATTGTACTGTGACATGCCCACATGTGTTGACTTGCCATTGTACTGTGACATGCCCACATGTGTTGACTTGCCATTGTACTGTGACATGCCCTCATGTGTTGACTGACTTGCCATTGTACTGTGACATGCCCTCATGTGTTGACTTACTTGCCATTGTACTGTGACATGCCCACATGTGTTGACTTGCCATTGTACTGTGACATGCCCACATGTGTTGACTTGCCATTGTACTGTGACATGCCCACATGTGTTGACTTGCCATTGTACTGTGACATGCCCACATGTGTTGACTTGCCATTGTACTGTGACAGGCCCTCATGTGTTGACTGACTTTCCATCGTACTGTGACATGCCCACATGTGTTGACTGACTTTCCATTGTAATGTGACATGCCCACATGTGTTGACTTGCCATTGTATCAAGAATTGGTGTTTGTTTTTATCATTTAACATCCTCATTATCGGGGCAGATTTCAGTTTCCTGTCCAAAAATGACACCATTCCAGTGTTTTAATATGATGTTGTCAAGGATACCAGTCTGTTGTTGTCACCTGTAGTCAAGTTTGTGACGTGTGACCAAAGTGACTTATATGCTGCACCGATGATGAGGACAGAGCATGTATGTGAATGTCCCGAGTGCTGTGATATCAGTTTTTGATTCGACTCAACTCAACTCAACTCTGCACAACTAATGCCAGCCTGGTCTTCTAACTCTCCAAATGTTCAGTGCTTTAACATGAACAAATAAGTTCTGATTTCTCAGTTTTCATTATTTCATTTAGCAGTGCTGCTACACATTTTACTAAAAACTTTCTAGAAATTAACAACCATTTTATTATCGTGAGTGAATGTAGGGTAACTTTTGAGATGACAGACTGTGTACAAGTCTGTTCTCTCCCAATAGGCATGAACTTTTGGTGAACTTATTCTACTGATAGTATTATTTTGCTCTTAATTTGTTGTCATGAAACCAGTTTATTTGCAGTGCTAGCATCATTAGTGCACAGTCTTGCATATGTGACAACACCTTTGTGTTCTGTATTGTTTAACGTAGAGTTTATATTTCTGTTAACTCATCTATGGTTGTTTTCATTATTCAACTCAGTATTTCTTATATACTATGGGTGTATTTTTAATGACTATGGGGTGTTTTGAAAATATTGCCATTCCAAGTTTTGTATTCACCCTCTGTGGAGTTCATGCAACATAAAAGGTAAATACAAAACTTGGAACAGCAATATTTTCAAAACCCCCAGTCATAAAAAAAAAATGCCATGTATAAACAATATCAGCAAAATGTTGGTGTATCAGCAACAAAGTCAACAGCAAAGGGCCAACAAACATTCACAGACCAAGAATAGATGTCTGTCTACTCTACTAACCATGAAGCTGTCGGCAAACAATGGTGTCTTTTGTACTGTACTATCTAAATGTGTGTGGAAGACTTTTTAAAAATAACAGAATTACAAGATTGGGAGGAATATCAAGATGAATTATGAAACACATTTGCTCTCCAAAGAACTGTAGAAAAGAAAAAAAAATCATAATTAATGAAAGAAAGAAAATGTGTACCTGCGGTAATGTGGTGTTTATCGGTTCACCTTGGTTTCTGGCGTTTTTTATGTCCTCTTTTCTCTTAAGGTAATAACGCATGAGCATATTGTATGGTTCATCCTTTCGGGCATGATGGCACTCGTCAAACACCAGCATCGAGAACATGTCTAGTTTCTCCCGGCCTTTCCTGATGAGATGATTTTCTAAGATACGAGGGGTCATAACGATGACATCAACATCAGGTATCACAAGATCCAGTTGCAAGCTGTTTCTGTCCTCCCCAGTCAAACTTTCAACCTTGAAATGACATATTTAATGTAGTATAGCATAGCAAAGCATAGCATAGTATAGTATAGTATAGTATAATATAGTATAGTATAGTATAGTATAGTATAGTACAGACATTCACTAGGGCTTGTTTCCTTAGCGACTCAATGAACATGATCAAGAGGATAGAGGAGGGGTCGATCCGAAGAGAATGGTTGCTGCCTCTGAAGCGGTCTCGGCTGGCAAAGATTAGTTTCATCTTCGTGCCAGGGCATGCGGGAGTACAAGGAAATGAGCGGGCTGACAAGCTCGCAGGTGAGGCTACTGTGGAGGGCGGACGCGCCATGGACCAGGCTGACATTCTGAATGCTCTACGTGAAGTGAGACTTTTGCGAGAACCAAGTGATGACTGTGAATCTACAGCAATGGCCAGACTGCGAGAGCAGCAAATTAAAAGAGGGGTGGCCAAACAAGAACACTATGCAGGAAGCCAAAGAAGATTGATAAACCAACACAGAACTGGCGTCGTTAGCCGCTACACGCTGCGGGATTTGCTGAGGAGGGGATCCGAGCACTTATGGACTGAATGGTTCGATGTGCAACGAGGATGATCTGTCGACTAACTAACTAACTAACTAGTATAGTATAGTATATGGTGTCAGGTCTTAATCAGATATGACTGAGCTACCGTATGACAGTAGACGGTACTACCTGCTTTCTGTTAGCACTGAATGTTGGGCGGCGCTCACCAAACCTGACACCCCACTTTGTGCCAATGGCTTTGGGCGGAGGAGTGCAATTTGGAGGGTACAATCCTTACCCTAGTACGAGGAAATGCAACCTAAAGTCTAAATGTCATGGCAGGGCAGACCAGGCCCTAAGTCTTGGTCAGCAACTGGTCTAGGATGGAAGCTCTGACAACAGACAGTTAGAGCATTGCTTTGCTGATCCTGCAGCTTGTCTTGTTCCAGATGTATTGGTGTTACCTTTACCCTGGAGTAAACTAGACAGGCCAAGAGAGGGATCATGCTGCATGGGCAACACATGGTCTCTAAATTCAGCCCAGGTTTTGTGTTGTGGAGAAGTATAACTCTATTTTACAAACTATCATCTGTCAAGATGGCAAGGTGCCAGTAAATATAATATAATATAATATAATATAATATAATATAATATAATATAATACAGAAGTTATGCAAGATCTAATAAATCAAACGACGTAGATTCAATGCACATACAACGAATATATCCCATTTAGTGAAGGTAGTGTGAGAGCAGAAAATGAGAATGTGAAAGCAGTAAACAGGAATGTGATGGCATAAAACAGGAATGTGATGGCATAAAACAGGAATGTGATGTGGAAACAAATAGGTATTTTAAATTCCTGCGAGAAAAAACGAACTAAACATTAACAAACGTTGCACATACCTTACAAGGAGATCCACGTGTCGCGAAATACAGGTGAAAAATCCGAAATCAGAAGCACTCAATAAATATAAAAATGAATAATAAAATAAGATAAAATACACACGAACGCATACAGTACGACACACAGACGTTTCGATTCTAAGAATCTTTGTCAATGACAACACAGATAGCTGACGACAAAAACACAAACACACGACCTATCACTTATAGTGCACAACCTGATAATTCCATGTGGGGCAGAAAATGTGACTTGGCCAGCTGCGAAAACGCTTGTGGCGCAGAATTGAAAATGGGTTGCCAAAAAGGATTTGAGTAGCCAAAAATATGTGATCTGTCTGCTATGAAAACATAGAAATGTGGGGACAATTGAGTCTAGATATCGCGGAAACAGCCGTAGTGTAAACAATTGGGGAAGATGCCACAGTTATACTGTAGCGTCCACGACAGTATTAATTCCTGCCGGGTGGATGCATCCCAGATTGTTGATTAGCTGGCATTCAAGTCTAAGTCTGACACAGCTATTTGAGAAGCAGGGTTTTAATGCGGTGACACATGCATCGTCGGCTCCATTGTGGTTGGAGGAATTGAAATGGTTGGGACAGGTTTGTCAGCGCCCTGATTGATGTCTCTGAGGTGTTCTCTAAAACGATCCGCAAGACGTCTGCCCGTTTGGCCAATGTATTTCATGTCACATCGTTTGCAGGAATGTGATGGCATAAAACAGGAATGTGATGGCAGAAAACAGGAATGTGATGGCAGAAAACAGGAATGTGATGGCAGAAAACGGGAATGTGATGGCAGAAAACAGGAATGTGATGGCAGAAAACAGGAATGTGATGACAGAAAACAGGAATGTGATGGCAAAAAACAAGAATGTGATGGCAGAAAACAGGAATGTGATGGCAGAAAACAGGAATGTGATGAAAGAAAACAGGAATATGATGGCAGAAAACAGGAATGTGATGGCAGAAAACAGGAATGTGATGGCAGAAAACGGGAATGTGATGGCAGAAAACGGGAATGTGATGGCATAAAACAGGAATGTGATGACAGAAAACAGGAATGTGATGGCAGAAAACAGGAATGTGATGGCATAAAACAGGAATGTGATGGCAGAAAACAGGAATGTGATGGCAGAAAACAGGAATGTGATGGCATGAAAACAGGAATGTGATGGCAGAAAACAGGAATGTGATGGCAGAAAACAGGAATGTGATGGCAGAAAACAGGAATGTGATGGCAGAAAAAAGGAATGTGATGGCAGAAAACAGGAATGTGATGACAGAAAACAGGAATGTGACAGCAGAAAACAGGAAATTAAAAGCAGAAAACAGGAACGTGATGGCAGAAAACAAACGTGAAAGCAGAAAACAAGAATGTTATGGCAGAAAATAAGAATGTGATGGCAAAAAATAGAATGTGAAAGCAGAAAGCAGGATTGAAGTCAATGTTGTGCAATACGCTAGAGAACAGAAACGTTGTAGAACTGCAAGCAAGCCAGAGATGTGAATATGTGGCTCTGAATGACATCCTTGATATTCTAGCAATCAGGGCATCAACATTGCTGCTACAATGCAATGCATTATTTGTAAAGATGGGTTTTAATGTTACCGTCGTTTGCTCTAACTAGTTTAGTTGGATCTCATGTCCTTCTTTGTCTTATTCTGTCCTATTTTATTCTATCCTTCTCTGTAGAGGCCTATCATCACCTGCGAATTTATTCACCCATTTAAAATTAAGACCTCAGAAGTGTCACACTTTTCAGTTGTCATGGAAACCTTGGCCAATAAACTGAATTTTTATATTACATAGATGTCCCAAACATACGCAGACACGTCATGTCTGCTGACATTTAATGCAGATTCCATATTCATGCACAGTTAGTTATCAATCTATTCCTTGGAACAGACAAGTTCAGTGTTTAAACTCAACTACCTGATTCTAAAAAGAACCTACCTTAAACTTTGGAGTAAGAAACTTCTGAAGAACTCGGTACTGCTGCATGACAAGAGGAACCGTTCTAGCAAAAAATAGCACCTTCCTTGACAAGGTTACATCTGATGACAGTGAAAACAACAAGACAGAAAGTGTTCATATATTATTATTTGTGTTTATTTTTTTCTCACAGCTGCAAAGGTTTTATTGTGTTTCCCAATGCAATGTCATTATATCAAACTTCATCAAACTGACGTATTTCTCATATTAGTATTCAGTATTAGATTTGTAAAACCCATTTCATAATGAAAATGTGCAACTCTAATGTTGAAGATGACCTTAACATGTCTCTCACGATGTTCCACAATGACTCTGGTGTTGAAGATGACCTAGACATGTCTCTCATGATGTTCCATGATGTCCCTGATATTGAAGATGACTTACACTTGTCACTCATAATGTTCCACAATGTCTATCGTGTGGAAGATGACTTACACTTGTCACTCATAATGTTCCACAATGTCTATCGTGTGGAAGATGACCTACACTTGTCACTCATGATGTTCCACAATGTCTATCGTGTGGAAGATTACCTACACTTGTCACTCATGATGTTCCACAATGTCTATCATGTGGAAGATGACCTACACTTGTCTCTCATGATGTTCCACAATGTCTATCATGTGGAAGATGACCTACACTTGTCTCTCATGATGTTCCATGATGTCCCTGATATTGAAGATGACCTGCACTCGTCACTCATGATGTTCCACAATGTCTATCATGTGGAAGATGACCTACACTTGTCTCTCATGATGTTCCACAATGTCTATCATGTGGAAGATGACCTACACTTGTCACTCATGATGTTCCACAATGTCTATCATGTGGAAGATGACCTACACATGTCTCTCATGATGTTCCACAATGTCTCTGATGTTTAAGATGACCTAGACATGTCTCTCATGATGTTTCATAATGTCCCTGATGGTGAGAATGACCTAGACTTGTCTCTCATGATGTTCTACAATGTCCATCGTGTGGAAGATGACCTACACTTGTCTCTCATGATGTTCCACAATATCTCTGATGTTGAAGATAACCTAAACATGCCTCTCATGGTGAGAATGACCTAGACTTGTTCCTCATGATGTCCCTGATATTGAAGATGACTTACACTTGTCTCTCATGATGATCCACAATGTCCATCATGAGGAAGATGACCTACACTTGTCTCTCATGTTCCAGGATGTCCCTGATATTGAAGATGACCTACACATGTCTCTCATGATGTTCCACAATATCTCTGGTGTTGAAGAAGACATTGTTGTAGTCTATGAAACAAAGAAGATCTATGTCATACTGTCTGCATTTATCAAAGATGGTTATCACACAGAAGAGATCATCTTGGGTACCTCTGCTTTGTCTGAACATGCTGTACTTCTTGTAATTCAGATTCTAACTTCCTGTCTAAGTATTTTGGACCGCCTTTGGAGCGGTCTAGACTGGCAAAGATTAGTTTCATCTTCGTGCCAGGGCATGCGGGAGTACAAGGAAATGAGCGGGCTGACAAGCTCGCAGGTGAGGCTACTGTGGAGGGCGGACGCGTCATGGACCAGGCCGACATTCTGAATGCTCTACGAGAAGTAAGACTTTTGCGAGAACCAAGTGATGACTGTGAATCTACAACAATGGCCAGACTGTGAGAGCAGCAAATTAAAAGAGGGGTAGCCAAACAAGAACACTACGCAGGAAGCCAAAGAAGATTTATAAACCAACACAGAACTGGCGTCGTTAGCCGCTACACATTGCGGGATTTGCTGAGGAGGGGATCCGAGCACTTATGGACTGAATGGTTCGATGTGCAATGAGGATGATCTGTCGACTAACTAACTAACTAACTAAGTATTCCATAATGAAGATTTTGCTGGCACAACTTAATGGTGTGATAGTATGACAGTTGGTGCAATTTAAAATTTCCTACAATCTTACATAACAGAACATAAGAGAAACACAGAAGTCACAATTCTGAACTAAACATACCAGATTGGTCTTGCAGATGTGTGAGGATGATGTGAACTGCCACCAGAGTCTTGCCACAACCTGTTGGAGCACAGATGATCGTATTGATTCCCTTCAGTGCTGCTTCCGCCAGCTCTTTCTGATACTCTCTCAATTCAAATGTTGAAGTTTCTAGATAAATCCGGTGAGTTGTATTATAATACTTATTACATTTCCAACATATCTGTATGTAAACAGAAACATGCAAATGTCAACATTCTTTATGAACACTTAAATATCTAAGCTGCATAAGATGGCCTCAAAATTATTGGTAAACAGCAACTCTAGAATGTGGGCTTGTTAGTTCTAATTTTTTTTTAACCTCCTAGAGAAGTTCAACAACAGTGTTGTAACAGAAATAAATCAGCACCATTCTGGGAACAAAAAGACTGGCCACAATGTCAATGACAACAACAGACTACCATACACATATATTTGTGAATAATAAATTCAATGACAACAATGGACTGCCATACACATATATTTGTGAAGAACCAGCTCAATGACAACAATTGACTACCAAACATATTTTTATGAAAAATAAGTTCAATGACAACAATGGACTGTCATACAAATATATTTGTGAAGAATAAATTCAATGACAACAATGGGCTACCATACACATACAATTGTGAAGAACCAGTTCAAGGAAAACAGACTGCCATTCACATATATTTATGAATAATAAGTTCAATGAAAACAATGTATTGCCATACACATATATTTGTGAAGCATAGTCTATTTGTTGAGCATAGTCTACGATGGGTAACGTTGTAATATTGTTATGATAATTTGGCGTGTGCCGCGTGGTTACACACCCGCTTCACACGCCAGTGATCCTTGGCTTGTTTCCGGATCCGGTCAGGGATATGCACTACTGACGAGCACAAACAAGAGCAAAACTCGAGTATAGTGCTTCCATGTTGACATGGATGGGCCTTAGGTTCATACCAGAATATGATCAGCGTTATTTATTTCTTCTCCTAACATGCCCAAAACATTTTGTCTGTCTACGTCTAATTTATCTAATCAGTTTAAGATTTTCATTTGTTTCTTGTAGGACTTGGTCATTGTTTTTTTTTCTGTCTGTCCATGGTATTCCTTGCATTTTTCTCAGAAACCACATTTCCACAGCCATTAGATGTTTTTCAGCTTGTTTGCTCATTGTCCACGCTTCACATCCATACAACAGTACGGGTTCCATGTAGCACCTCAACACTCTTTTTCTTATTGCAGTTGACATCTTTTTTTTTGGTCAGTATGTTTTTCATCTAGCTAAAAGACTCCCTTCGCCATGGCAATTCTTGTTCTAATCTCTTCAAGGCATCTCCCATCAGATGTTATGACTGTTTTGAGATAATTGTACCGATTCACTTGTTTAAGAATATTCCCATTTACATTGTTGTATTTCCTTCGTCCCAGTGACAACCACAATCTGCGTCTTCTTACAATTCAATTCTATCCCGGGTTCCAAATGTTGCTGTATGTAGCCGAGGCGCGGTGTTGGGGTGAGCGCCCAACATTGCTCAAATACCTCAATGGCTCGTGAATACATAACCTATGCAGCAAAAGTCCAACTCCTGGCCTTCACGTGGCGGGCCTGTTTAAACTAACAGGAGAAGGGGCGACGGCGAGTCTCTGGCGCCGGAAAATAACCAGTATGCTCTAGATGTGTATGCACGTACATGCCCGCGTACACATCTACACTCGAGTGAGACCACAGTCTGCTCTAGCAAAGAAAGGTGCTGAAGACGGAGGCAACCAGCCAAGAGGCGCACCACAGAAATCAGGATGCCACGCAATCACGCAAAATGGAATATGTCGACTACTGCTAATCGTTATGGTGCTTGCCCTGCTCTGGACCCCCAGGCAGGTGCAGTGCCGGGCCCTATGTCTCGAAAGGGTCCAACCCCAACTACTGGAGGTCCTTCTCAGATGTCCTGTGGAGCCAGGGGACATGAGAATAGGACGACTGGCCATACTAAACGAAGACTTAAAATAATGCACTGGAATGCGGAGGGAGTCAGCAACAAAAAAATAAAATTAGAAAAAATCTTGGACCAAGAAAAAGTAAGCATATGTTGCTTGCAAGAAACTCACCTCAATGAAAATATAGCCTTCAAAATCAGAGGCTACCAGTGTTACCGATCTGACCGAAAGGACAGGCGAAAAGGTGGGATACCACCCTTGTAAGAAATAACATCATGACTTCCCAAATCAAAGTCTACATGGAAGGGGCTGAGTATCAGACACTTAAACTTAAGACAGGTAATACAGATCTACATCTGATCAATTACTACTGTCCAAGTGACCGCCCACAGGCACTGGACACTCTACCACTAAAAGAAAAAATGATTGTGTGTGGCGATTTCAACAGCCACTCGCAGAGCTGGGGCTATGATCACATGGACCAGAGAGGAGAGAGACTGGAAGACTGGCAGGATGAGAATAGATTCATGTTGATTAACAAGCCGTCCGACCCACATACTTTCTACTCGAGATCATGGCACTCAACAACTACACCTGACCTGGCTTTTCATTCACCAGACCTGGAGTGGAACATTACACGAATTGTTGGGAAACAACTTGGTGGCAGTGACCATCGGCCAGTCTTTCTAACCGTAGAAAATGAGCTTGTAAGTGAAAGCAGCACCCTCTTGAGGTGAAACTACAAGAAAGCAGACTGGGCAATGTACAAGCATCGCACCAGCATACTGGTTAGAAACCTGAACACTGAGAAAGACATAAATAAAGCAGTTGAAGAGTTTGGGAAATGCATACTACAGGCAGCGCGAGAAACAGTACCAAGAGGAGCCCGTAAACAATATAAACCCTACTGGAGTAGTGAACTGGAACAGTTGCATAATGATGTTGAAGTGTGTAGAAAGCAAGCAGAGGCCACACCCAGCCAAGAGCACCACAATAAATTCCAGCATGCAAAAGCCAAATTTCAAAGGGCCAAGCTGCAGGCTAGACGGAAAAGCTGGCAGGAGAAAACGGAGTCTCTGAACTTTGAAAGAGACACAAGGAAATTGTGGAAGCTAATAAAACAGCTTAATGACGAGGGCACAGGGAGACACTCAAAAATTGCACTACATAAAGATGGAAAAATCTTAACAAGAAAGCAAGCAGCTGACCATTTTGCGGACTCGTTCGCACAAGATAGCAATATCAAAATTAGTCCAGAGAAACAACAAGAGATTCGAGAGAAACGACAACATACAGGACAGAAGGAAATAGTACATGAGGTTCTGGAGGCACCCATCACAATCAGCGAACTGGAGCTAGCCATATCAAAACTGAAAATGAGAAAGTCACCAGGAGCTGATGGTATCTCCAATGAAATGATCAGGAACCTAGGAACAGAGGCCAAAACAAAGCTGTTGCAGATCTTCAATAACAGCTGGACCTTAGGCAGTGTTCCACAAGCCTGGAGAGAAGCAATCATGATACCCCTCCTAAAATCAGGGAAAGATGGTTCCATTGCCTCTAGCTACAGACCAATTAGCCTCACCAGCTGTCTCTGCAAAACACTGGAGCGCATCATCAATCACAGACTGCAGTGGTACGTTGAAAGTAAAAACATCCTTGTGCCACAGCAGGCTGGCTTTAGGCAGTGCTACTCTACGGAAGATCAGACAACCTACCTCTCTCAAGAAATTGAGGATGCATTCCAAGAGAAGAAGCTGGTGCTTGCGGCATGGATAGATCTGAAGAAAGCCTTTGACAAAGTCTGGAAAGAAGGTCTGATGAAGAAACTGAGAAACTGCAAAGTCAATGGAAGAATGTACAAATGGGTGAAAGCATACTTGCACAACAGAAGAGCCCGAGTACAGATAGACGGACTCAAGAGCAAGAAAGTACTACTGCGTCACGGTGTCCCCCAGGGCGGAGTCTTGTCCCCCACACTTTTTCTAATCTTCATCAATGATCTTGTTGCTCACCTACCGCATGGAATTAAAGCGGCAATGTACGCCGATGACCTGGTTCTATGGAGCACAAATGAATATGCATCAGTGGCCACCAGATTGCTACAAAGAGCTGTAGATACATTTGCTGCATGGGCAAATAGATGGTGTGTCAGCATAAACACTGACAAGTGCAGCAGCACCCTATTTACCCTCTCTCCAAAACAAAAGGCAGGGATCATCCAGATAAATGGAACACCCCTAAGAGAAGATAAAGAACCAACATACCTTGGAGTAACATTTGATGGCAAGCTGACATGGAGAAAGCACATCAACAAAGCAGTAGCAAAAGCCAGAAGGAAAATAGCCATCCTGAGAAAGCTAAGTGGAACCACATGGGGAGCCAGTACGAAAATACTTAGCAAAGTTTACCAACAGAGCATACGACCACACCTGGAATATGGGTCAACTGCGTGGTGTTCAGCATCAAATACCACACTACAAGAGCTGGACAAGGTGCAAAATCAAGCACTTAGAGTCACCACAGGAGGGATGAGATCAACCCCTATAGTGGAAATGGAGAAGATGGGGAGGACACAGGCACTGAGTGAGCGCAGAGATACGAAAACGCTAATTCAAGCAGAAAAGTTCCTCAGCTTGCCAGGCCACCCTATAAAGAACAGATTTGAAAACCTAGCTATGGGGCGGTTGAAAAGAAGTAGTTTTATCCACCAGGCCAAACGACTCTGCAGAGAAACCACTGATCTGCCCACAGTTGGTATCCCCCTAACAACTATTCCAGAGCGAACTCCATGGAAAGATGAGCATAGACTATCATTACAAATCCAGACAAAAGTGAGAGGAATATTTGACAAGGAAGAACAGAACAGTGTGCAGCGCAGAACAGCCACTCTCAGCTTCCTTGATGAAGAATACCCACAGGACCTCTGGATCCGAGTCTACACAGATGGGTCAGCACAAAATGCTGTTCGAAATGGAGGCGCGGGAGTGTACATAGAATACCCAAATAATACTAGGGACACAGCCAGAGTACCGACAGGAAAGTACTGCCATAACTATGATGCCGAAATTGAGGCAATCAAGATAGCAACAGAGAAATTACTAAATAACAGCAATGGTACACAACCTGTGGTGCTACTAACAGATGCAAAATCAGTACTCAAGGCGCTCCTCTCTGGGAAATTGCCAGTACTAAGGACACTACTTTCTGAACTTAGCAGTCAGCATAAAGTCACCATACAGTGGATACCATCCCACTGTGGAGTACCTGGAAACGACAGAGCTGATCAATTGGCTAAGGAAGGAGCCAAAGAGGAACAGCCTGATGTGCCCGTTACATACCACCAAAAGAAAAGAATGATCAAATCAGTCAGAAAGCCACCAAAACCTGCTCAAGATGACTACCACATTATGGACAGACCAGAACAAGTCATTATTCTGCGCCTCAGAACAGGACACAATAGATTACGCAACCACATGTATACAAAATTCAAGATTGGTGAAACAGCCATGTGCACATGTGGATTGGCGTCGCAGACAGCAGAGCACATACTCAAAGACTGCCCAAAATATAACATATCTAAGCAAACCTTCTGGCCTAGAGAGATGACAGTGGAAGATAAACTCTATGGACCACTGTGTGAACTGAAAAAAACAGTTCAATTCATGCAAGAGACGACATTGCAGATATAGACATATTTCAAGCGAACGAAAGAAGAAGAAGAAGAATTCTATCCCTAGTTGTTCACTGTGTGCAACAGCCGCATCTATTAAATGTTGCAGATCCTGCTCATTGTTTGCAATCAATACTGTATCATCCACATATCTAATGTTATTGATGTTCCGTCCTCCTATGATGATTCCTTTCATACCATCAACATTTCTGAAAATATTTTCACTGTAGAGGGAAAACAGATCTGGAGACTTTACCATGGTATATGTGTATATAATATAAAGCAACTAATTGTACACCTTCAATTCTACACCAACAACTCTACACCAACAATTCTACACCAACAACTCTACACCAACAATTCTACACCAGTAATTATACAACAACTAATCTACACCAACAATTCTACAACAGTAATTATACAACAACTCTACACCAACAATTCTACAACAGTAATTATACAACAACAACTCTATACCAACAATTCTACAACAATAATTATACAACAACTACTCTACACCAACAATTCTACAACAGTAATTATACAACAACTCTACAACAATAACTATACAACAACAACAACTCTACACCAACAATTCTACAACAATAATTATATAACAACAACAACTCTACACCAACAATTCTACAACAGTAATTATACAATGACAACTCTACTACAACAACTCTACACCAACAATTCTACAACAGTAATTATACAACAACACCAACTCTACACCAACAATTCTACAACAATAATTATACAACAACAACTCTACACCAACAATCCACACCATCAAGTCTATACCATCAACTCTAGCCACCAAACTAGCAGCACAAAGAGAATGACAAGTGTTAATTGTTTCACGTTACCTTCAGGCTTGGTCTCCTCATGCATGGGCTCAACGTCTTGCAGTGAACGCCAGTCCTCATACACAGTAATACAGGCAGGATCCACATTTCCACTGTTAAGCCACGATTGTACAAAAGCTGATTTTGATTCCCGCTCAGACAGGAGAATTGATTCGTCCAATCCTGGTCATGCAATCAGAACAACATTTAGTTACTGGTTGCATCCCCCCCCCCCCCCCCCCCCCCCCCGTGTAGTCAGTGTATGTGTATTTGTATCTCCAACCCACTGTTTCATCATCTCTCTGAGCATTGGGTTGGAGGTTGTTGATAATAAAACACCTACAACCCATGGAGAAAGCACAACCCACCTGGCTCTCATCACAGTCAGGAGACATGACCCACTTGGCTCTCATCACAGTCAAGAGACATGACCCACCTGGGTTTCATCACAGTCAGGAGACATGACCCACTTGGGTTTCATCACAGCCAGGAAACATGACCCACCTGGCTTTCATCACAGCCAGGAGACATGACCCACCTGAGTCTCATTACAGTCAGGAAACATGACCCACCTGAGTCTCAACACAGCCAAGAAACATGACCCACCTGGGTCTCATCACAGTCAGGAAACATGACCCAACTGGATCTAATCACAGCCAGACACATGACCCACCTGAGTTTCATCACAGTCAGGAAACATGACCCACCTGGATCTCATCACAGTCAGGAAACATGACCCACCTGGATCTAATCACAGCCAGAAACATGACCCACCTGAGTCTCAACACAGCCAAGAAACATGACCCACCTGGGTCTCATCACAGTCAGGAAACATGACCCACCTGGATCTCATCACAGTCAGGAAACATGACCCACCTGGCTCTCATCACAGTCAGTAAACATGACCCACCTGGGTCTCATCGCAGTCAGTAAACATGACCCACCTGGCTCTCATCACAGTCAGTAAACATGACCCACCTGGGTCTCACCACAGTCAGGAAACATGACCCACCTGGCTCTCATCACAGTCAGGAAACATGACCCACCTGGCTCTCATCACAGTCAGTAAACATGACCCACCTGGCTCTCATCACAGTCAGTAAACATGACCCACCTGGCTCTCATCACAGTCAGTAAACATGACCCACCTGGGTCTCACCACAGTCAGGAAACAGGACCCACCTGGGTCTCACCACAGCCAGTCTGTAGGTGCTGTGCTGAACCTTGACCCAGTGACATCCTGATACACCTCTCCACAGATGTGAAGTTCCAGTACCGCTCTTGCACACCCCGATGGTTTCTGGACTTGGAGAGGGGATGGAGAGATCAACACAGTCCCCATGGAGAGGGGAAGGGGGGTTCAGCAACACAGCCCCATGGAGAGGGGAAGGGGGTCCAGCAACACAACACCCATGGAGAGGGGAGGAGGGGGTCCAGCAACACAACCCCCCATGGAGAGGGGAAGGGGGATCCAGCAATACAACCCCCATGGAGATGGTATTCTGGTTCCACATTAGGAACACCATTAGATACACCATCCTCTCACAGAGCAAGTTGTTTCAAGAACACCATTAGAAACACCATCCTCTCACAGAGCTAGTTGTTTCAAGAACACAATTAGATACACCATCCTCTCACAGAGCAAGTTGTTTAAAGAACTTCGCTCCTCTCTTATACACATTGACTCTTGTCTCATACACATTGACTCTTGTCTCATACACATTGACTCTTGTCTCATACACATTGGTTCCTCACTCAGAAACATTGGCTCCTCTCTCAAACACATTGGCTCCTCACTCAGAAACATTGGCTCCTCACTCAGAAACATTGGCTCCTCACTCAGAAACATTGGCTCCTCACTCAGAAACATTGGCTCCTCATTCAGAAACATTGGCTCCTCACTCAGAAACATTGGCTCCTCACTCAGAAACATTGGCTCCTCACTCAGAAACATTGGCTCCTCACTCAGAAACATTGGCTCCTCTCTCATACACATTGGCTCCTCACTCAGAAACATTGGCTCCTCACTCAGAAACATTGGCTCCTCACTCAGAAACATTGGCTCCTCACTCAGAAACATTGGCTCCTCACTCAGAAACATTGGCTCCTCACTCAGAAACATTGGCTCCTCACTCAGAAACATTGGCTCCTCACTCAGAAACATTGGCTCCTCTCTCATACACATTGGCTCCTCACTCAGAAACATTGGCTCCTCACTCAGAAACATTGGCTCCTCACTCAGAAACATTGGCTCCTCACTCATACACATTGGCTCCTCACTCAGAAACATTGGTTCCTCACTCAGAAACATTGGCTCCTCACTCAGAAACATTGGCTCCTCACTCAGAAACATTGGCTCCTCACTCAGAAACATTGGCTCCTCACTCAGAAACATTGGCTCCTCACTCAGAAACATTGGCTCCTCACTCAGAAACATTGGCTCCTCTCTCATACACATTGGCTCCTCACTCAGAAACATTGGCTCCTCACTCAGAAACATTGGCTCCTCACTCAGAAACATTGGCTCCTCACTCATACACATTGGCTCCTCACTCAGAAACATTGGTTCCTCACTCAGAAACATTGGCTCCTCACTCAGAAACATTGGCTCCTCACTCAGAAACATTGGCTCCTCACTCAGAAACATTGGCTCCTCTCTCATAAACATTGACTCTTGTCTCATACACATTGGCTCCTCACTCAGAAACATTGGCTCCTCACTCAGAAACATTGGCTCCTCACTCAGAAACACTGGCTCCTCTCTCATAAACATTGACTCTTGTCTCATACACATTGGCTCCTCACTCAGAAACATTGGTTCCTCACTCAGAAACATTGGCTCCTCACTCAGAAACATTGGCTCCTCTCTCATAAACATTGACTCTTGTCTCATACACATTGGCTCCTCACTCAGAAACATTGGTTCCTCACTCAGAAACATTGGCTCCTCACTCAGAAACATTGGCTCCTCACTCAGAAACATTGGCTCCTCACTCAGAAACATTGGCTCCTCACTCAGAAACATTGGCTCCTCTCTCATAAACATTGACTCTTGTCTCATACACATTGGCTCCTCACTCAGAAACATTGGCTCCTCACTCAGAAACATTGGCTCCTCACTCAGAAACATTGGCTCCTCACTCAGAAACATTGGCTCCTCACTCAGAAACATTGGCTCCTCTCTCATACACATTGACTCTTGTCTCATACACATTGACTCTTGTCTCATACACATTGGTTCCTCACTCAGAAACATTGGCTCCTCACTCAGAAATATTGGCTCCTCACTCAGAAACATTGGTTCCTCACTCAGAAACATTGGCTCCTCACTCAGAAATATTGGCTCCTCACTCAGAAACATTGGCTCCTCACTCAGAAACATTGGCTCCTCTCTCATACACATTGACTCTTGTCTCATACACATTGGCTCCTCACTCAGAAACATTGGCTCCTCACTCAGAAACATTGACTCTTGTCTCATACACATTGGCTCCTCACTCAGAAACATTGGCTCCTCACTCAGAAACATTGGCTCCTCACTCAGAAACATTGGCTCCTCACTCAGAAGCATTGGTTCCTCACTCAGAAACATTGGCTCCTCACTCAGAAACATTGGCTCCTCACTCAGAAACATTGGCTCCTCACTCAGAAACATTGGCTCCTCACTCAGAAACATTGGCTCCTCACTCAGAAACATTGGCTCCTCACTCAGAAACATTGGCTTCTCACTCAGAAACATTGGTTCCTCACTCAGAAACATTGGCTCCTCACTCAGAAACATTGGCTCCTCACTCAGAAACATTGGCTCCTCACTCAGAAACATTGGCTCCTCACTCAGAAACATTGGCTTCTCACTCAGAAACATTGGCTCCTCACTCAGAAACATTGGTTCCTCACTCAGAAACATTGGTTCCTCACTCAGAAACATTGGCTCCTCACTCAGAAACATTGGCTCCTCACTAAGAAACATTGGCTCCTCACTCAGAAACATTGGCTCCTCACTCAGAAACATTGGCTCCTCACTCAGAAACATTGGCTTCTCACTCAGAAACATTGGCTCCTCACTCAGAAACATTGGTTCCTCACTCAGAAACATTGGTTCCTCACTCAGAAACATTGGCTCCTCACTCAGAAACATTGGCTCCTCACTCAGAAACATTGGCTCCTCACTCAGAAACATTGGCTCCTCACTCAGAAACATTGGTTCCTCACTCAGAAACATTGGTTCCTCACTCAGAAACATTGGTTCCTCACTCAGAAACATTGGCTCCTCACTGAGAAACATTGGCTCCTCACTGAGAAACATTGGCTCCTCACTCAGAAACATTGGCTCCTCACTCAGAAACATTGGTTCCTCACTCAGAAACATTGGCTCCTCTCTCATACACATTGACTCTTGTCTCATACACATTGGCTCCTCACTCAGAAACATTGGTTCCTCACTCAGAAACATTGGCTCCTCTCTCATACACATTGACTCTTGTCTCATACACATTGGCTCCTCACTCAGAAACATTGGCTCCTCACTCAGGAACATTGGCTCCTCTCTCATACACATTGACTCTTGTCTCATACACATTGGCTCCTCACTCAGAAACATTGGCTCCTCACTCAGAAACATTGGCTCCTCACTCAGAAACATTGGCTCCTCTCTCATACACATTGACTCTTGTCTCATACACATTGGTTCCTCACTCAGAAACATTGGCTCCTCACTCAGAAACATTGGTTCCTCACTCAGAAACATTGGTTCCTAACTCAGAAACATTGGTTCCTCACTCAGAAACATTGGTTCCTCACTCAGAAACATTGGTTCCTCACTCAGAAACATTGGTTCCTCACTCAGAAACATTGGCTCCTCTCTCATACACATTGACTCTTGTCTCATACACATTGACTCTTGTCTCATACACATTGGTTCCTCACTCAGAAACATTGGTTCCTCACTCAGAAACATTGGCTCCTCACTCAGAAACATTGGCTCCTCACTCAGAAACATTGGCTCCTCACTCAGAAACATTGGCTCCTCTCTCATACACATTGACTCTTGTCTCATACACATTGGTTCCTCACTCAGAAACATTGGCTCCTCACTCAGAAACATTGGCTCCTCACTCAGAAACATTGCTTCCTCACTCAGAAACATTGGCTCCTCACTCATACACATTGACTCTTGTCTCATACACATTGACTCTTGTCTCATACACATTGGTTCCTCACTCAGAAACATTGGCTCCTCACTCAGAAACATTGGTTCCTCACTCAGAAACATTGGCTCCTCTCTCATACACATTGACTCTTGTCTCATACACATTGACTCTTGTCTCATACACATTGGTTACTCACTCAGAAACATTGGCTCCTCACTCAGAAACATTGGCTCCTCACTCAGAAACATTGGCTCCTCTCTCATACACATTGACTCTTGTCTCATACACATTGGCTCCTCTCTCATACACATTGACTCTTGTCTCATACAAATTGACTCTTGTCTCATACACATTGGTTCCTCACTCAGAAACATTGGCTCCTCACTCAGAAACATTGGCTCCTCACTCCGAAACATTGGCTCCTCACTCAGAAACATTGGCTCCTCACTCAGAAACATTGGCTCCTCACTCAGAAACATTGGCTCCTCACTCAGAAACATTGGCTCCTCACTCAGAAACATTGGCTCCTCACTCAGAAACATTGGCTCCTCACTCAGAAACATTGGTTCCTCACTCAGAAACATTGGCTCCTCACTCAGAAACATTGGCTCCTCACTCAGAAACATTGGTTCCTCACTCAGAAACATTGGTTCCTCTCTCAAACACATTGGCTCCTCACTCAGAAACATTGGCTCCTCACTCAGAAACATTGGCTCCTCACTCAGAAACATTGGCTCCTCACTCAGAAACATTGGTTCCTCACTCAGAAACATTGGCTCCTCACTCAGAAACATTGGCTCCTCTCTCATACACATTGACTCTTGTCTCATACACATTGGTTCCTCACTCAGAAACATTGGCTCCTCTCTCAAACACATTGGCTCCTCACTCAGAAACATTGGTTCCTCACTCAGAAACATTGGCTCCTCACTCAGAAACATTGGCTCCTCACTCAGAAACATTGGCTCCTCACTCAGAAACATTGGCTCCTCTCTCATACACATTGACTCTTGTCTCATACACATTGACTCTTGTCTCATACACATTGGTTCCTCACTCAGAAACATTGGCTCCTCACTCAGAAACATTGGTTCCTCACTCAGAAACATTGGCTCCTCACTCATACACATTGACTCTTGTCTCATACACATTGACTCTTGTCTCATACACATTGGTTCCTCACTCAGAAACATTGGCTCCTCACTCAGAAACATTGGCTCCTCACTCAGAAACATTGGTTCCTCACTCATACACATTGGCTCCTCACTCATACACATTGGCTCCTCACTCAGAAACATTGGCTCCTCACTCAGAAACATTGGCTCCTCACTCAGAAACATTGGCTCCTCACTCAGAAACATTGGCTCCTCACTCAGAAACATTGGTTCCTCACTCAGAAACATTGGCTCCTCTCTCATACACATTGACTCTTGTCTCATACACATTGGCTCCTCACTCAGAAACATTGGCTCCTCACTCAGAAACATTGGTTCCTCACTCAGAAACATTGGCTCCTCACTCAGAAACATTGGCTCCTCACTCAGAAACATTGGTTCCTCACTCAGAAACATTGACTCCTCACTCAGAAACATTGGCTCCTCACTCAGAAACATTGGCTCCTCACTCAGAAACATTGGCTCCTCACTCAGAAACATTGGCTCCTCACTCAGAAACATTGGCTCCTCACTCAGAAACATTGGCTCCTCACTCAGAAACATTGGCTCCTCACTCAGAAACATTGGTTCCTCACTCAGAAACATTGGCTCCTCTCTCATACACATTGACTCTTGTCTCATACACATTGGCTCCTCACTCAGAAACATTGGCTCCTCACTCAGAAACATTGGTTCCTCACTCAGAAACATTGGCTCCTCACTCAGAAACATTGGCTCCTCACTCAGAAACATTGGTTCCTCACTCAGAAACATTGGCTCCTCACTCAGAAACATTGGTTCCTCACTCAGAAACATTGGTTCCTCACTCAGAAACATTGGCTCCTCTCTCATACACATTGACTCTTGTCTCATACACATTGGCTCCTCACTCAGAAACATTGGTTCCTCACTCAGAAACATTGGCTCCTCTCTCAAACACATTGGCTCCTCACTCAGAAACATTGGTTCCTCACTCAGAAACATTGGCTCCTCACTCAGAAACATTGGCTCCTCACTCAGAAACATTGGCTCCTCACTCAGAAACATTGGTTCCTCACTCAGAAACATTGGCTCCTCACTCAGAAACATTGGTTCCTCACTCAGAAACATTGGTTCCTCACTCAGAAACATTGGCTCCTCTCTCATACACATTGACTCTTGTCTCATACACATTGGTTCCTCACTCAGAAACATTGGCTCCTCTCTCAAACACATTGGCTCCTCACTCAGAAACATTGGTTCCTCACTCAGAAACATTGGCTCCTCACTCAGAAACATTGGCTCCTCACTCAGAAACATTGGCTCCTCATTCAGAAACATTGGCTCCTCACTCAGAAACATTGGCTCCTCTCTCATACACATTGACTCTTGTCTCATACACATTGGCTCCTCACTCAGAAACATTGGCTCCTCACTCAGAAACATTGGTTCCTCACTCAGAAACATTGGCTCCTCACTCAGAAACATTGGTTCCTCACTCAGAAACATTGGCTCCTCTCTCATACACATTGACTCTTGTCTCATACACATTGGCTCCTCACTCAGAAACATTGGCTCCTCACTCAGAAACATTGGTTCCTCACTCAGAAACATTGGCTCCTCACTCAGAAACATTGGCTCCTCACTCAGAAACATTGGCTCCTCACTCAGAAACATTGGCTCCTCTCTCATACACATTGGCTCCTCACTCAGAAACATTGGCTCCTCACTCAGAAACATTGGCTCCTCTCTCATACACATTGGCTCTTGTCTCATACACATTGACTCTTGTCTCATACACATTGGCTCCTCACTCAGAAACATTGGTTCCTCACTCAGAAACATTGGCTCCTCACTCAGAAACATTGGCTCCTCACTCAGAAACATTGGTTCCTCACTCAGAAACATTGGTTCCTCACTCAGAAACATTGGTTCCTCACTCAGAAACATTGGTTCCTCACTCAGAAACATTGGCTCCTCACTCAGAAACATTGGCTCCTCACTCAGAAACATTGGCTCCTCACTCAGAAACATTGGCTCCTCTCTCATACACATTGGCTCCTCACTCAGAAACATTGGCTCTTGTCTCATACACATTGGCTCCTCACTCAGAAACATTGGCTCCTCACTCAGAAACATTGGCTCCTCACTCAGAAACATTGGTTCCTCACTCAGAAACATTGGTTCCTCACTCAGAAACACTGGCTCCTCTCTATTACACATTGGCTCTTGTCTCATACACATTGGCTCCTCACTCAGAAACATTGGCTTCTCATTCATACACATTGGCTCCTCACTCAGGAACATTGGCTTCTCACTCAGAAACATTGGTTCCTCACTCAGAAACATTGGTTCCTCACTCAGAAACATTGGCTTCTCATTCATACACATTGGCTCCTCACTCAGAAACATTGGTTCCTCACTCAGAAACATTGGTTCCTCACTCAGAAACACTGGCTCCTCTATCATACACATTGGCTCTTGTCTCATACACATTGGCTCCTCACTCAGAAACATTGGCTTCTCATTCATACACATTGGCTCCTCACTCAGAAACATTGGCTCCTCACTCAGAAACATTGGCTCCTCTCTCATACACATTGGCTCCTCACTCATACACATTGGCTCCTCACTCATACACATTGGCTCCTCACTCATACACATTGGCTCCTCACTCATACACATTGGCTCCTCACTCATACACATTGGCTCCTCACTCATACACATTGGCTCCTCACTCATACACATTGGTTCCTCTCTCATACACATTGGCTCCTCACTCATACACATTGGCTCCTCTCTCATACACATTGGCTCCTCACTCATACACATTGGCTCCTCTCTCATACACATTGGCTCCTCACTCATACACATTGGCTCCTCTCTCATACACATTGGCTCCTCACTCATACACATTGGCTCCTCACTCAGAAACATTGGTTCCTCACTCAGAAACATTGGTTCCTCACTCAGAAACACTGGCTCCTCTCTATTACACATTGGCTCTTGTCTCATACACATTGGCTCCTCACTCAGAAACATTGGCTTCTCATTCATACACATTGGCTCCTCACTCAGGAACATTGGCTTCTCACTCAGAAACATTGGTTCCTCACTCAGAAACATTGGTTCCTCACTCAGAAACATTGGCTTCTCATTCATACACATTGGCTCCTCACTCAGAAACATTGGTTCCTCACTCAGAAACATTGGTTCCTCACTCAGAAACACTGGCTCCTCTATCATACACATTGGCTCTTGTCTCATACACATTGGCTCCTCACTCAGAAACATTGGCTTCTCATTCATACACATTGGCTCCTCACTCAGAAACATTGGCTCCTCACTCAGAAACATTGGCTCCTCTCTCATACACATTGGCTCCTCACTCATACACATTGGCTCCTCACTCATACACATTGGCTCCTCACTCATACACATTGGCTCCTCACTCATACACATTGGCTCCTCACTCATACACATTGGCTCCTCACTCATACACATTGGCTCCTCACTCATACACATTGGTTCCTCTCTCATACACATTGGCTCCTCACTCATACACATTGGCTCCTCTCTCATACACATTGGCTCCTCACTCATACACATTGGCTCCTCTCTCATACACATTGGCTCCTCACTCATACACATTGGCTCCTCTCTCATACACATTGGCTCCTCACTCATACACATTGGCTCCTCACTCAGAAACATTGGCTCCTCACTCATACACATTGGCTCCTCTCTCATACACATTGGTTCCTCACTCATACACATTGGCTCCTCTCTCATACACATTGGCTCCTCACTCATACACATTGGCTCCTCTCTCATACACATTGGCTCCTCTCTCATACACATTGGCTCCTCACTCATACACATTGGCTCCTCTCTCATACACATTGGCTCCTCACTCATACACATTGGCTCCTCTCTCATACACATTGGCTCCTCTCTCATACACATTGGCTCCTCTCTCATACACATTGGCTCCTCTCTCATACACATTGGCTCCTCACTCATACACATTGGCTCCTCTCTCATACACATTGGCTCCTCACTCATACACATTGGCTCCTCTCTCATACACATTGGCTCCTCACTCATACACATTGGCTCCTCTCTCATACACATTGGCTCCTCACTCATACACATTGGCTCCTCTCTCATACACATTGGCTCCTCACTCATACACATTGGCTCCTCTCTCATACACATTGGCTCCTCACTCATACACATTGGCTCCTCACTCAGAAACATTGGCTCCTCACTCATACACATTGGCTCCTCTCTCATACACATTGGTTCCTCACTCAGAAACATTGGCTCCTCTCTCATACACATTGGCTCCTCACTCATACACATTGGCTCCTCTCTCATACACATTGGCTCCTCTTTCATACACATTGGCTCCTCACTCATACACATTGGCTCCTCTCTCATACACATTGGTTCCTCACTCAGAAACACTGGCTCCTCTCTCATACACATTGGCTCTTGTCTCATACACATTGGCTCCTCACTCAGAAACATTGGCTTCTCATTCATACACATTGGCTCCTCACTCAGGAACATTGGCTTCTCACTCAGAAACATTGGTTCCTCACTCAGAAACATTGGCTCCTCACTCAGAAACATTGGCTCCTCACTCATACACATTGGCTCCTCACTCAGAAACATTGGCTCCTCACTCATACACATTGGCTCCTCTCTCATACACATTGGCTCCTCACTCAGAAACATTGGCTTCTCATTCATACACATTGGCTCCTCTCTCATACACATTGGCTCCTCACTCAGAAACATTGGCTCCTCACTCAGAAACATTGGCTCCTCTCTCATACACATTGGCTCCTCACTCAGAAACACTGGCAGGCTACTTAATGTACCTAGCCTAGAACATAAACCTGAGGTTTTATGTGTGTGTGTGCATGCATGCATGCTTGCGTGCGTGTGTGTGTGTGTGTGTAAGAGAGAGATACTATTGCTTAATCTGTCATTGCAGTCCTCTAGGGCTTTCTATCTTTAACCTGTTTTCCATATTGCCACAACTTATTGCAGAGAGTCATATATTTAGTTTGTGCTACTGTCAACAACTCATGTTTCAGGCATCATCGGATTACTTCTCACACACCATACAATAGACTTGCAAGTCGTGTGCGAGGAATGAAATGGTACATTTTATTGCCGTTGGCTCTTTACAATTACAAAAACAGTCGCTATCTAATCACACATAAAGTCACAATATTCTCTATCAATAGTTTTCCTAACCCCTATAGCTATTCTCTATCTACTAGGCTATATGAAAAACACAGATCTATTCTACACGATGTGAACACTACAGAGTCAGTCCCCAGTCTGACCCGCTTCACTCGCGTCGCTACACGCCTCGCGGAAGGACCTTCACACGCCCTTCTGCTCCCTGCGTGCAAGGTCAGTTGCACGCTCCTATTAGCTGTCTTTGCTTTGAGTGTTAATCGTTGCTATCACGCAGGCGTGATTCTGTCATGACCAGTAGTGCTAACTATCTGGTCAACGCCTTCGTGTGAGGACTAGTCAACAGTCCCCCTTTTCTCTCATCTATCCTGCCCTGATCCCGGGCACTATGTTCATTCAACTCTATCTGAGGTTGACCCCCACGTCCTGGTGGTGTTCTATCATGAGGCAGTCTTTGACACACACCCACCCCTCCTGTGTTGCGTCATCAACTTTGACTCATTGGTTGTGACGCAAGAGGTTTCTAAAAAAAATTAGTGTGTCTAATTTTTGTCAAAGACTGTAGATAATCTGGCTTTGGGCTATTTAATAGACCTACTGACTAATGTCACAATGTAGCATCACTTTACTTGGCTACTGGCAATCACCACAAACTTGTCTGGTTGGCGTGAGCCCTATTCTCAATCGCAATATTATATTAATTAGAGGTATGTCTGAACCGGACCGTTGTCTTATAAGACCTGCCCTCAAATAGTAAATTAACTCACTACCCATACAAAGTTGACTTTCTGAAGGTCAACACATGAATTGCTTCATGTCCCCCATATAATATTAAACAACCATTACACAAGCTGTGAGCGACAGGCTTTACCTATCTCGCTTCCGCGTGTAAAGTCATATTTCACTGTTAAGTTAGTGTTTCGTTGTCTATTATTTCCCCTGACCCGGAGTTATCTCCCTTTGATCTAATAAAAGTGTATGCAATTTATAGGTTTGTTTTTCTGGTTGTTTGTGTGTTTGGATGTAATTAAATGTATAATCTAACCTCTAACATGTGTATCTAAAGATCATGTGTATGTAAGTTAGTTTTTCAAGTGCCATAATTCATTTAACTGTGGTCACAAACATGTGTATAATACAAATCTGTGACTACGTTCCTGTCTTATGAGACTCAAAATACTTTCACTAAGATCCTAAACTAAAATACTCAAACTACATTCATTACAACACATTTTCAACATTGAAACTAACATTTGACGGCAACAAAATTAAAAGTCTTGTTGAGCGGCAAAAAAAATCCGCTGAATGTTCTCACTCTCTCCTGTATATTTTACATTTGTTCTCACTTTCACACTGCTGTCACACATCTTTAACATTCGCTTATGTCACACTTCTTTTACACTCACTATTGGCACACATCTTTTACCCTCTCTATTGGTACACATCTTTTACCCTCATTTCTGTCACACATCTTTCATCCTCATTTCTGTCACCCTTCATTTATCCTCATTTCTGTCATATTTCTTTCATCCTTATTTCTGTCACACATCTTTCATCCTTCATTTCTGTCACATAACTTTCTCACTTTTGTCACGCATATTTTCTCTCATAGTCATTTAAAAACCTTGGAGTGACACTGTACAAGCTTGGCTCGGTTTGACAGAGTTGAGCCTAATGACTGTGCATCAACCGTTGCACATGTCAAGTATTTACAACATATTTACATGTAAGAAAAGAAAGAAAAAAAAAAAAAATTTTTTTTATGGTTTGTACTATGGTATTCTTAACCACTCTATTCTACTGAAATATTACTCTAAATACTGACATACTAATACTAGTTCTATAAATACACATTTAATCCTATTGCCTATTTTAATCTATCTGTCACATTAATCTTAAAATAAGCTTACATTACTCCTAATATTTATCTAATTTAAGAGATGTAATTTACCTATGTGAAATGAAATTTATCTGAGATGAGTTATGTCCCTTTGTGAAGAGGGTGATGTGAAATGTAATAAGTTACGTCCCTTTCTAAAATGGGTGATGTGAAATATAACATATTCTAACTAATGTTTTTAAATGAAACAAACTATATGATTGATATTCTTATTCTATATGGTGTAAATGATGTATCTTTAAGTGTATAATATTTCTATTCTATTTTGGTGTAATCTAATCATACTACTAAATGATAACGTTTGTTAACTGGATTGGTTAAGATGGAATGAAATCAAATGAAATGAAACAAAGTGAAATATAATAAACTAAATGATACTATTCCTATCTAAACTTCTTATAATTAGTTGTCATGTTTAAATTACTATCCTATTCTACTTTTAAAGCTAAATGAATATGTAAATTAATAATCTATCTAAACTAAAATGAAAAAGTATTATATTATCTAAATCTAACTATATATTAAAATGACATAATCTATCTATATTTTTCACAATATTAAAACATTATGATACATATTACATTAAGTTTATATATACATGGTCTATAAATACCTCAGGTTAGTCGTTGCCATTAATGTTCAGAAACATACTTTCATTGGCATAATATCTATACCATTGTTCTGGGTATTTGACAACCATTACACAGTCATATTTATTCTATGGGTATTGCACCTGTAGAGTTCGTTTGTAGACCATTGTTCTCGTGTCTGTATGTATATAATCATTTGACACTGTTTTTCTCTGTTTAACATGACTAATTCACTGGAACATATCTGGAGCTTAGCAAGTAATAAGCTGTCCTAGTTCACAAAGTGATATATTTGTTCCCAGAGTAAAGTTCTTACTTTTGATGTCTACAGCCACATAGCAGGTCAATGTTTTTGGTACTTAGTTCAGCACACAATATTTATATATTTCTAAGATCTTTCACATAGAATATTTGCCTGTACTAAAATAACATATATTACAATATATTCTTATGTGGAAATCTCTGGTATTGCTACATCAGATGGTCGACTAAGGGTATCAGCCAAGATGTTATCTTTCCCCTTAATATGTTCTATACTAAAGGTGTAATTTTGCAGTATTAGCGACCACCTGTATATTCGGTCATTTCGATGTACACCACTCTGCATGACCGTTAATGGGGAGTTGTCAGTCTGGACAATGAAGTGCACACCGGACAGAAATCGATGCAGCTTTCTCACCGCATAGATGACGCTTAGGGCTTCCAACTCGGATATGGAATATCTGGACTCGGTGGGTGTGATCTTACGGCTCACGTAGCAAATCGGATGGAAGATGCCCTCGTAAAATTGGCCTAGTACTGCAGCGATGGAGATCCTGCTGGCATCTGTCCTAAGATAATAAACGAGCCTCGGGTTAGGCAAGCGGAGGATTGGAACATTACTAAACAAAATTTTCAATTTTGACAATGCAGAAATTAATAATGCATCTTTAACATCCAATTTTACAGAAGCTTTTAAAACATTGGAAAATACACTTGTAATCTCCGCTAAATTTGGAATAAATTTACTATAGTAATTAACTAATCCCAAAAGGCTTCTGACCTGTTTCTTGGTGGTAGGCATGGTCAGATTCATAATTTTGGTAATAATTTTCTGGTCAGTCTTTAGTTGACCTTGAGAGATGACATGACCCAAAAACTCAATTTCTTTTAGGCCCAATTCGACTTTGCTCGGTTTGACAGTGAGCCCGAAGAGTCGCAACCTATTAAAGACATGTCTCAGTCTCAGTAGGTGTGTTGTCCAGTCATCAGTATGGACACATATATCATCTATAGAGGTCACTGTATTCGTCACTCCATGAAGTAGATCTCTAGTTAAGCGTACGAAAGTGGCAGGAGCGTTTCGAAGTCCGAAAGGAAGAAAACGCCACTCGTACAGTCCTAAAGGAGTTGAAAAAGCAGTAAGATGGATGGATTGAGACTGCATAGGGACTTGCCAATATCCCTTAGTGAGATCTAATTTAGAAAAGATTTTGGAGGTGGACATGTCAAGAATAAGATCTTCGCAGGAAGGAATTGGCTCTGCGTCGATCTTGGTGACGTTGTTGAGCTTTCGATAGTCCACGCACAGACGAATTGTAGAATCTTTCTTCTTAACTAGAACAATCGGAAAAGAGTACTCAGAGGTGGATTTCTGGATGATCCCACTAGCCTCTAAATTCAGAATTTCCTTATTAAGGTTTTCCCTATAGCTTAGTGGGATTGAGTACGGCCTGCATTTAATAGGCTTAGAGTCCGTAAGAAGAATGGAGTGTTCGATTCTGTCCGTCCTACCTGGAATGTCAGAGAATATGTCTTTGTATTCCGTTACTAATTCTACTAATTGTCGTCGTTGACTGTCTGTTAGTCCCTGTTCTATATGTATGCTATCTAATGTAGCAGTCTTGTCTACAATAGGAACTGGTAGTTCCATTCCGTCGTCGTCTACCTGATTCAGTACGGTGGTGGTGCTAAGAGTGTATTCTGTATTCTCGCTAAGTGTATGCTCGTCGGATATGCCAGTCTCGCTAACTAGTGTAGTTGCGTTGTGTATGTCTGTCGTCTGATCACTTGGTGTGGGTGCACTGTGTTCGTCTGTCTCTACTTCTGTCTCTTGTCGTGAATAGTAAGGTTTCAACATGTTGACATGGAATATCTTTAAGTTTCCGTTTATTGATATTTCATAGTCAACATCTGAAATTTTACGTACCACCTTGAATGGCCCTTGCCATGAAGTCAACAATAAATTTCGTTTGTCAGGAAGCAAGAGAAGTATGTCTTGATCTGGTTCAAGTTCAATTGTTCTCGCCCCTTTGTTGGCCTTGTACATAGGTCGACCATCGTTGATATGAAGCGATTTCCTTTGCTGGACACCTGATTCAGGGGTCCAACAATATCTACCGCCACACTCTCAAATGACCTAGAAGCCAATGTAGAAGGTTGTACTTCAGCTGTAACATGTTTACCCTTTCGTACTAACTGATGACAGACATTACACGAACGACACAATAATTTAATATCATTGCAAAAACCTGGCCAATAAAAATGAGCCTGAATTCTGGCCCTGGTTTTGTCATATGCAAGATGGCCAGCAAACGGTGACTCATGTGCAATCTTTAGCACAGTTATGCGATGTTGTACAGGTAACACCGTTTGCTGAATGTTATGGTTACCAGTAGTATAATGTTTAGTAAGAATGCCACTATTTACTCTGAAGAACCCTGATGCGTTCTTTGTAACCTTAGCTCGTTCTTTCAATAATTTTAAATAAGGAGACAAACTAGGATCAGCTTTCTGCTGTTCTATGAATTTCTGTCTGTTGTTATCATCAGTGCTAGATGGAGAAAGCATTAGTAGTCTCTCATCTTGAAGCGTGTCTTGATGTTTTATAGTGTCTGCTCTGGTTGTTGCATTAACTGCATTCAGTTGGTTCCATGCAGCTATTTCATCGCTAGTACATTGTTTTAGTTCAGGTAAGCAACCCAGAATTAAATCAGTATAAGGGTTGTCAAGTATAGCACAAGTAAATGTACCCGAAAGGAAAGGAGTGTCAATACGGGCTTTGGCCAAAGGGTAAATTTCAATATTACCCGAAAAGGTTCGGCATTTGACCGAGTCACCTGTATAATCCTCTTGACTCACCAGTTCCTTTCTGAGGCCAATAAGGGTACTACCGCTATCTAGCAAACATTGGCATAATCTATCATTGACCATTGCATTGTGGAACTCTAAATTGCCTCTGGAGGCTAAGGCTGCATTCACACTCTCAGATGAGCATGGAACTGTATGTCCACATTCTAATTTTCCGTCAGCATGAAACTGGTGACATCGCTCACAACTGTCAAAACTCAACATATCGTTTACACAACACACCTCTTCCGTCTGGTTAACAGGTAAGTCATTTTCAACATCACACTCAGTCTCACTACCACTATCAGAAGATGTATCAAGTAAAATAGCATTGTTGGCTTTCATACGTTGGCGGCCAAGGCACTTATTCGAATAATGGCCGTAGCTGGAACAAAAAAAACATTTAATGGCACACCGGTATGCAGATCTTTTGTTCTGTTGCTTCTTAATCACATTTTCAAGATGTGCCGGATAACTCGGCGATTTGTCACACATTGAATCAGTGTCATGTAAAAGTTGACAGTGGATACATTTTGAAACTTTTCTATCTTTCTTGTCAAATTTATTAAATGGTTTTCTATTGCTCTGATAGTTTTTAGATTGATCTTTTGCAAAAGAAACTATTTCAGAGTCATTTGAAGTTTTAAAAATATTTCTGTTTGAAGAAAAATATGCTGACCCTTTCTTTTCAAACTGTTCTATGGTTTCAATGTCTGACTGCTGCAAAAATTTAGCAAAAGAGGATGGTATCGTGGATATTACCTTATCCATAGTTATTAAATTTTTCAATCTATCAAAGTCTTTTCCTATGTTAGCTGCTTTAAGCCACCTATTTAGTACACTTTGAACATTTGAGACGTAGTCAATGAAAGTCTCAGTAGGTTTAGGTTTTAAAGTTGAGAACTGAACCTGATACCCAGGGGCATCAAGTAAAAAGTGTTGCATAATCCTATCACGTATGTATTGGTAGTCAGATCTAAGATCGGTTGGTATAGATTCTATTACTTTAAGGGGCTCACCACTTAGGTTCTTCATATAAATCATAGCCCACATCTCTAAAGGAACTTGGTGATATTTAAACTGATACTCGACATTTTCTGTCCAGGCAGAAATTGAATCTTCTTTACAATATGCTTTGATAATATTTTTGTATTTGTTGAACTTATTTTCTTCTTGTTGACTTTTAAGTTTAGTGGCAGAGATCTCTGCGTGTGAGTCTACATCCATCTCTTTCATCTTTAACTGTGTCTCTGATTCTACTTGTATTTGTTTTTCCTTAACTCTTGCCATTTCATCTATTTCCTTTTGCTTTAGATCTAATTCTCTCTGTTTAATTTCCTTATCATGTTCTAATTGCTGTTGCTTAACATTCTTATCATGTTCTAATTGTTGTTGTTTAATTTGCACTTCTTTTTGTTTTGTTATCTCAGCTAGTTCTATCTGGTGTTGTCTTTCTTGTGCGCGTTCATCTCTCTCTGCATCCTTTGCTTCTTTAAATTTTTGATCTGCATATTGTTCTAGCTCTTTACCTGTGTATTGTAATTCTTTACCTGCTTTAATGAAGTCAGCTAGAGTAGCCATGTTGTTGGGTAATTGGCTCGCGTTGACCTAAACTGACTGCTTCAATTAGTTAATTTTCTTTGATATGCTATGTTATTTAATATCTGAGCACCACAAATTGTACTATTTGTTTACATTCTGGAAAATTGTCTTCTCTAAAAAATTAGAGCACAAAGTCTGTTCATACAATACAAGCTGAAAAAGAGATGCACTATTAATCACAATGCATGCCAAAAACGTAGGTGTTACTCAACTTAATGTTCCCCAGAACAAGGAACAACACGTCAGCACCACCGGTCCCGTTGTTTGGCACCCCGGATTACACACAAGTTTTCTACTCAGGTCACCCTGTTTGGCACATCGGCACACACTCGCGTTCTTACTCAGCTGTTGTTCGCCCTGTTTTACAGAGCAGCAACAATTATCAACTCGTAAACGACAAATAGACTTTTGACAAATTGGTACAATGACACAAACATGCCCACGAACAAACAGAACATCGATTACTTAATATTTAATGTCAATGTCCTGTCTTCGTTCTACAGTAATATGTCTTTCGTTACTAACCTAGTTTAATCTATGGAAGTATCGTGCAGACAAAATCTAATTTGCATAGCCGAAAGTAGTGCCCTCCTGACGGTAAACAAATAGAAAAGTACGAAAGAAAATTCAATAACTGCTTTTAAATAAATATAAATCAAATAATAATGTGTAAATAAATAAATATATTCATTCTCTATCTTAAATGAACAAATAATAGTTAATATATTGTAAAGATTCAGGCAGGCAGCAGCTTGCCAGTATGTAAACACTGCAATGCTGATTGCAAATGGCGCGGCCCAACTGTTTGTCAATCGTGCCACGTCACAGGCGCAGCGCTATTTTTAGCTTGCAAAAATCAATACTGTCGCTGACTTTTGTATTGCTCCGCCATGAATCATTTTTGACGATTATTCAAAAACAAATAAATAATTACATAAATAAATGAAAGAAGAACATAATATGAATACTTACAACTTTGAAAAACATATTATTTAAATGTATAACAATCTAATAAGCACAAATAAACATTATTTCATCACGATAGGCACACTTCTGCCGGCAACTCGATCTAGTCTGCACACGTAATCGTCACTGACACAAATTAAACAATTTAATCTTTGTAATATCTATCCGTAAACCTAGTCTAGAGCCGTGGGTAAGTGTATATAGCTTGAACTCAGGTTCAAGCAGCACTTCTGACACCACATTTAATCCTATTGCCTGTCAACAACTCATGTTTCAGGCATCATCGGATTACTTCTCACACACCATACAATAGACTTGCAAGTCGTGTGCGAGGAATGAAATGGTACATTTTATTGCCGTTGGCTCTTTACAATTACAAAAACAGTCGCTATCTAATCACACATAAAGTCACAATATTCTCTATCAATAGTTTTCCTAACCCCTATAGCTATTCTCTATCTACTAGGCTATATGAAAAACACAGATCTATTCTACACGATGTGAACACTACAGAGTCAGTCCCCAGTCTGACCCGCTTCACTCGCGTCGCTACACGCCTCGCGGAAGGACCTTCACACGCCCTTCTGCTCCCTGCGTGCAAGGTCAGTTGCACGCTCCTATTAGCTGTCTTTGCTTTGAGTGTTAATCGTTGCTATCACGCAGGCGTGATTCTGTCGTGACCAGTAGTGCTAACTATCTGGTCAACGCCTTCGTGTGAGGACTAGTCAACAGTCCCCCTTTTCTCTCATCTATCCTGCCCTGATCCCGGGCACTATGTTCATTCAACTCTATCTGAGGTTGACCCCCACGTCCTGGTGGTGTTCTATCATGAAGCAGTCTTTGACAGCTACTCTGTGCAGTTTATATTTCTTGTCCTCCGGTAAATCATGTTTTATTTGTTTATGTTTAGTAATTGTGTGGTGACAATTGTGAGGGGAGAATTGTGAGGGGAAAATTGTGCATGAAATAAAGGAAGTTAAAGTCATACAAACATGTCACTGTGCTGATGTAACTTACTTTCCTTAAAAAAGCTGTATGAAAAATCTGAGAATGCATCTATGATACGCAGAAGTGCATCATTATCAACGCTGCTGTTGGCCATGACACCTCTAGTCTTGTCACTGGTGTGGCTGTGTCTAGGGTCTACTGGAGAAGACATTGATGACACCATGAAATATTGGAAGCAAAGTCATGAAACAATTATTCTGGCAGACATAAGGTGTTTAGACTATTTATGATAAACTTCCAATCTGAACAGTGCTGCATTCTGACAGACATAAGGTGTTTAGACTATTTATGATAAACTTCCAATCTGAACAGTGCTGCATTCTGACAGACACAAGGTGTTTAGACTATTTATGATAAACTTACAAACTGAACGATGCTGCAGTTGCTTTTGTTGGGTGTTTGATTGTTGTCTATTAGGTTAGTGCTACATTTTCTTAAATACAGGAAATGACTGTACTGTCATTTGTTGATGTCATTATTTTATAAGTAGCTAGCAGAAGAGCTGAGATGGGTCTCCACAATCACGAATCTCCCAAATCAACTGTAACACGTCTACACAAACAGAACTGTAACATGTCTACACAAACAGAACTGTAACATGTCTACACAAACATAACTTTTTCCCCCCCCTCTCTAGCTTTGAACTCAAGCGTAGCCCATACCCACTATTTATTATAGTAGTGATGGACTGAATTTTGAATGTCTACACAAACATAAGTGTAACATGTCACTACAAGGAGAACTGTATAATGTCTATACAAACAGAACTGTCATAAAACTGTCATTTACTGCCAATATAGTACCGTGCGGTGTATGGCAGAGGGGTCTTTGAGCAGACCTGTAAACAGAACTGTAACTTGTCAATACCAAGAGAACTGTAACATGTCTATACAAATAATTATAGAATGTCTACACAAACAGAACTGTAACATGTCTATACAAACATAACTGTAACATGTCTATACAAACATAACTGTATCATGTCTTTACAAACATAACTGTAACATGTCAATACAAACATAACTGTATCATGTCTATACAAACTAAACTGTAACATGTCTATACAAACATAACTGTAACATGTATATACAAACATAACTAACATGTCAATACAAACATAACTGTAACATGTCTATACAAACATAACTGTAACATGTCTACACAAACATAACTGTAACATGTCAATACAAAAAGAACTGTAACATGTATATACAAACATAACTGTAACATGTCAATACAAACATAACTGTAACATGTTTATACAAACATAACTGTATCATGTCTTTACAAACATAACTGTAACATGTCAATACAAACATAACTGTAACATGTCTATACAAACAACTATAGCATGTCTACACAAACATAACTGTAACATGTCTAAACAAACATAACTGTAACATATCTACACAAACAGAACTGTAATATGTCTATACAAACAGAATTGTAACTTGTCTGTACAAACATAACTGTAACATGTCTATACAAACATAACTGTAACATGTCTATACAAACATAACTGTAACATGTCTACACAAACATAACTGTAACATGTCAATACAAAAAGAACTGTAACATGTCTATACAAACAACTATAGCATGTCTACACAAACAGAACTGTAATATGTCTATACAAACAGAATTGTAACTTGTCTGTACAAACATAACTGTAACATGTCTATACAAACATAACTGTAACATGTCTATACAAACATAACTGTAACATGTCTACACAAACATAACTGTAACATGTCAATACAAAAAGAACTGTAACATGTCTATACAAACAACTATAGCATGTCTACACAAACAGAACTGTAATATGTCTATGCAAACAGAATTGTAACTTGTCTATAAAAACAGAACTGTAACATGTCTGCACAAACAGAAGCTTGAAAGATAGTACTCTGACATGTCTCTTGACTACATAAACTGTCTACATTAATATGAACTCTAAACATCTCCTCCATACATGCTGTATTCACAGAACATATATCGTCCCTACATATTGGTTCATAGAACAAATACTCTCCCTACATTCTGGTTTACAGAACATAGATAACAAACAGTACCCTACCCTGATTACGCTGATTCATGTTTTCTGGCTTTGGCTGCACCACATCTGGTCTTATTTTGCTTACAGCCTCCAAGAAAATAAATGGCCAGTTTGACTTTGCCCTCATTTTCAATGTGCCTTCAAACAGTACCTGGCAACATGTATGGGGATCGTTGCCTTCTCTTGCTTGTTTGTGAACTTGCTGTTGTAGGTGGCCATGAGCACACCAAGAGAATGAAACAACACATTTAGACAGAAATAACTACAGGCTCAGATTTTCAGCATATTAACTAAGTTTAAATGTTTAACTTACTTCTGTGCCAGTCTGACATTCATGATTCTAGAAACACAACATATACAGGATGCCTACTCTTTCCTAAACTGTCCTCTCAATGTGTGCTAGAATTTGTATCTCTACATCTTCCGGTGTCCATATTTGTAAATACACACAGTAGAAATTACACTGTAACACTGTCAATGTGACTTACATAGCAGGCGTGTTGATGTAATACACACAGTGGGGATTTGACTCTAACACTATCAGTATACATAGCAGGTGTGTTGATGTCTACAGCTGTCTGTGCTCCCATGTCTATGGTCTATGGCAACATATAGGTATGTTGATGTCTGCAGCTGTCTGTGCTCCCATGTCTATGGTCTATGGCGACATATGAGTGTGAGTCATGGACCATGTCACACACAGTCTAGAAGACAATTGGACTTTTGAGCTTATATGTTAAAGAAAAATTGTGAGTGGACACCAGACAGCGGATACAGGATAGTGGATTCAGGACAGTGGACACCGGCAGGGGATACAGGACAGCAGATACAGGACAGTGGATTCAGACAGTAGACACCAGACAGCGGAAACAGGAAAGCAGATACAGGACAGTGGACACTGGATAGAGAATACAGGACAGGGGATACAGGACAGTGGACACCAGACAGCGGATACAGGACAGTGGACACAGGACAGCAGATACATGATATTAAATTCACCTTGGGCATGAAAATACATGAGACCTGGAGAAGGAAAGTCTTGTTTGGCATTCTAAAAACTGGAACATGTTGTGACAACTGGAAAGATTTGCAAAAAAGGAGATAGAGGAAGACAGCGTGAGAAGAATCTGAACAGTCTTGTGTCATGGCATGGAAGGGAGTCAACACACGAATTGATCCATGCTGTCGGAGATCGCAATCTGTAGAGAAGCATGCCAGTCGGAAAAGAAATGGATGATGATGGTAATGTGTTGTAAGGACATGATGTTGTGTGTTTGCATGTTGGTTGCCTCTTGTGTAGTTAAAGTAGTGTTTGCCTGAGTGTCCTTCTATGCTTCAGATGGTACAAAGCAGGTGGCCACTGTGTGAATGATAAATTTACACAGGTGTATCATCCCTTCCAGACATTACATGGACCTGCTGTTCCGGTCATGCAGGTGTCTTCTTCTTCTTCTTCTTCTTCTTCTTCTTCTTCTTCTTCTTCTTCTTCTTCTTCTTCTTCTTCTTCTTCTTCTTCTTCTTCTTCTGCTTCTTCTTCTTCCTCTTCTTCTTCTTCTGCGTTCATCCGGAATGTATTTTCAGATGTAATTGCATTGTGCCAATTTTATTTGCACCCTTAGCCGGAACATCCAACTTCTGCAGGCATTTTTTACTGGGTTAGCTTTCCTGGGGGTCTCTCACTGTTGTGGTGCCATCCACATCCCAGATAGTCAAGTTAGAACGGTCGAAGACTTCACGGTCAGCCCTTAGGGGAAGGAAGGGACAGTCCATTGGCATTATCCGCCATCCAAGCAGGCTTCCATAATTGCAGAGCCAACACAAAGTGCTCTGGTACTGGGCTCACCCGAGGAGTCACCACGTTTTGCTCATGGCTGCTTTAATTCCTCACTTCCATGTATTGGGCATTACGTTCACCACAGGCCGCTCCATGCGCAAACCAGGAAAGATCAGTCTGCAGACAACATCCACTCATCGAGCTTTCAGTTCAGACATATGCTGGACGCTGTGCCAGGAAAACAAAATAGTCAGTCAGAGCTGTTCAAGGCACGAAGGACATTCCACTCTCAGACGTTTTTGCATTGTGCCAATCTCATGTGCACCCTTAGGCCGGCACATCCGACTTCTGCTGGCGTTTTTTAATCAAGTTGGCCTTCCTGTGGTTTTCGAGGAACATCTGACTCTCACTGTTGTGGTGTCGTTCACATCTCAGCTGGTCAAGTTAGAACGGCCAAAGACATCACGGTCAACCCTCAAAGGAAGGCAGGGGCAGACCATGGGCATTCCTCACCATCCAAGGAGGCTTCCGTAATTTCAGAGCCAACACATAGCAGTCTGGTACTGGGCTCACCCAGTGCTACAGTGATATTCTCAAAATGCCTGCCTCGCTAACATGCGTCGGCTGGGAAGTTCCAGATTTGGTGCACCTCACACAGCCATCCGAGACAACGAACGCCAGACACGGGACTGATCTTGCGAACCAGACCAGCCCCTCACATGCAGGTGTCTGAGGTCATGAAAGAACTGACAGTATGTCTTCCAGAGCTATAAGAGATGCTAGACTGACAGCCAGACTTTCTCCAGCCAATGAGATATGCTAGCTAGACTGACCGCCAGACTTTCACCAACCAATGAGAGATGCTAGACTGACAGCAGGACTTTCACCAACCAATGAGAGATGCTAGACTGACAGCCAGACTTTCACCAACCAATGAGAGATGCTAGACTGACAGCCAGACTTTCACCAACCAATGAGAGATGCTAGACTGACAGCCAGACTTTCACCAGCCAATGAGAGATGCTAAACTGACAGCCAGACTTTCACCAGCCAATGAGAGATACCAGACTGACAGCCAGACTTTCACCAACCAATGAGAGATGCTAGACTGACAGCCAGACTTTCACCAACTAATGAGAGATGCTAGACTGACAGCCAGACTTTCACCAGCCAATGAGAGATGCTAGACTGACAGCCAGACTTTCACCAACCAATGAGAGATGCTAGATTGACAGCAGCAGGATGTTCACCAACCAATAAGAGATGCTAGACTGACAGCCAAACTTTCACCAACCAATGAGAAATACTAGACTGACAGCCAGACTTTCACCAACCAATGAGAGATGCTAGACTGACAGCCAGACTTTCACCAACCAATGAGAGACACCAGACTGACAGCCAAACTTTCACCAACCAATGAGAGACACCAGACTGACAGCCAAACTTTCACCAACCAATGAGAGATGCTAGACTGACAGCCAGACTTTCACCAACAAATGAGAGATGCTAGACTGACAGCCAAACTTTCACCAACCAATGAGAGACACCAGACTGACAGCCAAACTTTCACCAACCAATGAGAGATGCTAGACTGACAGCCAGACTTTCATCAGCCAATGAGAGACACCAGACTTACAGACAGACTTTCACCAACCAATGAGAGACACCAGATTGACAGCCAAACTTTCACCAACCAATGAGAGATGCTAGACTGACAGCCAGACTTTCACCAACCAATGAGAGATGCTAGATTGACAGCAGCAGGATGTTCACCAACCAATAAGAGATGCTAGACTGACAGCCAAACTTTCACCAACCAATGAGAAATACTAGACTGACAGCCAGACTTTCACCAACCAATGAGAGATGCTAGACTGACAGCCAGACTTTCACCAACCAATGAGAGACACCAGACTGACAGCCAAACTTTCACCAACCAATGAGAGACACCAGACTGACAGCCAAACTTTCACCAACCAATGAGAGATGCTAGACTGACAGCCAGACTTTCACCAACAAATGAGAGATGCTAGACTGACAGCCAAACTTTCACCAACCAATGAGAGACACCAGACTGACAGCCAAACTTTCACCAACCAATGAGAGATGCTAGACTGACAGCCAGACTTTCATCAGCCAATGAGAGACACCAGACTTACAGACAGACTTTCACCAACCAATGAGAGACACCAGATTGACAGCCAAACTTTCACCAACCAATGAGAGATGCTAGACTGACAGCCAAACTTTCACCAGCCAATAAGAGATGCCAGACTGACAGCCAAACTTTTACCAACAAATAAGAGATGCTAGACTAACGGCAGGACTTTCACCAACCAATGAGAGATGCTAGACTGACGGCAGGACTTTCACCAACCAATGAGAGATGCTAGACTGACAGCTGCAGTACATAATTCAACCAATGAGATATGTCAGACTGATAGCAGAACTGTTGTCAACCAATGAAAGATGCCATAAATGACAACAGGACTTTATCAACCAGTGAGAGATGAAGAACTAATAGCAGCAAAAATTTTGTCAACCAATGTATACATAGGACTTACACCATACTCCAATGTGCACATAGATTATTCAACCACGTTTGGGTAGAACAAAAGACACCATGAGACTGGCAAAATGCCATAATTATTCCAATTTGGGAAAACAAAAGGCATTAAAAGAGATTGCACACATTTCTCTTTTGAAGCATACTGGAAAAAATATTTTGCAAAATTCTTGAGAAAAGATTACTCACTACAATAGAACCCCAGCTAAGCGAAACACAACTTGGATTTAGGAAAAATACAAAGGATGCCCAGATGCCACCTTTACTCTTAGACAACTTATATAGAAATCAATCAAATTTAATAAAACACTCTACTTATCCTTTGTTGACCAAGAAAAGGCATTTGATATAGTAGATAGAAACAAGGTGTGGGAAATCCTTAAACAATATGGAGTGAGTACACATCTAACAAACTTATATAGAAGCTTATACAACAACAGTGAATGCATAGTGAGAACAAATGGAGGACACCCTTCACAATAAGATCTGGAGTACGACAAGGTTGTGTCCTGTCCCCTCTCTTGTTTATAACATATATAGACAACATATGTAAAGAAACCAGCCAAACAGAGACAGCAAGACCACTGCATGATGAATAGAATACAAATAACCAACTGCAAATTACACCATTAACAACACCACATGAATAGTTTAAATGAAGTGTGCAAGGAACATAACATGAAAATTAGCAGGGGGCTGCGTGGTCTCAAGGTATGGTGTCCGCCTTGAGCGCTGGAGGTCCCGGGTTCAGGCCCCGGTGAGGACCGGGATTTTTTCACGTGGACTTTCTAGTAAAAATTTCCCTCTGGTCTCTGGGTAGTGAGATCGGAGCCCGTGTGTATTGTTGCGCACGTAAAAAATCCCTTGGCAGTTGGAAATCAAAAAAGAGTAGCCTAACGGCGCTACCCAGGCAAAATTTCAAATTAAAAATCTACCCAAAGTATTTCAGGATCCTCGCTGGTGCTACGGAGTTCATGCACTGAGCTGAGTTTCTCCAGACTCAGGTTTGAGTTAAGAGAAGAACGGAGCACTTATGAGTTGCACCCGTGTGCCGTGATGTTGATCCGTCGACTGAACTAAACTAAACTATGAAAATTAGCACCAGTAAAACAAAGGTAATGACTTAAACCAAAGAAGAAAAAAACAACAAAGTTTCATCTTAGGAAGTATAATATCATCAAATGGCAAATCAGAAGATGAGATTGAAAATAGATGCAATAAGGCAAACCAACTCATTGGATAAATGGCACCAATACTAAAGAATAAACATGTAACAATATCTACTAAGAAAGCACTCTTCAATCACAATCTTCCTACCAACTTTATGCTACCAATGCCAAACATAGACAATGACAGAAAAAGAGAAATGAAAAATCACAACAGAAATGAGATTCCTGGGAAAAATACTCAATGTATCAAGAAGAGAGAAAATCAGAAATGAAGAAATCAGGACTAAAGTGGGGGTTATAGCTGCACTAGATTTTACTAGAAGGCATCAAGTCAAATGGTTTGGCCATGTGACTAGGTTACCAACTAGCAGTGTACCACAAAAAGTAATGATGTACAGACCAGACGGAAGCAACAAAAGAAAAAAAAAATAAGATGAGATGAGATGAATGTATAAGAAGCCGTTCAACAACAACATATAATTACATATGGCTGCTAACTCTACATAACAAATGAAAGTTACTGTATTTGAGAGTTCATAGCCGAGCATCAAATGTAAGTAAAGTACAGTAATGAAACTCTTCTATGCCTTGAGATATATTGATTATATAGTGTAAGTCTCATGTTTCTATAGACCAATCGGTGGTCAATGGGTGAAGTGGTCAGTACCACATCAGCCATCTTTTCTTCCCTGAGCATGTCCTGGATGCCACATATCATTACCTTTGTGATGACTTTCTTGTCAAACATGTTATCCAGTGCCACATATCATGGGATCAAATTGGTATGATTACCTTTGTGATGACTTTCATGTCCAGCATGCTGTCCAGTGCCGTGTGTACGTCAGAAATTGACAGCTCTTTGACCAGGCTTCCATCCAGCAAACTTGCAAAATACCTGACCCAGTGTGCCTGGCCATGTTTTCCATATCTGACCAAGGAATTCACACCATCTGTGGAAATAATCAGCATGAAATCGAAAATGGAATTCACATGCAGAAATACAGAAAACACACTTTTCAAGAGTAAAAGTCTGTTTAAATTTTGATGTTGAATGTTGTGTTATGTCTTTTGTACATGTTTTGTTTCTTAAGAAAGATTGATAAATGTACACAGAATAGATATGTTAGCATCTTTTGTATGTTTGCAATCACATTCTATATCTTTCTAACTTTCCAACTCCCTTCTCCCCAACAAATTTCAAGACTAACGGAATTGTTCTATGAATGCAGGTTCTATCACAGCATCATAAGACCTACTTCCCTGAACATCTACAAGCTTCACTGCATGTTTAGTTATGCATCTTGTCGAAACCTTTCTCCTACATGTGTTTAACATCACATTACCTCCCTTCTCCTACATGTGTTTAACATCACATTACCTCCTCTAGCCTTCAATTACATGTGTTTAACATCAGATTACCTGCCTTTTCCTACATGTGTTTAACATCACATTACCTCCCCTAGCCTTGTCCTACATGTGTTTAACATCACATTACCTCCCTTCTCCTACATGTGTTTAACATCAATCACATTACCTCCCCTAGCCTTCTCCTCCGTGTGTTTAACATCACATTACCTCCCATCTCCTACAAGTGTTTAACATCACATTACCTCCCTTCTCCTACATGTGTTTAACATCAATCACATTACCTCCCCTAGCCTTCTCCTCCGTGTGTTTAACATCACATTACCTCCCATCTCCTACAAGTGTTTAACATCACATTACCTCCCCTAGCCTTGTCTTACATGTGTTTAACATCACATTACCTCCCCTAGCCTTCTCCTATATGTGTTTAACATCACATTACCTCCCTTAGCCATCTCCTACAAGTGTTTAACATCACATTATCTCCCTTCTCCTGAATGTGTTTAACATGACATTACCTCCCTTCTCCTCCATGTGTTTAACATCACATTATCTCCCCTAGCCTTGTCCTAAATGTGTTTAACATCACATTACCTCCCCTAGCCTTGTCCTACATGTGTTTAACATCACATTACCTCCCTTCTCCTACATGTGTTTAACATCACATTACCTCCCTTCTCCTACATGTGCTTAACATCATATTACCTCCCTTCTCCAACATGTGTTTAACATCACATTACCTCCCCTAGCCTTCTCCTACATGTGTTTAACATCACATTACCTCCCCTAGCCTTCTCCTACATGTGCTTAACATCATATTACCTCCCCTAGCCTTGTCCTACATGTGTTTAACATCACATTACCTCCCTTCTCCTACATGTGTTTAACATCATATTACCTCCCTTCTCCTACATGTGTTTAACATCACATTACCTCCCTTCTCCTACATGTATTTAACATCACATTACCTCCCTTCTCCTACATGTGTTTAACATCACACTACCTCCCTTCTCCTACATGTGTTTAACATCACATTACCTCCCTTCTCCTACATGTGTTTAACATCACATTACCTCCCATCTCCTACATGTGTTTAACATCACATTACCTCCCTTCTCCTACAAGTGTTTAACATCACATTACCTCCCTTCTCCTACATGTGTTTAACATCACATTACCTCCCTTCTCCTACATGTGTTTAACATCACATTACCTCCCATCTCCTACAAGTGTTTAACATCACATTACCTCCCTTCTCCTACAAGTGTTTAACATCACATTACCTCCCTTCTCCTACATGTGTTTAACATCACATTACCTCCCTTCTCCTACATGTTTTTAACATCACATTACCTCCCTTCTCCTACAAGTGTTTAACATCACATTACCTCCCTTCTCCTACATGTGTTTAACATCACATTACCTCCCATCTCCTACAAGTGTTTAACATCACATTACATCCCCTAGCCTTCTCTATGTGTTTAACATCACATTACCTCCCTTCTCCTCCATTTGTTTAACATCACATTACCTCCCTTCTCCTACATGTATTTAACATCACATTACCTCCCTTCTCTTACATGTGTTTAACATCACATTACCTCCCTTCTCCTCCATGTATTTAACATCACATTACCTCCCTTCTCCTACATGTGTTTAACATCACATTACCTCCCCTAGCTTTGTCATACATGTGTTTAATATCACATTACCTCCCTTCTCCTACATGTGTTTAACATCATATTACCTCCCTTCTCCTACATGTGTTTAACATCACATTACCTCCCATCTCCTACAAGTGTTTAACATCACATTACCTCCCCTAGCCTTCTCTATGTGTTTAACATCACATTACCTCACCTAGCCTTCTCCTACATGTGTTTAACATCACATTATCTCCCCTAGCCTTCTCCTACATGTTTAACATCACATTACCTCCCCTAGCCTTCTCCTACATGTGTTTAACATCACATTATCTCCCCTAGCCTTCTCCTACGTGTTTAACATCACATTATCTCCCCTAGCCTTCTCCTACATATATTTAACATCACATTACCTCCCCTAGCCTTCTCCTACATGTGTTTAACATCACATTACCTCCCCTAGCCTTCTCCTACATGTGTTTAACATCACATTATCTCCCCTAGCCTTCTCCTACATGTGTTTAACATCACATTATCTCCCCTAGCCTTCTCTATGTGTTTAACATCACATTACCTCCCCTATCCTTCTCTATGTGTTTAACATCACATTACCTCCCCTATTCTTCTCTATGTGTTCAACATCACATTACCTCCCCTATCCTTTTCTATGTGTTTAACATCACATTACCTCCCCTATCCTTCTCTATGTGTTTAACATCATATTATCTCTCCTATCCTTGGACAAATTAATATTGTTTATAAAAGGAGAAGTTTGGCATATGCTAGCACAACATCTAGCATCAAGATGGAAGTTGAAGTTGTGACAGCAACCATCCTGTTGTTGGAGGGCTGCACAGCCAGGCATGCTGTGTTTGTAGCAGATACAATGCTGCACCTCTGGGCAGAGAGCTACCTTCTAATAAAGGTGATGTGGTGAGGGCTCTCTGAGATCCAACAGAGAGTGTAGCTGGATAGATGGAGTCTACGTATCTAGACAGCCTGCCTCAGAAGGAGTCAGTAGAGGGTCTGAACAACAATCAAAGCACATAAGAAAAGCAGACAATTTATGTTCCTCTCATTACTATGTACTCTATTGTCACAATTTATGTTCCTCACATTACTATATATTTTATTTTCACACTTTATATTCATCCCATTACTATAGTCTATTTTCACACTTTATATTCCTCACATCAAGTTCAACATGTCTCAACAGACAAAGAATCAGTTACACAAAATCCAGACATGAATGTTCATTACCAGAGTCAACAGTAAGATCTTTCAGTGTTTCCACAAAGTGAACAATCGATGTATCTCCATCGTCGTCCTGCATCCATCGAAACAAAGCCTCATTTTCACGGTCTCCTGCAGAACCAGCCTCCAGAATCTCATCTAGATGTTCTCCTGCAAGATTGAGCATGGACTTTGATATTTTACAAATGTTTCTTTCATTAGTCATAAATATCTTTGGTAAATTAAACAGGTTGAAAATGCCAGCATCATTACCTGAATTTTTCGATTGTGATTTAAACATGTTTTTTTCCCATCGCTCACTTTCAACTTGAGCATAGTCAACAAGCATGCTACCAATACTAGTAGAATTTGCTACCACTATTGAGTACACTGGACAGATTTTGTGTGGGGGTTAACTTTCCCTATTACCAGTGTCCCTCACCATCAGGTGAACCCACTCCGACTTCAGGGGTACTTGTAAGTTACGTCGCCAAGACAAGGATGAATCATCCACATTTAAGTCCAGCTGACTAGTGTGTAGAATTAACTTACTGGTCACCAGAGAAAGTTTAAGCACGAGAACGTTATAAATTTGTGTGCTCTCACTTGATGATGTTAGTGGTGAGTTTAAACTCTCATGCATGCGTGAGTAACAATTCTGGAAAACTGGGTCACAATGTTAATACAACTCTTGTCTTCAAGCAAAGAATAGCCCTGTAATACCAAGTGCAAACAGAAAGAAATATCATACTGAGAGACTTCAATCTCAGCTTGGAAACCAACATGGCAGAAGCCCAACAGGCAAGTATAGACTAGGGGAGCAGAATGAAAGAGGAGGCAGACTTGTAGAGTGGGCAAAAGAGTATGATATGATTGCTGGAAACACCTGGTATCAGAAACATTCAAGAAGATTATGGATGCGTAAGATTCCTGACAACATCCTCATCAACAACAGATTTAAGAATGCCTTTGAAAGTCACAAAAACTGTACAAACTGGAGATGAGAATGTGATCATAGATTAACTATAGGAAATATACACATAAAGTTAAAGAAAGTCACATATAAACCAAGACATATTAAATCATATCTGTGTGCACTGAAGAATGAGAGGGAGATAAAAGAGAAATCCAACATAGAAATAGAGTACAGATTTGGTACAGCCTCTGATCTAGAAATTCTATTTCAAAATGTCAATGATCAATGGGAAATATAGAAGAACTCGCCAGACAGGCTGCAGAAACACCTATCCCAAAATTTAAAAAGATATTCACAGAAAACTGATGACTGAAGATATATTAAATATTACAAGTAATGGAAAAAAGAACAAAGAACAAAAATAATGACAAAAAAAATATGAAAAGATTGAAAGACAAATTTATGTAAAGAGGCAAAAGAAGAATGGCTTGAGGAAAATTGCAGGGAAATTGAAAAACGAAACAATACCCAACAGACCAAATTAATGCATAAAATAATTAAAGACCTCAATAACAAAAGAACACACGTATCAAAAGGTTGCTTGAAAACCATAAAAGGCAAAATTATAGTGAGTTTAGTTTAGTTTAGTTTAGTCAATGGATCAACATCACAGCACACGGGTGTAACCCATAGGGGCTTCGATCTACTCCAAAGAATCTCAGCTCAGTGCACATGCTCTGTAGGCTGGCGAGGATCCTGCAATACTTTGGCTAGATTTTTAACTCAAAATTTTGCCCAGGCAGCACCGTTAAGCTACTATTTTTCGATTTCCAACTGCCAAGAGATTTTTTTACGTGCACAGCAATACACCGGGCATCCAATCTCACTACCCAGAGACCAGGGGAAATTTTTAGTTACTAGAAGTCCACGTGAAAAAATCCCAGCCCTCACAGAGGCTTGAACCAGAAACCTCCAGCTCTTTAGGCGGACACCATACCTCAAGACCACTCAGGCCCCCTCCCCCAAATCATAATGAACAAGGATCAATTTTAGACACATGGTCACAGCCAAATAATAGAGTTTGGTTCACATGTGGAATAGTTTGGTTCACATGTGGAATAGTTTGGTTCACATGTGGAATAGTTTGGTTCACATGTGGAATAGTTTGGTTCACATGTGGAATAGTTTGGTTCACATGTGGAATAGTTTGATATTCCCCCCAAAAATGAAGGACCATCAGTTATGAAGAAAGAAGCTTATTTCAGAATTCCCTAAATCACATGAAATCCAGCATGGCCCTAGGTACAGACAATATCACAGCTGAAATTATCAATGCCTAAAAATAATATAGATTCGACTAGATCACCAAATTGCACAACACAATATGTGATTATTTTCTACATAAGTCGAATTTGTCTATTCTACCTCTTCTTTTGATACACTCCATACATTTCATCTGCCTTTTACTCATGGGTTTGCTAATTTGTCAAAATCAGGGTAGGTGTGTTCTTCTCTGTCCACAATATATTCCCAACACTCTTCTCAACAGGAACATCTCCACTGCCTCGAGTTTCTTCACCAATTTATTACTCACTGTCCAGCACAGCGCACAAACCTACACAGGAGAACAGGTGGCACACAAGCTATCAGTGAGCAGTTTTTTTTTTCATGTTTAAGTTCAGTTTTATTATTTGATTTGTTTATGCCATGGCTTTGTCTTCTTATCCTTATCTCACATACACACATAATGTGGCTTTGTCGTCTGATCCTTATCTCACATACACACATAAGGTGGCTTCATCATCTGATCCTTATCTCACATACACACATAAGGTGGCTTCATCATCTGATCCTTATCTCACATACACACATAAGGTGGCTTCATCATCTGATCCTTATCTAACATACACACAAGGTGGCTTTTGTCTTCTGATCCTTATCTCACATACACACACAAGATGGCTTCATCATCTGATCCTTATCTCACATACACACATAAGGTGGCTTTGTCTTCTGATCCTTATCTCACATACACACACAAGATGGCTTCATCATCTGATCCTTATCTCACATACACACAAGGTGGCTTCATCATCTGATCCTTATGTAACATACACACATAAGGTGGCTTCATCATCTGATCCTTATCTCACATACACACATAAGGTGGCTTCATCATCTGATCCTTATCTCACATACACACAAGGTGGCTTCATCATCTGATCCTTATCTCACATACACACATAAGATGGCTTCATCATCTGATCCTTATCTCACATACACACACAACAAGGTTTATTATCCTCCACACTCTGGGGTAAAAGGACAAATACCAAAAGCAGTCCTGTAAATAAAGAAATGGTTTCTGGAATGTGAGTGAGTGAGTGAGTGAGTGAGTGAGTGAGTGAGTGAGTGAGTGAGTGAGTGAGTGAGTGAGTGAGTGGGTTTGGGTGGGTGGTATTTTTGGAGATATTTTCATGACTTGTCTGAAGTTAGTAAGTGGATGGATGGGTGGGATGAAGTGGCTGAGTGAGTGTTTGAGTTAGTATGTGTGTAAGAGAAGAAATTTGTATGTGTGCCAGTGAGAGACTGAGCATAAGAAACAGAAAGAAAGAGATATAAGGATGCACTTACTAAACCAGGAGTCTTGTCGGAGGATGACATCTGACCTAAGATACTGCACACAAGTATCAAACAAAGCAGCAAATACAGCCTTCACCTCCTCAAGGTCACCTGTCTCCATGGTAACCTGTGACTCACACTACTGTCTGTTTGTGGGCACACAGGCAGGGTACGAACATAAACCAGGCGAAGGAAGACACAAATGAATCATAAAACAAACTGAGTCACCATTTTATTTTTGACAGTTAGCTACAGCAAACCTACTTGCACTGCCTTTAGTGAGAAAAATCTTTTGCATAGAAAGTCTACAAACAGCTCCACAAATGTTGCCTCGCTGACATCAGAAAGCCAGTTATTGGTCACATTATTTGTTAAAGCAGTATGGCAAGAATATATAGGTCAAAACCCGTTTAATTGTAAATTATTATGCCTTTAGTGAGAAAACCCTTTTGTTTGCCACTTAATGTATTTTATAATATGTGCTTTTTATGTGAACTTAACATCCTTGTGATATGTGATCTTAACATTCTTGTGATATGTGATCTTAACATCCTTGTGATATGTGATCTTAACATACTTGTGATTGATTGATTGATTGATTGATTGATTTAGGAACCGACATCACAGCATTCGGGGCATTCCCATAAGCGTTCTGTCCCCATCCTCAGCAGCCAGCGAAGAGTTCCAACACCAATAGTACCAGTAGCAATCTGATAACATATTTGTGATATGTGATCTTAACATACTTGTGATATGTGATCTTAACAGAGTAACCAACAATGATTGCCTGCAATGGCCAGAGAAACCAACAATGATTGCCTGCAATGGCCAGAGAAACCAACAATGATTGCCTGCAATGGCCAGAGAAACCAATGATTGGCTGCAATGGGCAGAGTAACCAACAATGATTGCCTGCAATGGCCAGAGTAATCAACAATGATTGCCTGCAGGATCTTAAAGAAAGTAGAACACTGTACACACAATAGGAAAGACCCACACAGTGAACTATAGACATTACATGAGATGAGAAGCACAGGAGAGTGTTGGAGAGCATCGGGACAACTGGAAAGTGCAGTGGTAGACGAGACAGAGACAGACTGAGAGAAATGATGATTGATGATCTAAGACCATGACATGGAGAAATGATGATTGATGATCTAAGACAATGACGTGAAGAAATATCATCAGCAGAACAGACTTGAGTTTAGGATCTATAGAACAGACTGAGTTTAGAATCCATAGAACAGACTGGGTTTAGGATCTGTAGAACAGACTGAGTTTAGAATCTGTAGAACAGACTGAGTTCAGAATCCGTAGAACAGAGTTTAGGATCTGTAGAACAGACTTAGTTTAGAATCCTTAGAACAGACTGAGTTCAGAATCCGTAGAACAGAGTTTAGGATCTGTAGAACAGACTGAGTTTAGAATCTGTAGAACAGACTGAGTTTAGAACACCAAGGACCACGCTTCCCATTCCTAGTCATCTATTTTTGTTTCATCCAAACCTACGTTTTTGTTTTGCATTGAGTTTGTTAGTTAAGTTAGCGGAGCTACAGATCATATTTCACTCAATCATAGTAATCATTAACATTATTAACTGTAATACAACTGTTAATAATAATTAATACTATAGACTATAGATAGCATTTCAACTAAGTAAAGATAAGGAGATTATAATAATAATTAATAATATTATTATTAAATGGGCAATTTATTATATTACTATACTATTATTACATTGAGTAAAATAAAAATGTAATAATCATTTAATAAATGCCTGGTTGAATGCTTGATTCAAACTAGGTCATCAGAAAGATTGCGCCCTAGATGTTATCATTAATAAATTTTTAAAAAACATGTTGTCAATAAAACAAATAAAATAAGAAATATGTTAGTCCAGACTAAGGCTGAGACAATGGTCTCAGAGATAATTTCACAAATACACCACACAAAAACAAACTCAACCAGGCAGCAGATAGCCGGAACAATGTTCACTTTTCTGGGAATCTGACTTTCACGAAAATGAAACCAAACAAGTGTTCATCAATCATAACGTTTAGCACACAATTGTGTAACTTCTGTGTCAATATGGTGTTCCACCACTGCACAACAAGGCACTGGGTGTACACATTAGATCACCATTCAAGTCTATGAATGAAACACAAACATAACCAGTTCCCATTCATGGGCCGGGCACACGGTATCGATACCCGCAGACTCGGGGTTTCCCCAAAGTTATGGGAGGGCAAATATCAATGATATGATAATTGGAAACACATGGTTTAACCACCATAAAAGACGACTGTACACATGGAAACGCCCTGATAAGAAAATACGCAACCAAATTGACTACATACTAATTAATAAAAGATATAGAAATGCTTTAATTAATGTAAAGACAATGCCTGGTGCTGAGTGTAATAGTGATCATGTATGATGTACCACTATGTGGACAAATAAAAGTAAGATTAAAGAGAGGGAACAAAATGGTTAAGAACATGAGACTTAATAAAGAGGTTCTGAAAATAGATGAAGAACTGCAAGAACAATACAGAGTGACTGTGAAAAATAGGTACAATGCGATAGCTAAAATACAGAGTATAAATGAACAGTGGGAAATGTTAAGGGACTCCATTCATCAAACTAGCCGGCTCCATGGCCGAGAAGTTAGCAGCTTTCTCCGCTAACCCCGAATACTCTCGTCACGTGACGCGACGAGAATTAGCAGTGGTTCGAATCGCAAAAGTGACTTATGAGAGTATGGAGCCGGTCGCTCAGAAAGTCGTGGCGTGCTGATGATCTAGCCTAGGAATCAACATACAGCTGAAAGATGCTGGTGTTGACCGCAATATCCTGAAACAGGATGGAAACGCGAAAAAAAAAAAATTCATCAAACTGTAGCATGATGGAACAGAATTCCCCATTCCCAGTCCGACACATTTCATAAAGATACTTTAAGTCTTAACGGGGACCATCCCAAATAGAAGGGCTATTATTAGATCGTATGTTCTAGAACGAGTTGGGGGAGGGCAGAGGTATGCGCTTGTTTTCATTGGCTAATAGGTAATGAGCCCACGCTATTCCTGGGCCATATTTTAAAATCTAATTAGTAGGAGCGGGAATTTCACCGAGAGCGGTCGCTAGTGTGATGTGATGACCCAACAATGCCCTTAAAGATTCAATAATATATTGTTCTCTGGACAGCAGGTACCACTTTAAAACATACTTTAATGTTGTAGTTGTGCCTGGTAAACGAATGAGAAGAATGTATGAGTATTTTGTGAATAAAATGTGAAAGTGGAAAACCTAACTTCTGTGCGCCAGAATTCTGAACACTGCATCTTCAACCTTGACACGTCTTTCACGCTGTATACTCCAAATGCATATTAATCCCTTGTTGTGACTGGTTGCGTATGCTTGATGAATGTATGGCACACTCATGCAAATTCGCAAACCCAAACCCCTTGTGCATTCTTCATGCCTAGGATGACTCATTCTTAACTCAACTGTACCTTTGCTCTCGCGAGTTAACAGATGGCAGTCTGGATTGGAATGAGTGATGAAACATGTACACGTTCCTTGGTAAAAAGCTGAGAATGATGGAGTGAGTGAGTTGGTGATTTAATAAATAGCCTCTCACATCTAGTGGAAGGAAAGATGCTTCAATATCCATATGTAAACAGGTTGTGGGTGGCACGCCAGAATTGCTAAGTCCATGTGATGCCTGGTGGCTATATGCTCAAGAGAATTAATACAATTTCTCTTTGAAGTATTACACTGTTACCTCTACTGTTGGATGGTTCATATAAACTAGTTCCTAAGAGAACCATAGGTGTGTGAACCTGTGTCTTAGTTGGCTGAATATAATGTATGGCTCATGCAAATTTACAAGGACTAAACATGTTTTTCCCATATGTGCTTGGTGCATATGTGAACAGTGTTATGCAATTGAGCTTCTGTTACCTACTGTAGTAGACATGAAAATTACTCAGTGGGGAAAGAGCACATGATGATGATAAAGATGATGTACCTGTGAGTCAGGTCTGTCTGAGAGAGGGGGTGAGGTCTGGCATTGCTGAGTGAGTGTATATGGAATAGGACATTCATGCACCAACATCACAGCCATAGGAATGGATGTCTGGTCTGCTAATTGGGTAAATGCCATTAGTTAATCCATATTGCATATTGCAGTTGTAAATGCCTATTTTCCATTTCCCTTCACAATGCCTGTCCCATGTTACTATGTCACAATGCTTGTTCATGATGCTTGCTGTACTGTGTCTGGTCCTCCTTGTGCCCAGGTCTACTGTGGTTCAAACATGGTGGAACTTAGACCACATAAATGTTTGTAATTATGTTAAGCTACCCCTGTCTCAACATATAGGCTTTTGATTGCCACAGATAGGGGTGAATTGAACACATATCACCCACAGTACATCAGAGTGAAATACACTGCATCATCAAACAAGGAGAGGTGTGTTTGGACCACACCCATCCTTTTCCTCCCCATCTCCATCTGTGTATGCTAATGTATGATAACATCATCTTTTAACAAATGTAAAGAGATGTTGTGCCATTTTGTATATTGACAGGGAACAGGAGGATGGAGGAGAGGCTTCCATATATCATCTGGGACAACTAAACAGAAGTCCTAGATCCAGAAGTGACTCCCTATCAAAAGGCAGGAAAATCTAAGAAGACTTTTCTCTCAGCTCTTTAACAGCTGAATGCACAAATGGGAGCATAACACAATCTGAAGCACTACCAATGTGGTGAACTGGACAGTGATCATAATTATCAGAATCATCTGAGAATGAAAACAACAAGTCTGGTTGTTAACCCCATTCAAGACAACTTGTGAAATGACTGGTGCAATGGATTGTTTGGCTAGGACTTATCTTAGTTAATCTCCAGCCTGGTGCTCACACAGTGTTTAAGAATGAAGACTTGAAGATAAGTGAGGTGGACTGGATATGTGAAGTCCCCAGTGACAATTTTCACAGACAGTCTGGTCAACAGTGAGAGACATTACCGTATCATCGTCCCAAATTCAGTTCTCAAGAGGAATGAATGTGCCATGGAACTTATTACAGGAAGTCTGCAACCTGGAGCTTTCCCAACATCAATTGCTGATGATAACAGGGTGTCAACTGATCCAGAAAAGTAGTTCCTTCCTTGAGTTTCCCATGATAGGATTTTATCAACTTCCCAAGAGACAGGAATGGAAGACAGATACTGTAACTGAGTGGGGTAGTTAGATATTAGAGAGAGGAGGAGGAGAATTTATTATTGGGTGGTGGAGTAAAGGGGGGAGGTGGTGTATCATGTTTATCTTCATGCATGTGGGACATATTTTATGCATTTTCAATGTATGTATTGAGGTGTTGACATGCCAGCAGATGGACAATGGTCATCACTATACTCACCATCAGCTCAATAAATTGTGTGTTTGATGAACCAGTGTTTTAAGTACATGTCTTAAGAGAATGTCTTGTACAGTTGCTGTCAAGTTTTGTCTCTGATGACTGTCTTAGGTACTGTGGTTGGTTATACATATTGTGAAAAGTCCTGTATAGATGTTGTCAAGTATCACATGATGTCTATCTTGTACAATTGTGGTGTAAACAATTCTATGTAAATGTATGTCCCACTTTTGTCAAGAAACTGTCATGTAGATGTCTTGTCCAACAGATGTAATGTACAGTTATTGTTGAGTTTGCCTACAAATAATTGAGTTCTACAATCCCAAAGAAATGGGACAACCTGATATAGGTCATACTGACAAAATATATAGGAGATCTATGTGACGGACGAACAGCACACTGGCAACATTATAATGAGAGAGATGGATCCTCAGTTGTACAGAGGCGAAGAGTCCAGATCTCCTTTGGGTCTTAGGGGAAACCTTTTTCTTCTTATATAAATTTCTGTGTAGATACATAGTGGTCTCACAGTGGGGGTTTGAGCCAAAGAAAAATGTTCTCCAAAAAAAAAGGCTATTGCGGGAATGATTAGCTCATTTGAGTGACCTCTAAACAAAACGTGCTAAGTCATATCCTTTATCTTGTTATTTATTATTCAAGATATATCTCCAGAGAACACTACTAACTAGGTCCTCTGTCAACTCAATCAAACATGTCACACAAACTAGCAAAGAAGTATTACCGGAGAGAGGCAAAATAGCTAAGAAAAAAATGGATGAATGAAGAAATCTTAAAACTGATGGACAAAAGAAAACAGAGTAAAAATGACAAACAAGAATACGCTAAGATAAATAAAGAAATAAAAGATAAATGTGGGAAAGCTAAAGAAAGTTGGTTAGTTAGTTAGTTAGTTAGTTAGTCGACAGATCATCCTCATTGCACATCGAACCATTCAGTCCATAAGTGCTCGGATCCCCTCCTCAGCAAATCCCGCAGCGTGTAGCGGCTAACGACGCCAGTTCTGTGTTGGTTTATCAATCTTCTTTGGCTTCCTGCGTAGTGTTCTTGTTTGGCCACACCTCTTTTAATTTGCTGTTCTCGCAGTCTGGCCATTGTTGTAGATTCACAGTCATCACTTGGTTCTCGCAAAAGTCTTACTTCTCGTAGAGCATTCAGAATGTCGGCCTGGTCCATGGCGCGTCCGCCCTCCACAGTAGCCTCACCTGCGAGCTTGTCAGCCCGCTCATTTCCTTGTACTCCCGCATGCCCTGGCACGAAGATGAAACTAATCTTTGCCAGTCGAGACCGCTCCAGAGGCAGCAACCATTCTCTTCGGATCGACCCCTCCTCTATCCTCTTGATCATGTTCATTGAGTCGCTAAGGAAACAAGCCCTAGTGAATGTCTGTGTCTCGAGCCATGTTATTGATTTACTTACTGCCATGACTTCCATGGTCAGGCTACTTGTGGTTTCAGTAAAAGCACCAGAGTCCTCCTTCACAATTCTCCCTCCGGCCCGAGCTGTAAAGGCCCATGAGCTTCTCACATGTCGGACGACCGACCCATCTGTGTAGATGACCGCGTCACCGTCTAGCGAATTCTCGAAAATCAACGCTTGTACTTCAGCCTCAACAGCAGCCGGATTTTCTTGTCTGCATTTTCTGTCAAGTTGGATGCAAACTGAAAAGGATGTGCAGAAGTCTGTTGGCACTTGCACCCACTCCTCGCCAGGTTCTAAGTCCTCAAGTGAACACACCTGTTGAAGAATGTCTTCGGCTTGACCCATCCACGACCGTCCTCTTTTTAACCTGCTGCCCTTCACCTTCCTAATTTCACTATGCAGTGGATGTTGTGTGTTTGCGTTAATTCTGAGGTAGGCGCGTGCCCTGCAATCTTGTATTCTCTCTTCAATGGTTGGAAACCCAAGAAGGTAGCGCATCGCCCTGCATGCTGTATCTCTTGTACATCCAAGAATAATGCGCATAGCTTCATTCTGTATCCTTTCCATCCGTTCTATCTGCTTATGGCTGAGAGTCAGGATTGCCATTGCATACTCCAAAACAGACATGACCAACCCCTCGTACAGAAGACATAGATGGCGCTGCTCACAGTTTGCTGCCGCCATCACCCTCATCGCTGCCAAACCCCGCTTGGCCTTTGTTATCACCTGGTCTATGTGCACATTATAAGCAAGGCTTCGATCAAACCGTATCCCCAGGTAAATTCATTGCCTGCGTTCTTTCCACCATCTCTGAACACAGCATTACAGTTGGTGTTGGAGTGTTGACAATATGATTATTCAACGAGAACCAAGTCACTGTTGCCTTTGTTGGGTTGACCATTGCCCCAGCTTCATCACACCAAGTACCTTTGCGATTGAGTTCGGTTTGTAGTTCCACAGCAACCTCCTCTCTATCCTTCCCCTGACGATACACTAAAACATCATCGGCATATGACAATGTCCTGCCAGGTCCAGTGATCTGCTCACTGGTGATTCTCACTGTGTAGGCGTTGAACAGTACCGGAGATAATGGTGATCCCTGTGGTAGGCCAGGATATTTTGTTGTTGGTTCCGAAGTCCAACTGCCACATCTAAAAACTACTTTCCGTTGGAAGAGGGCTGCAGCGATCCAACTAAGGAGGAATGGACTTATGTTTAGTTGAAAGTTGGTTAAACAAGCAATGCAAAAAAAATTGAATTAAATTCCATTAATGATACAAAAAATATGTAGGCCTATAGACAAATCAGTGAGCTTACAGGAAGAAAAATAAGAATAAATACAGGGTGTTTGAAATCAAAAACAGGAAAGATATTATTAGAGGAAGGTGCTATAATGACGAGGTGGAATGAGTATATAAGAGAATTATATGACGGAGAAAGGGAAGAATTAACAGAAGATAGTAACTTAGAAGGTCCACCTATTCTGAAAGAAGAAATCGCTGACGCTATGAAACGTATGAAGAAAGGAAAAACAGCTGGGCCAGATGAAATCAAAATAGAAGAATTAGAAGTGTTGGGAGAATTTGGAGTAGATATATTAACCAAAATGTTGAATGATATTTACAGTAGTGGATATTTACCCAGTGATATGCTGAAATCTGTATTTATAGATATACCAAAAATACCAGGAGCAATTGATTGTGAAGATTTTCGTACAATTAACCTCATAAATCATATCACTAAGCTTCTACTCAGAATCATAATGAGAAGAAACAAAAAGAAAATAAAAATGGAAATTAGTGAAGAACAGTATGGATTTGTGGAAGGAAAGGGCACAAACAATGCAATATATACATTACGGACACTAATAGAAAGGTCAATAGAGAAACAAAGAGGCATATATTTGTGCTTCATAGATTATACTAAGGCATTTGATAAAGTAAAACATGATGAACTGATTAAAATGTTGGAAGATATCAACATTGATGGAAAAGATTTAAGAATAATAAAGAATGTTTACTGGAACCAAGTAGCAGCAATTAAAATGATCTTTTCTCCCTGTATAGCGAAGTAATAATTAGAGAGATCAAAGAGATGCCAGGAATACTAGTTGGAGGTTATAATATAAATAATATACGCTATGCAGATGACACAGTATTGGTGGCGGATAATTCAACAGACCTAGAGCAATTATTAGACATTGTAGTAACAGAGAGTGCAAGGAAAGGACTCTCCTTGAATATCAAGAAAACAGTAACAATGGTAATATCAAAGAAAATGGTGACACCAAAATGTGACATAGAAATAGAAGGAAAAATCCTTAACCAAGTGGATAATTTTAGATACCTAGGGGCATTTATAACATCAGATGGAAGATGTACAACAGAGATTAGGAGCAGAATAGGGCAGGCAAAAGCCGCATTTCAGAAAATGAAGAGTATCTTGTGCAATAAGTCACTATCACTGAATGTAAGAAAGAGAGTGCTGAAATGCTATGTAGAACCAGTTTTGCTGTATGGCAGTGAATCTTGGAATGTAAATGAACAAAGTAAGAAGAAATTAGAAGCAACAGACTCCCCCGATGTGTCTCCACCTTGCCGTGGTGGGGGAGCTTGCGTGTCCCATCGACCCCATGTGCTTGCCGATGGGTGAAAACTACATATCGGACGGCTCGTGGGATAGGGACCAGACTAAGAGAGACACAACCTGCTGCTCTGCAGGTAAGACTGAGGATAGCAGTCAAAATCAGGCAAACGATCCCTAAATCTCAGTCCGGGCATAACCTCTAAGGTTCCCATCCGAGGTGTATGGCTGAACGTCTCTAAGCCATAAACTCTCGGAAGTGAGAGCCTGGCCGACACAAACCTACATCAAAATTGTGATGATGTGCTGAGAACGCTACATGCTCGGCGCAGATTCGTTAGATGGCTCTTAGCTGGGGGATATGAGGTATCCCCGGATGAAAGGGCCTGACCGTTACTCGCCCACAGACGCACGGAGGTAAGGTGCTGAGCCAGCAGCACATGTAGCCTACCTCGTGAGTGAGTACAAAAGGTGGAAAAACACCTCGGTCGCACGTCTCGCAGACGTCCGATAGTCTGTAACCACACTCATGGAGTGAGTGTAGTCAACGGTGGAAAATTGTCTCGTTGACACGAAATGGAACGCCTGTCTTGCGAATCCATTACGTGGCAGCCCGAAGCGAAAGCTTGCTGTGTGGAAGCCGAAACAAGAGTCTCGAAACCCGAGGAAGGCTAACCTCATTAAAAAATGCCCGCCGGAAGCCGGAAGTGTCGTCATACGGGTGGCAAACTAAAAATTGACACTACGCATTTACGTCCGAGTGAAATGTCTCGTCCGAATGTCTCTCGTGCTAGGAACAGCTCTGACTACCTAGTTTCCGAATGCCGCTCTTGTTCGGAACAGCTCTGACTAGGTAGTTTTCCGAATGTCTGTCGTGCCTGGAACAGCTCTGACGGGCGCAACGACAAGCACATGTCCGAAAACTCGCTGAGTGGATGCCGTCTGCAAACCTGTCTGGTTTGTGCGGGAATGACCCAGGGCAAACGAAATGACCAATATATTGAAGTGAGGATTTAAAGCAGCCATGAGCAGGACGTGACGATTCCCTCGGCTAGCCCAGAACCAGGGCGTTATGTGTCGGCCCTGCAACTATGGAAGCAACCTTGGATGGCGAAAAATGCTATGGACTGTCCCTGCCTTCCTTTGAGGGATGACCGTTGTCTTCGACCGTTCTAACTTGGCCAGCATGGATGTAGACGGCACCACAAAAGTGAGAGTCTCCCAGGAATGCTCCTGGTCAAAAAAGCACGCTAAAGTCGATGTGTTGGCCTACGGGTTTCGGCCCAAGGGCGCATAACAGACACACCGCAATCACATCTGAAAAAACACTCCAGATGAACGAAAAGAAGAAGAAGAAGCAACAGAGATGTGGTTCCTGAGACAAATGTTGCGAATTCCTTGGACTGCCAGAGTAACTAACGATGACTGCCTGAAACAGGCTAATGAAACTAGAACATTATATACAACAATAAGACAGAGACAAACATCTTTCTTCGGTCACGTGATGAGAAGAGAGGCATTGGAGAACATCGTAACAACTGGAAAGATCGAGGGGAAGAGAGGCAGAGGCAGACCAAGAGAAATGATGCTGGATGGATTGAGACGGTGGCATGGAGGAATATCAGCAGCAGAGTTGATCCAGAAAACCAAAGACCGAGATCTGCGGAGAGCCATGAACGCCTACGCCAGCTGGCACGGCACTTGATGATGATGATGATGGTAGGGCTATTTTTAGAATTCTCTGGCGGAAATTTTCGCGTCTGCCTTGCACAGAAATGTGCTTCCTGTGGGATAATATATTATTATATGGGACTGCCAGAGTAACTGACAACGAATACCTGGAAGAGGCTACTGAAATTAGAACATTATATCACTTTCTACAACCACTGTCCGCTGTCATACATGTCTGCCCATTGTTCTAGCTGAGACCAGCTGTATCACTTTTTACAACCACTGTCCGCTGTCATACGTGTCTGCCTGTTGTTCTAATTTAGGCCAGTTATATCACTCTTTCTACAACCATTGTCCGATGTCATACATGCCTGCCCATTTTTCTAGCTCAATCAATCAATCAGGTGCCGCCTCCACAATGAAGGTTGGCTGCAATGAATCTCCAACACTGTCTGCCTCTCGCCTTGACTGTACATTCTGTCAGACTGATGTTCCTCCATCTCTTTATGTTATCTTCCCATTTGTATCGTTGTCTACCTCTTGCTCACTTGCCCTCAACCTTGCCCTCCAGTAATATTTTTATAAGAGTGTTATGTCTTTTAACGTTGCCGAAATATTTCACTTGCGTTTTTTAAAAATTTCTTACATCAAATATCTTTTCATTCCCAGTTTTTCTAGAACCTCTGTACTTGATAGTTTCTGTTTCCGTGAAATACGACATATTCTTCTGTACAGGCCCCGCTATACGTCGCTTCGGTTTACGTCATTTCGCTATAACGTCGTTGTCACTATAGGACATAACTTCACTTTACGTCGCTGCGTTCCGCCATAACGTCAATACCTATGTTGCTATGCCGCGTTAACTTCGCCATTTTATACTGTGTGCAGTGCGTTTTTCCAGGATTGTATCGTGAAATCACACGTAATTATGAGTTCAAAGTGCACAGTAAGTGCTGGTAGTGTGTCTGGTTGTAAGAGAACCAGGAAAAGTGTTACTCTTGAGGTGAAGTTAGATGTGTTACGTCGTTTTGAAGCTGGCAATAGGGTTGGCAATATCGGTAAAGTCCATGGTTTACCCCCAATTACAGTAGTAAGGACAATTCGTGCAGGTGCTGACATCATCAAGAGGATGCTAAAAACGTAACCCATTTGAGTGCTTCCAAGATTACTCGTACCAAAAGTACTCTTATGGAGAACATGAAAGCACAATTGCATTGGCGGTCTGGATTGAAGACCAGAACCAACGGAATATGTCTGTGAGCAGGATGGCTATCCAAGAGAAAGCAAAGTCTCTCTATGAAGATCTATCTAAGAAAGTGGGTGACAGCAGTGCTAGTAGTGCTGATGGTAGTTTTGGAGCGAGTCATGGTTTTAATGCCTCTACGTCCCAATAATTCTACCACTCGCCCTCCAACCCACCTCTATTTAGCCAATAAATATCAACAACCATCAAATTAAACATTACATAATACACTGTATTTCATTTAATTATATGGGAAATAGTATTTCGCTGTACATCGTTTCACTTAAAGTCGCGTTTTCTATGAACGTAACCTTAACGTTAACCGGGGCCTTCCAGTATATCCACATCCTCCCGTGTGTTGCCGCGGCCCATAAGGGAAGCAAAGAATAGCAACACTGTAGCCTACCACGCACGTCGTAAGAGACGACTAAGGAGGCTTGATGGTTCCGTCGCCCTGCTACTGAGTGAGTGCGTGGTGCGACACTGTGAGCTGTGAGTTTCGTGTGAAATGCTTTTGAATCTGCCCGAGGTTTATTGGAACGTGACTGCATGTTCGGAGCGATGGCAGGTGGCTATGTCCCAGAATTGACCGGTTTTTGCCTTACCTTATGCAGAAATGCGTGGCTGCTGGGCTTCTGGTTGACTGCCACTGCCATCGGCGATGAACTGTATTATTTCGTGGACTGTGTTGGTGAACATCTAGGAAACATACAGATAGGAAAATGACTGCCGATTCCATCAGATATGAACTGGGTGTTTCGTGGGGGACTGGGTGTTGACATTCTGCCGGCGGCATTATGCACAGTGTATCTGTGCGGGCTGTTGTTTGTCGAGACTCTTGTCTTTTCCACTTTTCACATTGGGCAGTGGGGAGCGTTTTGTGTGATATTCACCGGTACAGGAACGGAACATAATGGGGACGACCCGTTGCTGTGAAGTTGGAACTGCGACTAACTAATTAACTAGTATATCCACATCTCTAGGGCTTCTATTCGACTTTCTAGTTGCTTGTTTAGTGTCCAGGCTTCCATGCCATACAATAGTGTTGAATATACGTAGCATTTGACAATTCTCATTTTAATGAATGCGTTGTTAATCTCTCTAGATGTTAATACTGATTTCATGCTGTTGAAAGCATTTTTGGCTATTCCTATTCTCGTTTGATTTCTTTTTCACTTCTGCCATCATCTGTTATTATATGAATATATGTTTAAGATAGGAGAAACTTGTTACTTGTTCTAGTATCTCCCTGTTTACTGTGATGTTCATTGATGACCTTTCCTTTCCATTGATAATTATCATAGTTTTCGTTTTTTTGATGTTAATAGCTAAGCCACATTCTGCACTATGCCTGTTTACTTGTTCCGATAAGTGTTGTAATTTTTGCCCGCTTTCTGAGTGCCAGAGTAACTAACAACGACTGCCTGAAACAGGCTAATGAAACTAGAACATTATAATTTATATACAACAATAAGAAAGAGACAAACATCTTTCTTCAGTCATGTGATGAGAAGAGAGGCATTGGAGAACATCGTGACAACTGGAAAGATCGAGGGGAAGAGAGGCAAAGGCAGAGAATTGATGCTGGATGGATTGAGACGGTGGCATGGAGGAACATCAGCAGCAGAGTTGATCCAGAAAACCAAAGACCGAGATCTGTGGAGAGCCATGAACGCATACGCCAGCTGGCAGGACACTTGATGATGATGATACTCGCTTTCTGCTAGTAACACGGTATCGTCAGCATACCTAAGATTGTTTATGATTCTTCCATTGATGTTAAATTCAAGCATTTCGACATGTTTAAAAATTATTTCTGTGTATAGGTTAATCACCAGAAAAACGAATCCAGAAAGTTTTTTAAAGAACTGAAGTCAATGAAACGAGGGCACCAACACAAAACATATGGCTTAAAAGACAAAAATGGGAATGTGATAAATAGTAATACCAATGATGAAATGTGCAACACATGGAAAGAATATTTTGTTGAATTACTAAATTGTGAAGCTCCAAGTAACACTTTCCCACAGGAAGAGGTTCTAACATGTGAACCACAAATTGAAGAACCTGCATTTGAAGAAATCCTATATGTAATCTTCTTCTTCTTCAGCGTTCCGAGCCATTGAGGTTCTTTGCTGCAAATACAATCCGTCTCCATTCGTCTCTCTGGTGGACCTTCTCTTGCCAGTCGTTGATTCCAAGTGCTTGTAGGTCTGTACATGTATTATCTCTCCACCCCCTTCTTTGTCTACCTCGGGGTCTACGGTCATTTATTTCCTGAGTGTAAGCGAGTTTTTTTTCCCTATTATCTTCCATTCTTTCTATATGCCCCAGCCATTGTAGTCTATTAGCCTTCATGATACCAGTGATTAGCGGGGACTTAAACAGATCATAAATGTCTTTGTTACTTCTTCTTTTCCACTCTCCACTTTGTGTATCCCTAATGGGTCCAAAGATGCGTCTTAAAATTTTGTTCTCAAAGGTTTGTAACAAGGCTTCGTCTCCTTTCGTTGTACTCCAGGTTTCAGAGCCATACAGCACAACTGGTCTGATCAGTGTTTTGTATATTGTGATTTTGGTGTTACGAGATAGTGCCTTTGATTTTAGTAGATGTTGTAGTGCATAGTATATCTTATTTCCAGAGTTGATTCTAGTTTGTATTTCTTCCCTTATGATGTTGGAGCAGTTGAAGATTGTACCCAGGTACGACAAATAGCCGAGAAAAATTGGGAATATAAAAGAGATCTCCATAACATTTTTGTGGATTTTAAAAAAGGCTTATGATAGTGTCAATAGGAATAATCTATGGAATGCTATGCAGGAATTTGGAATACCAAGGAAGTTAATCAACATGACCAGACTATGCATGGAAGATACTTATAATATAGTAACATATAAAGGCAGGAAATCACACCCTTTCCAAATAACATCTGGCTTGAAACAGGGTGATGCACTATCGCCGCTACTCTTCAATCTGGCTCTAGAGAAAGTTGTAAGGAAGGTAAAGGAGGAATGTGATATTGGAGGAACATCCAAGCTGCTTGGTTATGCAGATGATATAGATATTATAGGGCAAACTGAACAAAAGACATTGGAAATATTGACTCACTTAAAGGAAAAAGCCCAACAGATGGGGCTGGTTATCAACCAAGATAAGACAGAATATATGTTAATTTCAAGAGAAGGAATGGCTAAAAACTCTGGCCACATACAAATAGATAATTTGACCATTAAAAGAACGGAAACATACAAATACCTGTGTACAATCTTCAACTGCTCCAACAGCATAAGGGAAGAAATACAAACTAGAATCAATTCTAGAAATAAGATATACTATGCACTACAACATCTACTAAAATCAAAGGCGCTATCTCGTAACACCAAAATCACAATATACAAAACACTGATCAGACCAGTTGTGCTGTATGGCTCTGAAACCTGGAGTACAATGAAAGGAGACGAAGCCTTGTTACAAACCTTTGAGAACAAAGTTTTAAGACGCATCATTGGACCCATTAAGTCCCCGCTAATCACTGGTATCATGAAGGCTAATAGACTACAATGGCTGGGGCATATAGAAAGAATGGAAGATAATAGGGAAACAAAACTCGCTTACACTCAGGAAATAAATGACCATAGACCCCGAGGTAGACCAAGAAGACGGTGGAGAGATAATATAAATACAGACCTACAAGCACTTGGAATCAACAACTGGCAAGAGAAGGTCAACCAGAGAGACGAATGGAGACGGATTGTATCTGCAGCAAAGAACCTCAATGGCTCGGAACGCTGAAGAAGTATAGGTTGAAGGGGCTTAGAGACAACACGCATCCCTGCCATACTCCTCTTTTTATCTCTATAGGCAACGAATAATTATTTCCACATCTAATTGACACCACTCTTTCCCAGTACAAGTTACTAATAAGTCTGATGTCCTTTCCATCTACTCCCGTATCTTGAAGGTATGCAGTTAGGTGTTCATGTTGTACTCTATCAAAAGTTTTCTTGTGGTCAATAAAATAGACCTATCTATTTGTCTGAACTTCTATTTTTCAACTAACATCCTCAAACATTGCTTTATCTGGAACCAGCTATATCACTTTCTACAACCACTGTCCGCTGTCATACATGTCTGCCCATTGTTCTAGCTGAGGGCAGTTACATCACTTTCTACAACCACTGTCCGCTGTCATACATGTCTGCCCATTGTTCTAGCTGAGGGCAGTTACATCACTTTCTACAACCACTGTCTGCTGACATACATGTCTGTCCATTGTTCTAGCTGAGGGCAGCTATATCACTTTCTACAACCACTGTCCGCTGTCTGTCATACATGTCTGCCCATTGTTCTAGCAGATACCAACTATATCACTTTCTACTATCACTGTCTTCTGCCATACATGTCTGCCCATTGTTATAGCCGAGACCAGTTATATCATTTTCTACAACCACTGTCCACTGTCTGCTGCCATACATGTCTGCCCATGTGATGTCTGTAACACTAACATATGTATGTGGCTATAGATGCCTCAACGTCTTGTGCGTATAAAATTATGTAACAAATGATGCTAACATGAACACAGTATGTAAGAATTTATCACAATTTATTTTCATTATTGATTTCCTCAAAAAGGACAGACAAAAAACAGACAGCCAAAACCATGTAAATAAGGACGATAAGTCAGCAGGAATTGATGATTTTGACAGGTATGGCAGACGGTAACTGAATCAGTTTCTTCGCTGTTTTCATTCTGTAGTTATGTCTTGCTTCATCTGTAACCATGCTTACTGTAACTAGACTTATCGTTTAGCTATGTCTTACTTTATCTTTAACCATGCTTACTGTAACTAGACTTATCGTTTAGCTATGTCTTACTTTATCTTTAACCATGCTTACTGTAACTAGACTTATCGTTTAGCTATGTCTTACTTTATCTTTAACCATGCTTACTGTAACTAGACTTATCGTTTAGCTATGTCTTACTTTATCTTTAACCATGCTTACTGTAACTAGACTTATCGTTTAGCTATGTCTTACTTTATCTTTAACCATGCTTACTGTAACTAGACTTATCGTTTAGCTATGTCTTACTTTATCTTCTTTAACCATGCTTACTGTAACTAGACTTATCGTTTAGCTATGTCTTACTTTATCTTTAACCATGCTTACTGTAACTAGACTTATCGTTTAGCTATGTCTTACTTTATCTTTAACCATGCTTACTGTAACTAGACTTATCGTTTAGCTATGTCTTACTTTATCTTCTTTAACCATGCTTACTGTAACTAGACTTATCGTTTAGCTATGTCTTACTTTATCTTTAACCATGCTTACTGTAACTAGACTTATCATGTAGCGATGTCTTGTTCTATCTTTAACCATGCTTACTGTAACTAGACTATCATGTAGCAATGTCTTACTTCATCTTCAGCCATGCTTACTGTAACTAGACTATCATGTAGCGATGTCTTGTTCTATCTTTAACCATGCTTACTGTAACTAGACTATCATGTAGCAATGTCTTACTTCATCTTCAGCCATGCTTACTGTAACTACACTTATCATGTAGCAATGTCTTACATCATCTTCAGCTGTGCTTACTGTAACTGCACTTATCATGTAGCAATGTCTTGTTCTATCTTCAACCATGCTTACTGTAACTACACTTATCATGTAGCAATGTCTTACAACATCTTCAACCATGCTTACTGTAACTAGATTTATCATATAGCAATGTCTTGCAACATCTTTAACCATGCTTACTGTAACTACACATCATGTAGCCATGTCTTACATCATCTTCAGCCGTGCTTACTGTAACTACGCTTATCACGTAGCAATGTCTTACTTCATCTTCAGCCATGCTTACTGTAACTGCACTTATCATGTAGCAATGTCTTGTTCTATCTTCAACCATGCTTACTGTAACTACACTTATCATGTAGCAATGTCTTACAACATCTTCAACCATGCTTACTGTAACTAGATTTATCATATAGCAATGTCTTGCAACATCTTTAACCATGCTTACTGTAACTACACATCATGTAGCCATCTCTTACATCATCTTCACCCATGCTTACTGTAACTACACTTATCATGTAGCCATGTCTTACATCATCTTCAGCCGTGCTTACTGTAACTATACTTATCATGTAGCCATGTCTTACATCATCTTCAGCCGTGCTTACTGTAACTATACTTATCATGTAGCTATGTCTTGTTCCATCTTCAACAATGCTGACTGTAACTACACTTATCATGTAGCAATGTCTTGTTTTATCTTCACCCATGCTGACTGTAACTAGACTTATCATGTAGCTATGTCTTACATCATCTTCAGCCGTGCTTACTGTAACTACACTTATCATGTAGCCATGTCTTACATCATCTTCAGCCGTGCTTACTGTAACTATACTTATCATGTAGCTATGTCTTGTTCCATCTTCAACAATGCTGACTGTAACTACACTTATCATGTAGCAATGTCTTGTTTTATCTTCACCCATGCTGACTGTAACTACACTTATCATGTAGCAATGTCTTGTTCTATCTTCACCCATGCTGACTGTAACTACACTTATCATGTAGCTATGTCTTACATCATCTTCACCCATGCTTACTGTAACTACACTTATCATGTAGCCATGTCTTACATCATCTTCATCCGTGCTTACTGTAACTATACTTATCATGTAGCTATGTCTTGTTCCATCTTCAACAATGCTGACTGTAACTACACTTATCATGTAGCAATGTCTTGTTTTATCTTCACCCATGCTGACTGTAACTACACTTATCATGTAGCAATGTCTTGTTCTATCTTCACCCATGCTGACTGTAACTACACTTATCATGTAGCAATGTCTTACAACATCTTCACCCATGCTGACTGTATCTAGCTGTCTCATCAAGCTATTCTATCCAGGCTGTATGTTATTTTGATATTTATCATCAGATCCAGAGGATACAATTCTCATATTTACCCTTATTTGTGCCAGCACCTGTTTGAATGTCCATGCAATTCTTATCTGTATGCCACACCCTATGGAAAGAATGTGTCGGCAACTTCAGCCAGATGCTCGACTTCTGAACCAGCATCTACAGAGGAAGGTGTATTGTTCGTTGTCTGCTCTGCCTGGGCTGTCTCATTTGTCATTGTCAACATATCCACATCTTCTGTTTCTGTGTTTGCTTTCACCAAAGAGGAACTAACTCCAGATATATTCATGATTGTTTTGTCAAGAGAGTCAGAATTTAATGTAAACATTGAAATGGCACCACTACTTTCTTCGCTAAACTCAGGCGATGGAAAAGTCCCATGTGAAGTGGGTTGACACATGCTGCTAAGCTTTGACTCCATATATGACCAGCCAGGAAAGAATGTCTCAATCATGCTGGTACCTAGTTCACACAATGCTCTAGGGTTGGATGAGGATCCTGGTAGTGCATCTTTTCCTCCCTCAGTCATGCTTGATGCTTGAAATGACAAATTGGTATGCAGTTGAGCATTGTTGATGTATGGCTCAGTGATTTTGGCTAAGCTTGCCACGCCTCTCATTTTGGCCGGAGGTTCTACACCTTGCATGGTCCATTCATCTCTTCTGCCTGGTCTTTTCTTGTGCTGCAATGCACTGGACGCTGGCTTGACATTCTGAATAACAGTCTGATTCTCTCCAGGAAAGGGTTGGCTCTTGTTGTCATTGTACCTTGTTTCTAATGCAGTCACTTGTGGCAAATATCTGTAAAATACAGAACAGAACAATGCAAAATATTTTAACTGAGAAAGCTTATCCTTTTTTTTTTAATCTTTCACAGCTGGTAGTTCAATTCTACAAGTTGTGAGCTTTCATAAGTTTATCTCTCACAGCTGTTAGTTCTTGTCTACATGTTGTGGGCTTTCATAGGTTTAATTTCACAGCTACATGGTTCAATTCTAAAAGTTGTGGGCTTTCATAAGTTTATCTCTCACAGCTGTTAGTTCTTGTCTACAGGTTGTGGGCTTTCATAGGTTTAATTTCACAGCTACATGGTTCAATTCTACAAGTTGTGGGCTTTCATAAGTTTATCTCTCACAGCTGGTAGTCCTATCAGTTGTGAGCTTTCACGTGGTTAATTTCACAACTGCATGGTTCGATTCTACAAGTTGTGGGCTTTCATGGGTTTAACTCTCACAGCTGGTAGTTATATTTTATAGGTTATGGGCTTTCATCCATTTATCTCTCACAGCTGGTAGTTCTATTCTACAAGTTGTGGGTTTTCATAAGTTTATCTATCACAGCTGGTAGTTCTATACTATAAGTTGTGAATTTCATAAGTTTATCTCTCATAGCTGGTAGCTCTCTTCTGTCAGTTGTGGGCCTTCATAAGTTTATCTCTCATAGCTGGTAGCTCTCTTCTGTCAGTTGTGGGCCTTCATAAGTTTATATCTCATAGCTGGTAGTTCTATTCTACAAGTTGTGGGTTTTCATAAGTTTATATCTCATAGCTGGTAGTTCTATTGTAAAAATTGTGGGCTTTCAAATGTTTATATCTCACAGCTGGTAGTTCTATTTCATCAGTCGTTTTCTTTCATAATTTTATCTTTCTTTGATGGTAGTCCTGTTCACAGATAAATGGTTGCTTACAGAGCTGAAAGATACACGAAGAATAAAAAGATGGACACGTAGTATATAAAAAAAAACGAAATCACTAAGATGAAAACAGAAATGCTGAATCACAAACTCTGTCTGTCTCTCTCTCTTTCTCTCTCATTAACACTCTCCTTCTCTCTTTTTTTTTAATGCTACATAATGTATGTGTACAATTTTTTCTCCACTTCTTGCAATTGCGAGAATTCTCACGACAATCGTCAGTGTCTCAATTGTGTGTAAAGTATGGGAGTTTGTTCTTATTAGCTTCAGTGATCATGTGAGGCATCAAGTATTTGTCTAGATGTGAGGATGTATGTATGGGTGTGTATGTGAGGGATATGTGTGTGTGTGGGGGGGAATGTGTGTGTGCCTGTGTAAGAGAGAGAGAGAGAGAGAGAGAGAGAGAGAGAGAGAGAGAGAGAGAGAGAGAGAGAGAGAGAGAGAGAGAGAGAGAGAGAGAGAGAGAGAGAGAGAATTCAGTGCTCGCATGTCCTGTAACATGCCATTCCATATTTTTTGTGTATTTTCATCTTTCACATTATCATTTTGTATGTATGACACTTGATTTTATCATGTATAATATAACATTACTGTAATGTGAGTGAGAGCGTTAGTGAGAGAGAGAGAGAGAGAGAGAGAGAGAGAGAGAGAGAGAGAGAGAGAGAGAGAGAGAGAGAGAGAGAGAGAGTTGAATTGCATCACTAATTTTTAAGTTACAAAATGTATATGTACAATTTTTCTCCATTTTCTTTACAATTTTGCGACAATGCTCACGACAATCGTCACTGTATATGTGTGTAAAGTGTGGGAGTTTGATCATAATAGTAGGTTGGGGGATGGGGGGATGTGTGTGTGGGTGGATTCGTGATGTGTGTGGGTGGGCTCAGGATGTGTGGGTGGGAGGGGTGGGTTTGTGTGGGTGGGTGGGGGATTGTGTGTGGGTGGGCAGGGGATTGTGTGTGGGTGCGTGCGAGATGTATGGGTGTATGGGGAGATGTGTTTGTGGGTGGGGATGTGTGTTTGTGTAGGTGGTTGTGGGTGGAGGAGGATATTTTGGTGGATGATTGATGGTGGGTTATGGGATGGGTGGGGGTATATGTGTGGGTGGGGAGATGTGGGTGTGGGGATATGTGGTGGGTGGGAGATGTGTGCAGGTGGGGGTGGTTGTGGGTTTGGGGATGTGGGGTGGGTGAGGGATGTGTATGGGTTTGGGATGTTTGGGTGGATGGGTGGGGAGTGTGTGTGGGTGAGAGATGTGTGGGTGAATGTGTGTGGGGTGTGTGTGGGTTGGGGGAGGGGTGTGTGATGGGTGTGGGTGATGGATTTGGAGATGTGTGTGTGGGGGATATGTCTGGCTGGGTGGGGGGGGGGGGTGTGGCTGAATGAAGGATGTATGTGTGGGTAGTGAGGGTGATTGTAGTTGGGGGATGTGTGGATGGGTAGGAGATGTGTGGATAGATGTGTGTGTGGGTGAGGGATGTGTCTTTGGGTGCTCGCATGTCCTGTAACATGCCATTCCATATTTTTTGTGTATTTTCATCTTTCACATTATCATTTTGTATGTATGACACTTGATTTTATCATGTATAATATAACATTACTGTAATGTGAGTGAGAGCGTTAGTGAGAGAGAGAGAGAGAGAGAGAGAGAGAGAGAGAGAGAGAGAGAGAGAGAGAGAGAGAGAGAGAGAGAGAGAGAGAGAGAGAGAGAGAGAGAGAGAGAGAGAGAGAGAGAGAGAGAGAGAGAGAGTTGAATTGCATCACTAATTTTTAAGTTACAAAATGTATATGTACAATTTTTCTCCATTTTCTTTACAATTTTGCGACAATGCTCACGACAATCGTCACTGTATATGTGTGTAAAGTGTGGGAGTTTGATCATAATAGTAGGTTGGGGGATGGGGGGATGTGTGTGTGGGTGGATTCGTGATGTGTGTGGGTGGGCTCAGGATGTGTGGGTGGGAGGGGTGGGTTTGTGTGGGTGGGTGGGGGATTGTGTGTGGGTGGGCAGGGGATTGTGTGTGGGTGCGTGCGAGATGTATGGGTGTATGGGGAGATGTGTTTGTGGGTGGGGATGTGTGTTTGTGTAGGTGGTTGTGGGTGAGTGGGTGGAGGAGGATATGTTGGTGGATGATTGATGGTGGGTTATGGGATGGGTGGGGGTATATGTGTGGGTGGGGAGATGTGGGTGTGGGGATATGTGGTGGGTGGGAGATGTGTGCAGGTGGGGGTGGTTGTGGGTTTGGGGATGTGGGGTGGGTGAGGGATGTGTATGGGTTTGGGATGTTTGGGTGGATGGGTGGGGAGTGTGTGTGTGGGTGAGAGATGTGTGGGTGAATGTGTGTGGGGTGTGTGTGGGTTGGGGGAGGGGTGTGTGATGGGTGTGGATGATGGATTTGGAGATGTGTGTGTGGGGGATATGTCTGGCTGGGTGGGGGGGGGGGGGGTGTGGCTGAATGAAGGATGTATGTGTGGGTAGTGAGGGTGATTGTAGTTGGGGGATGTGTGGATGGGTAGGAGATGTGTGGATAGATGTGTGTGTGGGTGAGGGATGTGTCTTTGGGATGTGTGTGGGTGTGGTATTGTGTGGGAGGGGAGCTGGGTGTGGTTAAATGATGTTTGTGTGGGTGGGTGAAGGTGTGGTTGGGTTTGTGGGTGGGTGAAGGATGTGTGTGAGGGTGGGGGATGTGTGCTTAGATGGGTGGTTGGGATGTGTGAGTGTGGGTGGGTAGATAGGAGATGTATGTGTTGATGAGTGGGTAAGGGATGTGTGGGTGTTAGTGGTTGAGGGATAAGTACGTGTGTCTAGGGATGTGTGAGGGGATGAATGTATGAGTTGTGTGTGCGTGGATGGGAGGTGTGTGTTTGTGAATGGGGAATGTGTTGGTGGGTGGGGATGTGTGTGAGGGATGTTTGTATGGGTGGGGAGATTGTGCGTGGGTGGGGATGTGTGTGTATATGGGTAGGGGTGTGTGGTTAAGGGATGTGTGGCTGGGGGAATGGGTGGATGGAGGATGTGTGGTTGGGTGGATGATGTGTGGTTGGGTAGAGGATGTGTGGGTGGGTGATTGTATACGAGTAAGGGTGTGTGGTTAAGGGATGTTTGGTTGGGGGATGGGTGGGTAGAGGATGTGTGGGTGGGTAGAGGATATGTGGGTGGGTGAGTGTGTGCAGGTTAGGAGATGGTGGGGGATGTTTGTAGGTGCGGGCTCGGGATCTGTGAGTGGGCTGGGGGAGATGGGAGATTATGTGGGTGAGTGCAGAATTTGTGTGTGGGTAGGTACGGAATATGTGAGTTGACGGGGAGACATGTGTGTGGCTGAGGAATGTGTGTTTGGTTGGGTGGTTGGAGGTGTGTGGGTGGAGGAGGATATTGGGTGAGTGATTGTTGGTGGGAAATGGGACGGGTAGAGGATATGTGAGTGGGTGGGGAGATGTGTGTAGGTGGGGGATGTGTGGGTTATTGAATGTATGTGTGCTTGGGGTGTGGGTGGATGGGATGTGTGGTGGGTGAGAGGTGTGTGTGGGTGGGGAGATGTGTAGGTGTAGGGATGTGGTGGATGGGTGGGGGAATGTATTGTATGTGTGTGTGGTTGGGTGGGGAAGTTGGAGTGAATGGGGGATGTGTGGGTGGGTGGTGGATGTGTCTCATAACATAGTAATATGCATTGTTTATGTTTACAAAATTCATGTGACAATGTTTTTTTCCTATGCACTGTTGATGAAAGAAAGATGAATGATTGGATGGGCCGAATGTAAGACGGGCCTGCGTGCCCAATTTGTTACCCTTTGAAAATAAAGTCTGTTCGTTCGTTCGTTCGTTCGTTCTCTCTGTGAATGTATCAGTGTCAGTGAGAAAGAGTATGCGAGAGAACTATGGCGTGCCAGTTTACATGAATCTTCCAGTATTAAATGGTCGAACTACTGGACAACATCAACATTAAGCTAAGCACACGGCATGAAGGGACATTGGGTCTCATTTAATTAAAGTCCCCTTGGAAGAAACAGTGAAGATCATTTGTGATCGCACTGAAGTTAGGCCTACCGACATTCAAACTCGAGAAACTAATGCTGCTGTGCTAATCTAATATTAAACTCAATCCTCTTAATATATCTTACCGCTAAATTGACGGAGTGGTGATGGGGATTCCCCTAGGTCCTGTTCTAGCAGACACCTTTGTGTCGCACTAGAAGAACAACAAGCCCCAAATATTAAGGGCCTGTTTCTACACCGCTGGTTTGTTGATGATATTTGATTCACCACAGAGACCAGAAAACAAGCAGAATCGCTCAACTTCACCATGAACAAAGCCAACAAGAACATCCCTTTGTCTGTTGACCATTAACATAATGAACAAACAAACACACTTTATTTTCAAAGGGTCACAAATTGGGCACGCAGGCCCATCTTACATTCGGCCCTTCCAATCACTCATAACATAATGACACATAAGCATACTAATCCAACATTAAGAGAATGGCACATCCAAATATCTGTCTATGGACAGCGAACATAGATAGGGAACATGGACAGACCAATACCTGAATGCAATAGCTTTCTTCAGGTACAATATATGCTTGGTCTGGTACAGACCCTGTTTAATCCAGCTAGAAAGATTTGCTCCAACGACACAATGAGGAATAACTGGACACCCGTAACCACACTCAACAATCTAATGGATATCCAGCCGACTTCATCAAGCATCACTGCCAGCCAACCAAACCTACGCCCACAGAATCACCGGTTCCCAAACTTCAAGTGTTTCTTCACATCTTTCTAGGGGACGGCGTAATGTAACAGATACACGATCGACTTAAAACAGCAGTACAGCAAACATTCTTGCTGAAGCAATTATCAGTTATAAAACCACCGCGATACCTACTCCATTTGTGAAAGAACCGTTGTCTCTGTACACCAAATCAAACCACATTTATCAATTTCAGTGAGAGTGCCAACCAACTTACATAGCTAGAATGGAAAGACAATTAGCAAGTCAAGTAGTCGACATATACCAGTGTGGGTGGAAAAGAGAGTTAATCAGTCTTCAGGAATCCATGTGCAGTCATCAGGTCATACAACACCGACCTCAATGGTCTCAAAACAACTGCTTAATAGCAGTCATACAGTTAACAAAGAACAGGCATTTCACCTATTGTATTTGACAAACAATAAATGACTGCTAAAAAAAATCAAGGTATTAAAAATTTGGGGGTTCCAGCCAGTGTTGTGCAAACAGAAACATTTCACTGTAAATTTGCGATTACTATGGGGATAACAGATGCTCGACATTCAAACAATCTCAGTGACTATATGTTTTGAATACTTCAGCCAAAGTATAATTAATTTAGTCACTTTATATGATATATAACTCTGTTGTATGCGCATGAATAAACAATGTGTAAACAAATAAATAAAGTATAAACAAACGAACAACACCGCAGGAAACACAGACCTGGCCAAATCTTCTTCAACAAACTCATCAACAACGAAGGGAAATTCTTTCCACATCTTGAAGTTGAGCAGTTTTCTGTGACCTTCTACCTCAAAGCCAAATCTTGTAATTCCCAGGACCACAAAGGGAGTGTTGGAGGAGATCATCAGACTGCCCACTTTGCTGCTGCAGTGTCTGCCTCCCTCAATTCTGCGCATACACTTCACTGGACCCACCAGTCTGATGTCAGCATAGACTCTGTTGTCTGTTTCAGCAATTGTCTGTGTCTGCTTCATGATGTCCCTGCAGACAGACAGGAGTTATTAGGAAATGTCCAGATTAGAAATGATGGCAGAAATTAAACTTTCAAGTAATTAACTAACTATTCCTTCTTTCTGATTCATTACCTCTACCTCGTTCAACCTCAGGATCAAAGTTATAATTAGGGCCCATCCCAGCCTCAGATTAATGATCCTGTGACCGGATCAGCAGCATTTTGGATATTAATCTTAAAGCAATTGTCACCCATAAGAGAATGATTGTGTTCATCTTGACAAACAGTTTATCACATGTACATAACACACCCCTGTAGGAGTTGTAGTAATTCTAGGAAACCTGATGACAAGCTATGACATCTGTTGACATGCTGGGACATCTGATGATATGCTGGGACATCTGATGATATTCTAGGACATCTTATGATATTCTAGGACACCTGATGACATGCTAGGACATCTGATGATATTCTAGGACACCTGATGACATGCTATGACATCTGATGATATTCTAGGACACCTGATGACATGCTAGGACATCTATTGACATGCTAGGACACCTGATGACATGCTAGGACATCTATTGACATGCTAGGACACCTGATGACATGCTAGGACATCTATTGACATGCTAGGGCATCTATTGACATGCTAGGGCATCTATTGACATGCTAGGGCATCTATTGACATGCTAGGACACCTGATGACATGCTAGGACACCCGATGACATGCTAGGACATCTATTGACATGCTAGGACATCTATTGACATGCTAGGACACCTGATGACATGCTAGGACATCTATTGACATGCTAGGACATCTATTGACATGCTAGGGCATCTATTGACATGCTAGGACATCTATTGACATGCTAGGACATCTATTGACATGCTAGGACACCTGATGACATGCTAGGACATCTATTGACATGCTAGGACATCTATTGACATGCTAGGACACCTGAAGACATGCTAGGACATCTATTGACATGCTAGGACACCTGATGACATGCTAGGACACCTGATGACATGCTAGGACACCTGATGACATGCTAGGACATCTATTGACATGCTAGGACACCTGATGACATGCTAGGACATCTATTGACATGCTAGGACACCTGATGACATGCTAGGACATCTATTGACATGCTAGGACACCTGATGACATGCTAGGACACCTGATGACATGCTAGGACACCTGAAGACATACTAGGACACGTGATGACATGCTAGGACATCTATTGACATGCTAGGACACCTGAAGACATGCTAGGACACATGATGACATGCTAGGACATCTATTGACATGCTAGGACATCTATTGACATGCTAGGACACCTGAAGACATGCTAGGACACCTATTGACATGCTAGGACACCTGATGACATGCTAGGACATCTATTGACATGCTAGGACACCTGATGACATGCTAGGACATCTATTGACATTCTAGGGCATCTATTGACATGCTAGGATACCTGATGACATGCTAGGACACCTGATGACATGCTAGGAATCTATTGACATGCTAGGACATCTATTGACATGCTAGAACACCTGATGACATGCTAGGACATCTATTGACATGCTAGGACACCTGATGACATGCTAGGACACCTGATGACATGCTAGGACATCTATTGACATGCTAGGACACCTGATGACATGCTAGGACACCTGATGACATGCTAGAACACCTGAAGACATACTAGGACACCTGATGACATGCTAGGACATCTATTGACATGCTAGGACACCTGATGACATGCTAGGACATCTATTGACATGCTAGGGCATCTATTGACATGCTAGGACACCTGATGACATGCTAGGACACCTGATGACATGCTAGGACACCTGAAGACATACTAGGACACCTGATGACATGCTAGGACATCTATTGACATGCTAGGACACTTGATGACATGCTAGGACATCTATTGACATGCTAGGGCATCTATTGACATGCTAGGGCATCTATTGACATGCTAGGACACCCGATGACATGCTAGGACACCTGATGACATGCTATGACATCTATTGACATGCTAGGACATCTATTGACATGCTAGGACACCTGATGACATGCTAGGACATCTATTGACATGCTAGGACATCTATTGACATGCTAGGACATCTATTGACATGCTAGGACATCTATTGACATGCTAGGACATCTATTGACATGCTAGGACATCTATTGACATGCTAGGACACCTGATGACATGCTAGGACATCTATTGACATGCTAGGACATCTATTGGCATGCTAGGACACCTGAAGACATGCTAGAACATCTATTGACATGCTAGGACACCTGATGACATGCTAGGACACCTGATGACATGCTAGGACATCTGATGACATGCTAGGACACCTGATGACATGCTAGGACACCTGATGACATGCTAGGACATCTATTGACATGCTAGGACACCTGATGACATGCTAGGACATCTATTGACATGCTAGGACACCTGATGACATGCTAGGACATCTATTGACATGCTAGGACACCTGATGACATGCTAGGGCATCTATTGACATGCTAGGACACCTGAAGACATGCTAGGACACCTGATGACATGCTAGGACATCTATTGACATGCTAGGACATCTATTGACATGCTAGGACACCTGAAGACATGCTAGAACATCTATTGACATGCTAGGACACCTGATGACATGCTAGGACACCTGATGACATGCTAGGACATCTGATGACATGCTAGGACACCTGATGACATGCTAGGACACCTGATGACATGCTAGGACATCTATTGACATGCTAGGACACCTGATGACATGCTAGGACATCTATTGACATGCTAGGACACCTGATGACATGCTAGGGCATCTATTGACATGCTAGGACACCTGAAGACATGCTAGGACACCTGATGACATGCTAGGACACCTGAAGACATACTAGGACACGTGATGACATGCTAGGACATCTATTGACATGCTAGGACACCTGAAGACATGCTAGAACATCTATTGACATGCTAGGACACCTGATGACATGCTAGGACACCTGATGACATGCTAGGACATCTGATGACATGCTAGGACACCTGATGACATGCTAGGACACCTGATGACATGCTAGGACATCTATTGACATGCTAGGACACCTGATGACATGCTAGGACATCTATTGACATGCTAGGACACCTGATGACATGCTAGGGCATCTATTGACATGCTAGGACACCTGAAGACATGCTAGGACACCTGATGACATTCTAGGACATCTATTGACATGCTAGGACATCTATTGACATGCTAGGACACCTGAAGACATGCTAGGACACCTATTGACATGCTAGGACACCTGATGACATGCTAGGACATCTATTGACATGCTAAGACACCTGATTACATGCTAGGACATCTATTGACATGCTAGGGCATCTATTGACATGCTAGGACACCTGATGACATGCTAGGACACCTGATGACATGCTAGGACATCTATTGACATGCTAGGACATCTATTGACATGCTAGGACACCTGATGACATGCTAGGACATCTATTGACATGCTAGGACACCTGATGACATGCTAGGTCACCTGATGACATGCTAGGACATCTATTGACATGCTAGGACACCTGATGACATGCTAGGACATCTATTGACATGCTAGAGCATCTATTGACATGCTAGGACACCTGATGACATGCTAGGACATCTATTGACATGCTAGAACATCTATTGACATGCTTGGACACCTGAAGACATGCTAGGACATCTATTGACATGCTAGGGCATCTATTGACATGCTAGGACATCTATTGACATGCTAGGACATCTATTGACATGCTAGGACATCTATTGACATGCTAGGACATCTATTGACACACTAGGACATCTGATGACTTGCTAGGTCATCTATTGACATGCTAGGACACCTGATGACATGCTAGGACATCTATTGACATGCTAGGACATCTATTGACATGCTAGGACATCTATTGACATGCTAGGACACCTGATGACATGCTAGGACACCTGATGACATGCTAGGACATCTATTGACATGCTAGGACACCTGATGACATGCTAGGACATCTATTGACATGCTAGGACACCTGATGACATGCTAGGACACCTGATGACATGCTAGGACATCTGATGACATGCTAGGACACCTGATGACATGCTAGGACACCTGATGACATGCTAGGACATCTATTGACATGCTAGGACACCTGATGACATGCTAGGACATCTATTGACATGCTAGGACACCTGATGACATGCTAGGGCATCTATTGACATGCTAGGACACCTGAAGACATGCTAGGACACCTGATGACATTCTAGGACATCTATTGACATGCTAGGACATCTATTGACATGCTAGGACACCTGAAGACATGCTAGGACACCTATTGACATGCTAGGACACCTGATGACATGCTAGGACATCTATTGACATGCTAAGACACCTGATTACATGCTAGGACATCTATTGACATGCTAGGGCATCTATTGACATGCTAGGACACCTGATGACATGCTAGGACACCTGATGACATGCTAGGACATCTATTGACATGCTAGGACATCTATTGACATGCTAGGACACCTGATGACATGCTAGGACATCTATTGACATGCTAGGACACCTGATGACATGCTAGGTCACCTGATGACATGCTAGGACATCTATTGACATGCTAGGACACCTGATGACATGCTAGGACATCTATTGACATGCTAGAGCATCTATTGACATGCTAGGACACCTGATGACATGCTAGGACATCTATTGACATGCTAGAACATCTATTGACATGCTTGGACACCTGAAGACATGCTAGGACATCTATTGACATGCTAGGGCATCTATTGACATGCTAGGACATCTATTGACATGCTAGGACATCTATTGACATGCTAGGACATCTATTGACATGCTAGGACATCTATTGACACACTAGGACATCTGATGACTTGCTAGGTCATCTATTGACATGCTAGGACACCTGATGACATGCTAGGACATCTATTGACATGCTAGGACATCTATTGACATGCTAGGACATCTATTGACATGCTAGGACACCTGATGACATGCTAGGACACCTGATGACATGCTAGGACATCTATTGACATGCTAGGACACCTGATGACATGCTAGGACATCTATTGACATGCTAGGACACCTGATGACATGCTAGGACATCTATTGACATGCTAGGACACCTGATGACATGCTAGGACATCTATTGACATGCTAGGACACCTGAACAAATGAATGAACGAACGAACGAACGAAAGTCTTTATTTTCAAAGGGTTAAGAATTGGGCATGCAGGCCCGTCTGACATTCTGCCCTTCTTCTCTATTTCCTCTCATACATTCTTTCATTCAACATCACTTATGAAGCAAATTTTGACAACAAAAGAACAATAGCATTAAAACGCATGAAAAATAATCAATAACAAATGACTCACTGAGGCAATGTTTAACATGGGCATTATAAATACCTACAGAGGGTGTAATGTGCCACACTTATGGGAATGTTTTTTGGCTAGTTGTAGTTTGAGATAAGTTACCATTATTATTAGCTTTTTGTGTTTTTGTTTATGGGGGAAAGTAGTCTGTATTGAGGTAGTGTTCAAACAGGTTGCGAATGTATGTATAATGACTGGTGGTGTCTTTGATATCTTGTGGAAGATTGTTCCACAACTGAGCGGCAGAATATGCTAAGCTTGTTTTATATAAGTCTATCCTAGGTTTATGGATGAAGTATATTTAGTCATTCGCTATGTCTTGCGTTATATTTAAACAATGGCCAAAGGTAGCTTGGAGCATTTTGAAATAGGATTTTGTGAATTAGTTTGGCCTTATTAAAAAGTAGGCGTTTGTGGAGTGGCAGTAACCGAAGACGTTTATGTAGGTTAGAATTGTTGGTAAGCTTTTCACCATTAATTAAATACACTGTGCTTTTCTGGAGTGAATATAGGCGTTTTGTTATTGATTTGGAGCATCCATCCCAGATTGTGGAGCAGTAATCAATATGTGTTTGTATATGGGAATTATAGAATATCTTTCTTGTGTTTTCGTCAAGGAAATTTTTAATTTTGGCAAGTTGGTATACTTTATTGGCTCTTTGTTTAACGAGAGCATGAACATGGGAGTTAAAGGTTAGATTTTGATCTATGACCCAGTGCCTTGTCCTCAGCTACACTTTCTATAGGCATGCTACCAATGTGCAGCTGAAGAGTTCTCTGTGAGTTTAGCGTGTGAAGTCTTTGCCTGGTTCCTATTAACAAAGACTTTGTTTTAGAAACGTTAATTTGCATGCGTTTTGCATGACTCCAGTTAACTATACTATTTATTTCCTGTTGCAAGGATAATTCTAGCACATTACGATCAATAGCGTTTGTATATACTGTGCAGTCATCTGCAAATAGATCACAGGACGATGACAGATTTAAGGGAAGATCATTTATATAAATGGCAAATAACAGAGGGCCAAGAATAGACCCCTGAGGTACTCCAATATTAATGGTAATGGCTTGAGATAAAAATGTATTGTGTGATACTACTTGCTTTCTGTCTAATAAAAATGATTTTATTAATGTCACTATAATAAAGCTTACTTTCATTGTTTCTAATTTTTTAATTATAATAGTATGATCTATCATATCAAATGTTTTTCTAAAGTCTAAAAACACCGCTCCACATAGAGTATTATTGTTAATATTTTGATGCCAGTTTTCTATCATGTTTTTTAGGGTCGTATGACAAGAATATTTTGGCCAAAATCCTGACTGACTGTCAACTATTAGTTTGTGGCAAACCAAGTGCTCTAGAGTTGTTTTGTGGATGTGCTTTTCTAGCGGTTTGGATAGTGAGGATAATATGGAAATTTGGCCTATAATTACTCATGAGACGATCGTCTAGAGAACCAGCTTTTAAATGAGGATACACTTTAGCGATTTTAAAGGCTGATGGGAAGTAACCTTTAGTGAGACATTGATTATATATAAAAGTTAGTTAGCAGATCACCTGTGCAGCATGGCGAATGATCCGATTACTGATTCCATCTAGTCCTGATGAGTTATTGTTTTTTAGATTACTGAGATGAGTAAATACTTCAGTGGTAGTCATTAGCGGTATGTTGGAGGGAATGTATTCTTAGCATTTGTTCTCACAGAATGATGATAATAAAGATATGTCATGAGGCACATCTGGTATTGCAGCCTTCAGTTGGTTTATGTCGAATTGATCACATGTAACCTGATTTGATGGTAATGATTGTGATGATTTGTGTTTGTTTGTCAAGGTATTAATTGCTTTCCATATATCATTAGTGTTGGTTTTATCTATTACTAGCTGACCCTGCCCGGCTTCGCCCAGTCCTTGGTGGGGAGCATCTCATTTAATTCATATAAGTAGTCATATAAGCTCACGTTCCCGTTACCGACTGTCTGTCTGTCTGTCTGTCTGTCTGACCCGGCATCGCCCAGTCCTTGGTGGGGAGCATCTCATTTAATTCATATAAGTAGTCATATAAGTTCCCGTTCCCGACTATCTATCTGTCTGTCTGTCTGACCCGGCCCGTCATCGCCCAACTCCTGGTGGGGAGCATCTCATTTAATTCATATAAGTAATCATATAAGTTCCCGTTCTCGACTGTCTGTCTGTCTGTCTGTCTATCTATCTGTCTGTCTGTCTGTCTGTCTGTCTGACCCGGCCCAGCCCATGGTGGAGAGCATCTCATTTAAATCATATAAGTAGTCATATAAGATCCCGTTCCCGACTATCTGTATGTCTGTCTGTCTTGGGTAAATGGAGGAGGGAGGAGGAAGAGGGAGGTGGAGGAGGGAAGAGGAGGGAGGAGGAGGGAGGAGGAGACAGGAGGAATAGGAGGGAGGAGGAGGGATTAGGAAGAGGAGGGAGGAGTAGGGTGGAGGAGGAGGGGGAGGAGGAGGGAGGAGGAAGAGGGAGAAGGAGGGAGGAGGAGATCGCAGGAGGAGGAGGAGGAGAGGGAGGAGGAGGAGGGAGGAGGAGGAGAGAGTAGGCGGAGGGAGGAGGCGGAGGGAGCAGGAAGAGGGAGGAAGAGGGAGGAGGAAGAGGGAGAAGGAGGGAGGAGAAGGAGGAGGGAGGAGGAAGGAGGAGTAGGGATGAATAGGAGGGAGGAGAAGGGAGGAGGAGGGATTAAGAGAAAGAGGGGGGAAAGGGGAGAAGGAGGAGGGAAGAGGAGGAGGAAGAGGGATGAGGAGGGAGGAGGAGGGAGGAGGAGAGGAGGAGGAGGAGGAGGAGGAGGGAGGATGGTGAAGGAGGAGGAGAAGGAGGGTGAAGGAGGAGGAGGAGGGGGAGGAGGGAGGGGGGAGGAGGAGGGAGAAGAAGGAGGAGGGAGGAGGATAACGTAGGTGTGGGAGGATGAGAAGGGAGGAGGGAGAGGGAGGAGGAGTGAGGAGGAAGAAGGAGGAGGAAGAGGGAGGAGGTGGAGGGAGAAGGAGGAGGGAGGAAGAGGTAGAAGGAGGAGGGAGAAGGAGGAGGGGGAGGATGAGGAGGAATGATGAGGAGGGAGGAGGAGGAAGAGGGATGTGGAGGAAGGAGGAGGAGGGAGGAGAAGGGAGGAGGTAGAGGGAGGAAAAGGGAGGAGGGAGGAGGAGGAGGGAGGAGAAGGGAGGAGGAGGGATTAAGAGAAAGAGGGGGGAAAGGGGAGAAGGAGGAGGGAGGAGGGAGGAGGAGGAGGAAGAGGGATGAGGAGGGAGGAGGAGGGAGGAGGGAGGATGAGGAGGAGGGAGGAGGAGGAGGGAGGATGGTGAAGGAGGAGGGAGGAGGGTGAAGGAGGAGGAGGGAGGGGGAGGGAGAAGGAGGAGGAGGGAGGAGGAGAACGTAAGTGGGGGAGGATGAGAAGGGAGAGGGAGGAGGAGGAGAGAGGAGGAGGGAGGAGGTGGAGGGAGAAGGAGGAGGGAGGAAGAGGTAGAAGGAGGGAGAGGATGAGGAGGAATGATGAGGAGGGAGGAGGAGGAAGAGGGATGTGGAGGAAGGAGGAGGAGGGAGGAGAAGGGAGGAGGTAGAGGGAGGAGGTAGAGGGAGGAAAAGGGAGGAGGAGAGAGGAGGAGGAGGGAGTAGGAGGGATGAGGAGAAGGGAGGAGGAGAGGGAGGAGGAGGGAGAAGAGAGGAGGAGGGAGAGGGAGGAGGAAGAAGAGTGAGGAGGAGGAGGAGTGAGGTGGCAGAAGGAGGAGGAAGAGGGAGGAGGAGGATGGAGGAGGAAGAGGAGGGAGAGGGAGGAGGGGAAGAGGAAGAGGGTAGGAGGAGGAGGGGAGAGGAGGAGGAGGAGAAGGGAGGAGGAGGGAGGAGGTAGTAGGATGATTGATTGCCATCCCACCAGGTTAATATGTTATCGCGGACCTCAGAGAGAAGTGTCTATGTAGAAGACCATTTCCTGGACGTACGTATTTTGGGAGGGGGAGGAGGGAGGAGGGAGGAGGAGGAAGAAGAAAAAAAAACGATGACAGTGGGCTGCACTGGAATGAAAAGAAGACATGTAGAAAATTTCATCTCAATCGGATGGGCCGTTCGCGAGCGCATAAAGGACATACGGACAGACAGACAGACAGACAGACGGAGATCCTTTTTTATATATAAGATTAAGTTCTTAAAATAGTTTTTCTTTTCCTTTTGAATAACATACTGAACTTTGTTTCTCAGACTACAGTACATAGTTAGATCTCTATTTTTATGTGCCCTGTCCCAGTCTCTCATAAGTTCAACTACCTCCTGTGTGATCCATGGGGGCTTAGTGTGATGTTTAACACGAACTTCCTTAAATGGAACATGCTTATCAAATATACTTAGAAAGGTCTTCAGCCAGTGGTCCAGAGCATCGTCTGGGTCAGGAAGCTGGTAAACATAGTCTAGAGATGAGTTAAGCAAGTCTTGTAAAAATAAGTCTCAATTGAAATTTTTGTAATTTCTATATTTTATACTTATATGTTTGTGTTTTGGAGTTTTGGTGCCTCTTTTCGACCACGTGCAACATACTGGGTAGTGATCGCTCATTGCATTAATAGGTACAGTACATTCTGTGATGTTGTCAGCACACATAGTATAAATATGATCTATAAGTGTTGCAGATGATTTTGGTATTCTAGTGGCTTGTTTGACTAACTGTTGGAAGTTATATGACTCTATTATGTTTTCCCATGTTTTGTTTGATTTGTTAGTGTCTATGTTGAAGTCACCTAGCAGTATTATTTCTCTCGCATTACTAAAGACTACATCCATCATAGCGGTGAATTTTTCACACCAGATATTTCCTGCACTGGGGGTTCAATAAAGATAGCCAACTACTAGCGGTATGCGATTTTGAAGTTTAACCTCAAGCCATACACACTCAATCTCACAGGTTTCAAAATCTAGCCTGCGGTGGGCGTTAAGCGAGTTAGAAATATAAACTGCAATACCCGTCTCTTGTTTCTGATAAGGATCTCTTCTAATGGTTTTAAAACCTCTGATAGCGATGTCATCATCTGAGATGTTACCATTTAATCAACTTTCGCTAACGCCAAACATGTGAAAATTTTGATTAAGTATAAGTGATAGTTCAGGCAGCTTCCCTAATAGATGGCAGATGTTTACATGCTCGATTCTGAGCCCATTATTACTGAGCCAGTGATCATACTTATTAGACATTTAAACAATGCGCAATCATAAGTTTAAAAGCAAAGAAACAACAACAAAACACACACACACACACACACAAAGTGAATACAAATTACGTCCCTTATTACAATACACACTCTAAAGTACAGTGAAACAGTATTATCTTTGTCAATATATAAATATACGTACACAGATCCGTAAGGAAGAGCAGTGAAGACCCCCTCACTCACAGTAAAAACACAAAAGTATTATAAAAGCTATACAGCTAAATACTATCAATTAATATAAAGTCAAAACAAGTCAATGTTTGTGGTTACATATAACCTAATACGTTACTAGATCAAGTAATAACCAAATATGCTGATGAACGTTCTAGAAGAGGCTCTTTCTTGTACCGAGATCCAGTGTAGCTTTGTGCTAAGTTGCTAGTAAATACCAGGTTGTGTTGGTTGTTGGTACAGCGACATTATAAGTGATTGATGAAGTGTAGCTGGGCTATAACGTGTGAGGTGCAACCATTCTGGGTTACAATGAAATGGGTACTGTTGATGTCTCATGGGTATGTAATGACTACCAACTACAGCCTCTGGTTGGTGGCTAGCAGGAGGTTGTGGTGGTACGTCGTTGTTGCTGAGGGTTGGTTCCTTTCTGGGGAGAATAGGAAAAATATCTTCATAATTATTACCCTCCTGTGTGAAAGACAACGTATTGTACGAACTTGGTGTAGTGGAAGTGTCCCGTCTGGCTTGAATTTCAGGTGCAGTGGTTATGAGTGGTCTGCGAACTTCTGGCCTATTGGTACTTGATGTGATGGGAGTATGTCATCTGGCTTAAGTTTCAGGTAGAGTAGCTAATAGTGTCTGGCGAGATCCTGTACTGGATGTATGGTGTGTCCGTTCTGGATATTTGATATTTTTGGCGAGCAAACTGATGCCCAATGTAGACAAATGTAATTGATGCTTATAAAGACTTTTTTGGTGCGCCAGCCCGTGAAGTGAATGATGGTGTATTGTTGATGAACTGTAACTTGTTTTGAGAACAGAACTTCTGCGAAATGTTGCTATTTATGTCAGCTAGACGGTGCTGGAGTCTATAACTCGGTGATATGATGGAGGAGAAGAAAATAGATGAGCTAAGAAAAGTGTGACGTAACCCGTTCAAGAGTGCCAGCAGTTGAGACCCTGTGATTTGTTGGTTGTTCATGATGTCGTTAATACCAATATGTACGCTTGCCTTTCTAACATTATGATTTACAGCCAACGTGCTAATCTTGTCTGTTAGCCAGTTAACACCAGCCCCAGGCAGTGGGATTATGGAAACAATGTCTTTGTCTGAAGTGGCCATCTGGTCGCTGTATAAACCTTTCATTAAAGAATCGCCTAGTATAATGTGTGTACAGTCAGGTCGTGCTGTCTGTACATGTTGGTTGTCAGCATATCTTGCTCGTTGTTTCATCCATTTCCAATTATCAGCAGTCTTTATGTCTCCATGTGGTTCTCCCGATGTATCTTGTAGGCATGTGTTGCCTTTTGGCAGCGTGTTAAAGCACTGTACGTTTTCTGGTGACTAATCTTGAAGCACTTTGAACCTATTGTTTATTTTGACGTCAATGGGGTAGACTGCTGGTTGTTGTTTATCTTTCTCTGCGCATTGAGATGTTTGTTGTTTATCTTCCTTTGCGCATTGAGGTGTTTTCATAGTAGTTATCTGTTCTTGGTGGGATTGAGCTTCCCCAAGATTTCCTGAGGATGAAGCGGTTGCTTGGGAATTACATGCGTCTTCGGTTTGGTCGGTAGAGGACACATTTTGTAAGGTTTGAACTGTTTTTCTCAGCAGCAAATTTTCATCTCGCAGGAGCGCGACTTCTGTCTTGAGAGTATTGTAATCACTGCTTATCTTGCTATTTGCTTGGATGTTAGTTGAAACAGTGACAATGAGAGCCTTTAGTGATTGTTCTAGTTCCTCAATGCTCTGTTTACAGTCGCACGAATGTCCATTGATAGTTACGATGCTATTGTTATCTGAGGCAGGTACTTCTTCAACAATGCCCACGTTGGGTTCTATGTTGTTTTGGATGCGCTCCATTGGGTATTCAATGGCCAAGAGCAATGGTGGGTTGGCAGGCCTCGTGTTGATGTTGTCCTGTGCACTCGTCGTATGAATTAATTGACGAACATTGTTAGCTAGTGTGCTGTCTACAACTGTAGTTGTGGGCTGTGTAGATTTGGTGAATGTCAGTATCGAGTTTTCAAGCTCAACAAAATCTACTTTTAGCCAAGAAATAATGTTTTCAATATTTCCTTGTGTCATTAATTTATTTTTCGTGTGGTACAAATGTGTCGTAATCACTGGCGTCATAATCAGGTCTTCAACGTGGGCCCCGCGCTTATCTTGCCTGGGTAAAATTTTTTTCAAGCTTGTAGTAGTTGAGTAGACAAGTTCGGAATGCCTCATAATGGAGTGTGTTGTTGAAGGAAACAGTAACACACTGTCCTGAGTTGGTGTGTTTGACGACTAGGCTGGTGGGATTCATGCACTTGGATAGCTTGTTCTTCACGGCCCTCTCTTTGTTTAGTGTGTAGGTTTTATTGACAGCCGATCGTAAACCAGAACGAGTTATTTCACCATTCACTTCCAATACGGAGCCCTCTCCTTCCCCTGACATTATTGCATAATGTTGCAAATAACTAAACTTGAAGAATGCAGCAATCACATTGTTATCTAGCCTTGCCGCGGGCAATTTGAGGTCCCGTGAAGTTATTGGTTGTTTCTGACACACCTCGTGCACTTGATTGGTTAAAATTTAATAGTGTTCAACTTTCACTCGAAATGAATATTATATATAACACGCATTTTTACGATAATCAACACTTGTATTAATCTAAAAACTATTTAACCACATCCACAGAATCACAACGAGCACATTGATATAAAAACCAATGATAGGTGATTCAGCTTGCAGTAATAATAATCCGAGAAGTAAGAGGTACGAAAACACGTCTTCACTCTCCGAATTGTGTAGAGAGAGAGAGGATATTCTAGGACACATGAAGACATGCTACGACATCTGAAGACATGCTACGACATCTGCTGACATGCTGGGACACCTGCTGACATGCTGGGACATCTAATGACATGCTGGGACATCTGTTGACATGCTAGGGCATCTGATGACATGCTACGACATCTGATGACATGCTATGACACCTGATGACATGCTATGACACCTGATGACATGCTAGGACATCCATCTGTTGACATGCTAGGACATCTGTTGACATGCCAGGACACCTGATGACATGTTACGACCCCTCCAGGCACTTCTTTTGCCTTTTAGCACAGCGCCATCAGTGTAGATGATGAAATCAATTGGGCACACATTGTCGTGTGTCCATTGTTGCATCTCCCATTCTGCGCTGCCGACTGACCAGTCCCTCTACTCCCGATTCACTGTGATGGTGACCCTGCACAGGTCTGACATTTCCTCTGGCATTCTGACCCACTCCTCTCCTCTCCCAATGTTATCGAGCATACACACTTCTCTGATCGTCTCCTCTGCCTGAGCCATCCATGATTTTCTTCTGATCAGCTCGTGGTCCTAATCTATGTCCTGGGCTTCAAGCAGGTGGTCTTCTGTGTCTGCAGCCACATGAAGATATGATTTAGCCTGCAGTACCTTGAGCCTGTCTGCAATTCTTGGTAGAGCCAGGATGTATCACATACACACTATCAAAGTGTCCCTTGTGCATCCTAGTATACCCCACATAGTTCCATTCTGTATGCGCTCTAGTCTCACCAGCTGACTCTTTGACATTGTCCTCTTTGACACTGTCAGCAGCCCCAGTCCATGCCCAGTTACCGGGAGAATTATATGTTGCTAGAGCATGAACAACATTCTTTGCTCCGTGTGCATTGATGCCATATGAATCGGTGTGACGAAGCACCTCGGCAGCAGCAGAGTGTTTCTTTCGTTCCCCAAGTAAACTAATAGAGTCCACAAGAAAATAATGAAAAATAGTTTCACTGTGCTTCAACGTGGTTTAAACTCTATGGAGCAATATTACGCCAGTAGACGTGTAGTCGCCCTAAGCGAAATCGGCTTTCTAGACATGGTGGGAAAATCTCAATTAGTGACCCACTATAGCAGAATGGAGAAGTGTGACATTCCGACTTCATAAAATTCACCGTTTGACACGTCATAAAATCCCTGACTGGGAGATACAATTTTCAGCCAGAAAACCACATGAATGTAGAAACCGGTGGTCATAGGAGACAACACCACATGCCTAACAACTCTTTGCTATTACAAAGGTAATGTCAGTTCAAATGCCGTCAAACAGGGAAACCACGAGTGTAACAGCAGACTGGAATGTATGTATGATGTAACGTCCATTGCATCTCCGAAGCATGGTTCAGGCGCATTGCAGAGCGTCAGGCAAAATTTATTGACAGGTGAAAGTACAGTCTGTAGTGAAAATATGGGAGGAGTTAACGAGTACCTCAAAAATAACATTGTTCATTTGTACAGGATAGACATTTGGATTCATCTTGTATGAGGTCGACACACATTGGAGACTGACTACTCAGGATAAATTCATGAGGGCAAGCAGTTTACGGATAGCATCCAAAATAATATTAATTATTTGGACCAGCATTTTGAATGCTTACCAAGGTTGGTGTGAAACTGCTTGAAGGGAGAAATGTCACCACTTCGCCATTGTCTGCATGAGGACAGACTGAGGACTTAGGACACTCATTTTCCCAGACAAGTGCAGGGAAGGCCTTTCATGTTTGACAGGAATGTGCGAGTAAAGCCGATAGACAGTGTGAGAGAGATAGAGCGGGAGAGAGTAAATGAGGTGAACTTATACGAGAAACACTCCATTATATATGTGTGTGTGTGTGTGTGCGTGTGCGTGTGTGCGTGCGTGCGTGTAGCCGGCTTCGTGACTTAGAGGTTATGACTTTTCTCCGTAATCTCGTATACTCTCGTGGGTAACATGATGTGAGAATCAGCAGTGGTTCGAATCGCATCAGTAACTTACGGGGTATGTGAGCCGGCCACTCAGAAAGCAATGGCAAACTACTGAGCATAATCTTGCCAAGAAATCAACATACAGCTGAATGATGCTGGTGTTGACAGCAATGTCCTGTAAAGGATATGCGAAAAAAAAATATGTGTGTGTGTGTGCGCGTGCGTGCATGCGTGTGTTATGAGATGTGCAGACAGATAAGGTACTATCCATCTCAGTTTGTTCCAATTTCAGCCCTCAAAGGGGCCACGGACAGTCAGCAACCCACTCACATGACGGAGCGGCTGATCTTTGTGTAAGATTGTAAATCCTCTACATGCTGAAAGAGTAATACATCTCACCGTGGATCGTGATACTACTCTGAATCGTCGTAACTGGATCATACATCTTATGTGACCGGTATTTGTTTCATGATATACATGCCATTTGCATCCTCTCATCATAATTGATTCGTCTCATTTTATTGAATGATAATGGAACATAATAAACATGGTGGTAGTTTGTTAAAACTCATAGTTCTTCCTTATTTCTAAATGTATGTAAATGTTTTTTTGGAACTTAAGTGCTTACGACAAATAGCCGAGAAACATTGGGAATATAAAAGAGATCTCCATAACATTTTTGTGGATTTTAAAAAGGCTTATGATAGTGTCCATAGAAATAGTCTATGGAATGCTATGCAGGAATTTGGAATACCAAGGAAGTTAATCAACATGACCAGACTATGCATGGAAGATACTTATAATATAGTAACATATAAAGGCAGGAAATCAGACCCCTTCCAAATAACATCTGGCTTGAAACAGGGTGATGCACTATCGCCGCTACTCTTCAATCTGGCTCTAGAGAAAGTTGTAAGGAAGGTAAAGGAGGAATGTGATATTGGAGGAACATCCAAGCTGCTTGGTTATGCAGATGATATAGATATTATAGGGCAAAGTGAACAAAAGACATTGGAAATATTGACTCACTTAAAGGGAAAAGCCCAACAGATGGGGCTGGTTATCAACCAAGATAAGACAGAATATATGGTAATTTCAAGAGACGGAATGGCTAGAAACTCTGGCCACATACAAATAGATAATATGACCATTAAAAGAACGGAAACATACAAATACCTGGGTACAATCTTCAACTGCTCCAACATCATAAGGGAAGAAATACAAACTAGAATCAACTCTGGAAATAAGATATACTATGCACTACAACATCTACTAAAATCAAAGGCGCTATCTCGTAACACCAAAATCACAATATACAAAACACTGATCAGACCAGTTGTGCTGTATGGCTCTGAAACCTGGAGTACAACGAAAGGAGACGAAGCCTTGTTACAAACCTTTGAGAACAAAATTTTAAGACGCATCTTTGGACCCATTAGGGATACACAAAGTGGAGAGTGGAAAAGAAGAAGTAACAAAGACATTTATGATCTGTTTAAGTCCGCGCTAATCACTGGTATCATGAAGGCTAATAGACTACAATGGCTGGGGCATATAGAAAGAATGGAAGATAATAGGGAAACAAAACTCGCTTACACTCAGGAAATAAATGACCGTAGACCCCGAGGTAGACCAAGAAGGCGGTGGAGAGATAATACATGTACAGACCTACAAGCACTTGGAATCAACGACTGGCAAGAGAAGGTCCACCAGAGAGACGAATGGAGACGGATTGTATTTGCAGCAAAGAACCTCAATGGCTCGGAACGCTGAAGAAGAAGAAGAAGTGCTTTACACTCCTTTACATATCAGTTTACCGAATCATAACCCTGCAAAACACGTATGGCAAAGTCCTCAAAAAGATAGTAGCACGCAGGCTCAAGCTTCCATTTGGAAAGTCGTAATCTGCTTCCCCAAGGACTCGGGAGTTACCGGCCTGGGAAGGACACCCGAGCCAATGCTGCAACTTTTGCATTTGATGTCTACGAGGGCTCCCAGTATAAACAGTAGACAGTTGCAGTAGCTCTTGACCTGGAGGATGCGTATAAAAGGGTCAGGTATGATCGGTTGATATACACACTGTTGGACATGGAGGTCTGCCCTTGCCTTGTTAGATGGGTTGTGGCGGTCCTTTATGAGCGTAAGGTTGCACTGCGCATGGGTTCCTGGACTTCTAACCCTTGTACTATTACACCTGGGTTGCCACGGGGATCTCTCATGTCCCCAGTGCTCTTTAATGTCTACACCAGCAAAATCACAGATATTGAGACACCAGGTGTGGGTAGAATCTTGACATTTGCAGATGTTGTGCTGATGTACAGACAGGGCAGAGACAGAGCCAGTTTGGCTGAAGACTTACAAGTGGCAGTAAACAGGGTGGCAGAGTGGTACAGGGACGCAGGGGCCGTTATAAACCCAGACAATGCATTGGTTGTGTTGTACTCCATTAGATTGAATGGAAGTCCTCTTAGAAGAGAGAGTAGATTGATGTACTTGGGTATCATCTTTGACAGGTGTTTGTTTTTTTAGGATCATGTGGAGGCTTTGGTGGTGAACCTGGTAGGGGACTTAATGCATTGAGGGTGATGGCAGCAACCAGGGTAGAGCAGAGGATGCTGTACAGGCTCTTTCAGCAGTTAATAATTTCTGTCACTGAGGATGGTTTCGGGCTGCTAACAGTATCAAAGAGCCAGCTTGAAAGGTCTATCTGTCTGCAGTATAACACGACTACATAACCTCTGTCTGTCTGCTGTATAAGACTCCTTTTTCCCCAGAGCCGCTGAGTTAAGTACCGCCTGTTGTTTTCATTCAGCTTGTTTATTTTTATTTCCCATTACTCCATAATAGTATGGTCTTTTGCATTCATTGTGGTATCAATTCCATTGTTTGTGTCTTGTTATGTATATTACAGTCACTGTAGTAACATCTCCATTGTTTGTGTGTTGTTATGTATATTACAGTCACTGTAGTAACATCTCCATTGTTTGTGTGTTGTTATGTATATTACAGTCACTGTAGTAACATCTCCATTGTTTGTGTGTTGTTATGTATATTACAGTCACTGTAGTAACATCTCCATTGTTTGTGTGTTGTTATGTATATTACAGTCACTGTAGTAACATCTCCATTGTTTGTGTGTTGTTATGTATATTACAGTCACTGTAGTAACATCTCCATTGTTTGTATGTTGTTATGTATATTACAGTCACTGTAGTAACATTTCCATTGTTTGTGTGTATAGTAACATTTCCATTGTTTGTGTGTATAGTAACATTTCCATTGTTTGTGTGTTGTTATGTATATTACAGTCACTATAGTAACATTTCCATTGTTTGTGTGTATAATAACATTTCCATTGTTTGTGTGTTGTGATGTATATTACAGTCACTTTGGTAATATTTCCATTGTTTGTGTGTTGTTATGTATATTACAGTCACTTTGGTAATATTTCCATTGTTTGTGTGTTGTTATGTATATTAAAGTCACTTTGGTAATATTTCCATTGTTTGTATGTTTTTATGTATATTACAGTCACTATAGTATCATTTCCATTGTTTGTGTGTTGTTGTGTATATTACAGTCATTTTAATAACATTTCCATTGTTTGTATTTTGTTATGTATATTACAGTCACTGTAGTAACATTTCCATTGTTTGTGTGTTGTGATTTCTTGTTATGTCCTGATGAAAGCTTTGCAGCAGCGTCCTTTGTATTTTGTCATTGTATTTTGTAACACTGCGTCATGTTTTCCAACTGTTTATATTTCTAAAGCTTCACAGCAGTTTAAACTATATCATTAATACGAGTAATTATACCAGTTGGCAATAATGTGACACATACCAGTTGACAACAATGTGACACATACTAGTTGACAACAATGTGATACACACCAGTTGACAACAATGTGACACATACCAGTTGGCAATAATGTGATACATACCAGTTGACAACAATGTGACACATACCAGTTGACAACAATGTGATACATACCAGTTGACAACAATGTGACACATACCAGTTGACAACAATGTGATACACACCAGTTGACAACAATATGATACACACCAGTTGACAACAATGTGATACACACCAGTTGACAACAATGTGATACACACCAGTTGACAACAATGTGATACACACCAGTTGACAACAATGTGATACACACCAGTTGACAACAATGCAATACACACCAGTTGACAACAATGTGATACACACCAGTTGACAACAATGTGATACATACCAGTTGACAACAATGTGACACATACCAGTTGACAACAATGTGATACATACCAGTTGACAACAATGTGACACATACCAGTTGACAACAATGTGACACATACCAGTTGACAACAATGTGACACATACCAGTTGACAACAATGTGACACATACCAGTTAACAACAATGTGACACATACCAGTTGACAACAATGTGACACATACCAGTTGACAACAATGTGATACACACCAGTTGACAACAATGTGACACATACCAGTTGACAACAATGTGATACGTACCAGTTGACAACAATGTGACACATACCAGTTGACAACAATGTGACACGTACTAGTTGACAACAATGTGATACACACCAGTTGACAACAATGTGACACATACCAGTTGACAACAATGTGACACATACCAGTTGACAACAATGTGATACATACCAGTCGACAACAATGTGATAATACTAGTTGACAATAATGTGATACACACCAGTTGACAACAATGTGACACACACCAGTTGACAACAATGTAATACATACCAGTTGACAACAATGTGACACATACCAGTTGACAACAATGTGACACATACCAGTTGACAACAATGTGATACATACCAGTTGACAACAATGTGACACATACCAGTTGACAACAATGTGATACATACCAGTTGACAACAATGTGAGACATACCAGTTGACAACAATGTGAGACATACCAGTTGACAACAATGTGAGACATACCAGTTGACAACAATGTGATACATACCAGTTGACAACAATGTGATACATACCAGTTGACAACAATGTGATACATACCAGTTGACAACAATGTGATACATACCAGTTGACAACAATGTGATACATACCAGTTGACAACAATGTGATACATACCAGTTGACAACAATGTGATACATACCAGTTGACAACAATGTGATACACACCAGTTGACAATAATGTGACACATACCAGTTGGCAATAATGTGACACATACCAGTTGGCAACAATGTGATACACACCAGTTGACAACAATGTGATACACACCAGTTGACAACAATGTGACACATACCAGTTGGCAATAATGTGATACATACTAGTTGACAACAATGTGATACATACCAGTTGACAACAATGTGATACATACCAGTTGACAACAATGTGATACATACTAGTTGACAACAATGTGACACATACCAGTTGGCAATAATGTGATACATACTAGTTGACAACAATGTGATACATACCAGTTGACAACAATGTGATACATACTAGTTGACAACAATGTGACACATACTAGTTGACAACAATGTGATACATACCAGTTGACAACAATGTGATACATACTAGTTGACAACAATGTGATACATACCAGTTGACAACAATGTGATGTGCCTGATGAATTGTCCTGATGTCACTGCTGTCAATTTCAAGGGCACCACACCCATGGCACACCTGCAATATTTGTCAGTTGTTATTGAACTACAAGAATGAACATCAGATGTCAAACTCTTCATATCCTCTCCATAAACTATGGTCATTGACTTGTGATATTCTTTCAGCCGTGGCTGACAGAAAATATATCTTTGCACTACGGACATCTCAAAGGTGCTCAGTTTTTCTAAAGAAAGGTCTTTTTGGTTTCTTGGCTTTATGAATGGACATCAGGCAAACCTCTGTCTCTCTCAGCGAATGTGATCATGTGCAGACGCTGATCATTCAAGTAATACCCTGGCTGTAAGCACGCATTATGTGCTGGAGATACCATCCAAAGCCAAGCATCTTTAAATGCGTTGTCTCAATCGCTGATTGTATCTTCAACCAACAGTCACTCATAGTTTTACAAATGTGTTGACTCAATCGCTGATTGTATCGTCAACCAGCAGTCACTCATAGTTATACAAATGTGTTGACTCAATCGCTGATTGTATCGTCAACCAGTAGTCACTCATAGTCTTACAAATGTGTCCCTTATCTATGATGAGTGTTCCAATAAGTTTTGCATTGACAGGGTTCCAATGACAGTGTTCCAATGACAATGTTCCAATGACAGTGTTCCAATGACAGTGTTGCAATGACAATGTTCCAATGACAGTGTTGCAATGACAGTGTTGCAATGACAGTGTTCCAATAACAGTGTTCCAATAACAGTGTTGCAATGACAATGTTCCAATGACAGTGTTGCAATGACAGTGTTCAATTTTGTTTTGTTCACTCACTTTAACTCAAGCATACTCCATACAAGTGCTACAACTTCTAGTGGACTGGAACGATTTGTTGCGTGTAGATTAGCTAACACACTCCAACTTCTGAGGTACTTGTAAGTTATGTCCTCAAGTCAAGGACGAGAAGTTAACAGTTTAGTCCAACTGACCACTGTAGGGGTTGAACCCGCTACCTTGGCATCAGTGCACTAGAAGTTTTAGAATGAGCGATCTTATCCATGCAGTCTTGCTGACCTCAACCAGTGTTCAATGACCAGTGTTCTTGTAGCCAACAGATCTGCTTACTCATTGTCTCAGACCCCAGCATAACCCAGACAACATATCTAAGTCAATCTTTGAGAGAAAGGTGTGTCTATGCTTAGTATCCACATATGCCACATTTGTCCATTTTGTATTGTAGTGGACTGCATTGTAGGCATATTTAGAAGACAATGAGAAACAGACAGTGTGATTGATCTAGTGAGGCGAGCATCCTAACAACCTGAAAACTGTAGTGATTGAAGCCGCCTCCATCTCAATACTTGAGGATGTAAATCTATAGGCTCCATGCTGTTCCATGTTTGGAGGGTTTGGTGGCTCGCATAGACCAAAAATGCTACAGACCAAGGCATAAGAGGGACACCACACCCCCAGGCTGCCCGACATGCCCAACCCAAGCCATTGTACTCTCAGATATACCTATTAGAGATTTACCACCACCCGATATACCAATCATGATGCATATATGCAAGAACATTTGTCAGTGGCTGAAATTGTACTCCACAGAGCTCTGTGACCGCCGGTGCATTTGGGAATATTACAATGTTCATCTGGCTCAAATGCGAAAGGAGTCGTGCACAAAACCTTGTCATGTTTGAAGGAAAGGGGTCACCAACTACTTATCGCTATGCCTTGACTGTGGATATAACCATGACATGACTCTCTACATTCTCTACCCAATGTGATCCTGACCTTTTGAAGGGTGGTCGTGTACCTCCTAATGTCAATCCACTCCTGCCTTCTGTAGATCTGCAGGGATGAGGTCACCTGCCTGGTGGCATTTTCTGCCTGTGCCATCCATCATCGCCCCCTCTTTATTTGGCTTCTTTGAGATCTTCAGGTGACCATGCAATGGCTGTCTGACATCATTGATGATTCACATGTAGGCCTTGGTCTGTGCCAGTGCATGTCAAGCCTTCACCTATGCAAGCCCAACAAGTACCCCATCACTCTGAAAGGGATGTCTCATGTACAACTTTTGTTCTGGATCCCTTCCAGTTGATTACACTGTTACTAATTCTGGTTAACAGATGTCATTTAGCAAAATAAATAAGTGCATTGTCACATAACTCACGGTTATCATGTGTGGTTGACAGATGTCATTTAACACAATAAATATAACAGTATTGTCACATAACTCACAGAGATTGTGTGTGGTTGACAGATGTCATTTAACACAATAAATATAATTGTATTGTCACATAACTCACGGAAATCATGTGTGGTTGGCAGATCTAATTTATTATTATTATTAATAATAAAAAATTACATCTGTCAACCACACATGATTTCCATGAGTTGAAAGATGTCATTTAACACAATAAATATAATTGTATTGTCACATAACTCACAGAGATCATGTGTAGTTGATATAACTCACGGAGAGCACATGTGGTTGATATGTAACACATTAAATATAATTGTATTGTCACATAACTCACGGAGATCTTGTGTGGTTGACAGATGTCATTTAACACAATAAATATAATTGTGTTGTCACATAACTCACGGAGATCTTGTGTGGTTGACAGATTTGTAGCAAATAAAGAACAACTAGAGATCTGACAGCAATAACTGATATTCATAGAATTATCTGAAGCACCGGCAAAAGGACAAATAGATGTTAATTTCTACAAATATAAAAGTATCTACCATCTTAAAATGTTGTCTCCGCTTTGATTTGTTTTTTTGCTGTTTCAACATTTCATTTTCCTTTTCCTGTTTTAGAATATGTTGTTGATGATATTCCACCTTCTTCTGAATCTCTAACGGATTCATCTTTCTAATTTGTTGAACAGCTCTCTCCATCATGTCTGCCTTTTTCTGGATAACTTTTACCTTCTCAATGATTTTACTCATGGCTAAAATAAGAGACACACCATCTTTCTGTCTGCTCCTTCCTGCATGGAGAACAAAACATGGCACATGTTAGGTACAGTTTCTATATTCGTGAGGTTAGTTCACACAGGTTAGTTCACAGAGGTTAGTTCACACAGGCTAGTTCAAACAAGTAAGTTCACACAGGTTAGTTCACAGAGGTTAGTTCACGCAGGTTAGTTCACAGAGGTTAGTTCTCGCAGGTTAGTTTACAGAGGTTAGTTCACACAGATTAGTTCACAGAGGTTAGTTCACGCAGGTTAGTTCACACAGGTTAGTTTACACAGGTTAGTTCACACACATTAGCTCAAACATGTTAGCTCACACATGTTAGTTCACAAAGCTTAGCTCTCACATGTTACCTCACACAGAGAAGCTCACACATGTTAGCTCACACATGTTAGCTCACACAGGTTAGCTCACATAGATTAGCTCACACATGTTAGCTCACATAGATTAGCTCACACATGTTAGCTCACACAGGTTAGCTCACATAGATTAGCTCAGATAGATTATCTCACATAGATTAGCTCACATAGATTAGTTCACATAGATTAGCTCACACATGTTAGCTCACATAGATTAGCTCACACAGGTTAGCTCACATAGATTAGCTCACATAGATTAGCTCAAATAGAATAGCTCACATAGATTAGCTCACATAGATTAGCTCACACAGATTAGCTCACATAGATTAGCTCACACAAGTTAGCTCACCTAGATTAGCTCACATAGATTAGCTCACATAGAATAGCTCACATAGATTAGCTCACATAGATTAGCTCACACATGTTAGCTCACATAGATTAGCTCACATAGATTAGCTCACACAGGTTAGCTCACAAGGTTAGCTCACACAGATTAGCTCACATAGATTAGCTCACATAGATTAGCTCACACAGGTTAGCTCACAAGGTTAGCTCACACATGTTAGCTCACACAGGTTAGCTCACATAGATTAGCTCACATAGATTAGCTCACACAGGTTAGTTCACACAGGTTAGTTCACATAGATTACCTCACATAGATTAGCTCACACATGTTAGCTTACACAGGTTAGTTCACACAGTTAGCTCACACAGGTAGCTCACACAGGTTAGTTCACACAGTTAGCTCACACAGGTCAGCTCACACAGATTTGCTCACATAGATTAGCTCACATCGATTAGCTAACACAGGTTAACTCACACAGTTAGCTCACACATGTTAGCTCACACAGGTTAGCTTACAATGTTAGCTCACACAGATTAGCTCACACATGTTAGCTCACACAGGTTAGCTCACATAGATTAGCTCACATAGATCAGCTCACACATGTTAGCTCACACATGTTAGCTCACACAGGTTAGCTCACATAGATCAGCTCACATAGATTAGCTCACACATGTTAGCTCACATAGATTAGCTCACATAGATCAGCTCACACATGTTAGCTCACATAGATTAGCTCACAAGGTTAGCTCACACAGATTAGCTCACACAGATTAGCTCACACATTTTAGCTCACACAGGTTAGCTCACAAGGTTAGCTCACACAGGTTAGCTCACATAGATTAGCTCACATAGGTTAGTTCACACAGGTTAGCTCACACAGGTTAGCTCACAAGGTTAGCTCACACATGTTAGCTCACATAGATTAGCTCACATAGATTAGCTCACATAGATTAGCTCACACAGGTTAGTTCACACAGGTTAGCTCACATAGATTAGTTCACATAGATTAGCTCACATAGATTAGCTCACATAGATTAGCTCACACAGGTTAGCTCACACAGATTAGCTCACATAGATTAGTTCACATAGATTAGCTCACACATGTTAGCTCACACAGATTAGCTCACATAGATTAGTTCACATAGATTAGCTCACATAGATTAGTTCACATAGATTAGCTCACATAGATTAGCTCACATAATTAGTTCACATAGATTAGCTCACACATGTTAGCTCACATAGATTAGCTCACACAGGTTAGCTCACACAGATTAGCTCACATAGATTAGCTCACATAGATTAGCTCACACAGGTTAGTTCACACAGGTTAGCTCACATAGATTAGCTCACATAGATTAGCTCACACAGGGTAGCTCACACAGGGTAGCTCACACAGGTTAGCTCACAAGGTTAGCTCACACAGATTAGCTCACACAGGTTAGCTCACATAGATTAGCTCACATAGATTAGCTCACATAGATTAGCTCACATAGATTAGCTCACATAGATTAGCTCACACAGATTAGCTCACATAGATTAGCTCACAAAGATTAGCTCACATAGATTAGCTCACATAGATTAGCTCACATAGATTAGCTCACACAGGTTAGCTCACACAGGTTAGCTCACACATGTTAGCTCACATAGATTAGCTCACACAGGTTAGCTCACATAGATTAGTTCACATAGATTAGCTCACATAGATTAGCTCACACAGGTTAGCTCACACAGGTTAGCTCACACAGATTAGCTCACATAGATTAGCTCACACAGGTTAGTTCACATAGATTAGCTCACATAGATTAGCTCACATACATTAGCTCACACAGGTTAGCTCACATAGATTAGCTCACACAGGTTAGTTCACATAGATTAGCTCACACAGATTAGCTCACACATGTTAGTTCACATAGATTAGCTCACATAGGTTAGCTCACACAGATTAGCTCACACAGATTAGTTCACATAGATTAGCTCACATAGATTAGCTCACATAGATTAGCTCACACAGGTTAGCTCACATAGATTAGCTCACATAGATTAGCTCACATAGATTAGTTCACATAGATTAGTTTACATAGATTAGCTCACACATGTTAGCTCACACAGGTTAGCTCACATAGATTAGCTCACATAGATTAGCTCACATAGATTAGCTCACATAGATTAGTTCACACAGATTAGCTCACACAGGTTAGCTCACATAGATTAGCTCACACTGGTTAGTTCACATAGATTAGCTCACACAGGTTAGCTCACATAGATTAGTTCAAATAGATTAGCTCACACAGGTTAGCTCACATAGATTAGCTCACATAGATTAGCTCACATAGATTAGCTCACATAGATTAGCTCACACAGATTAGCTCACATAGATTAGCTCACATAGATTAGCTCACATAGATTAGCTCACACAGGTTAGCTCACATAGATTAGCTCACACAGGTTAGTTCACATAGATTAGCTCACACAGGTTAGCTCACATAGATTAGCTCACACATGTTAGTTCACATAGATTAGCTCACATAGATTAGCTCACATAGATTAGCTCACACAGGTTAGCTCACACAGATTAGCTCACATAGATTAGCTCACATAGATTAGCTCACATAGATTAGCTCCCCACAGGTTAGCTCACATAGATTAGCTCACATAGATTAGCTCACATAGATTAGTTCACATAGATTAGTTCACATAGATTAGCTCACACATGTTAGCTCACACAGGTTAGCTCACATAGATTAGCTCACATAGATTAGCTCACACAGGTTAGCTCACATAGATTAGCTCACACAGGTTAGTTCACACAGGTTAGTTCACATAGATTAGCTCACATAGATTAGCTCACATAGATTAGTTCACATAGATTAGCTCACACAGGTTAGCTCACACAGGTTAGCTCACATAGATTAGCTCACACATGTTAGCTCACACAGGTTAGCTCACATAGATTAGCTCACATAGATTAGCTCACACAGGTTAGCTCACATAGATTAGCTCACACAGGTTAGCTCACATAGATTAGCTAACACAGGTTAGCTCACATAGATTATGTCACAGAGGTTAGCTCACATAGATTAGCTCACACAGGTTAGCTCACATAGATTAGCTCACATAGATTAGCTCACACATGTTAGCTCACATAGATTAGCTCACACATGGTAGTTCACACATGTTAGCTCACATAGATTAGCTCACATAGGTTATGTCACAGAGGTTAGCTCACATAGATTAGCTCACACATGGTAGTTCACACATGTTAGCTCACATAGATTAGCTCTCACATGTTAGCTCACATAGATTTGCTCATACAGGTTAGCTCACCTAGATTATCTCACATAGATTAGCTCACATAGATTAGCTCACATAGATTAGCTAACACAGGTTAGCTCACATAGATTAGCTCACATAGATTAGCTCACATAGATTAGCTCACACACGTTAGATCACACAGCTTAGCTCACATAGATTAGCTCACACAGCTTATCTCACACGTTAGTTAACACAGCTTAGCTTACACATGTTAGTTCACACAGCTTATCTCACACGTTAGTTCACACAGCTTAGCTCACACATGTTAGCTCACAGAGGTTAGCACACACAGGTTAGCTCATAAAGGTTTGTTCGCAGCGATTAGTTTACAGAGATTAGCGCACATGGGTTTATTCACAGATGATAGTTCACATAGGATAGTTCATAGAGGATAGTTCACTGATGTTAGTTCACAGAGGATAGTTCATGCAGGTTAGCTGACAGAGGTTAGCTTGGAAATGTTTCAGGTTTGTTAATTATTAACTAACTCTGAGAAGTTTCACATTTGTTAACTAACTTTGAGAGGTTTCATGTTTTTTTATTAACTAACTTTGGGAGGTTTGTTAATTGTTAACTAATTCTAATTGGTTTAAAATTTAACTATCTCTGTGAGGTTTCACATTTGTTAATTGTTATCTATCTCTGAGAGGTTTTAGTTTTGTTAACTATCTCTGAGAGATGTCATGTTTGATAATTAACTATCTCTGAGAGGTGTCAGGTTTAACTAACTCTGAGTGGTTTCAGGTTTGTTAATTGTTAACTAACCCTGAGAGGCTTCAAATTTGTTAATTATCTCTTAGTGTTTTCAGATTTATTAACCAACTTTGAAAGATTTCATATTTATTAACGAACTCTGAGAGGTTTTAGGTTTGTTAATGTTAACTAACTCTGAGAGGTTTCAGGTTTGTAAATTTTTATCTACTAGAGATTTCAGATTTGATAAGTAACAAACACTCAGAGATTTTAGATTTGTTAACAAACTCTGAGAGGTTTGTTAATTGTTAACTAACTCTGAGAGGTTTCAGGTTTGTAAATTGTTAACTACTCTCAGTTGTTTCAGGCTTGTTAATTGTTAACTAACTCTGAGAGGTTTCAATGTTGTTAACTAACTCTGGGAGGTTTCATATTTATTAACTGTTAACTATCTATGAGAGGTTTCAGATTTAGTAATTGTTAACTAACTCTGCGAAGTTTCAAATTTTTCAACTAACTCTGGCAGTCTTCACATCTTTTAACTAACTCTGAGAGGTTTAAGGTTTGTTAATTGTTAACTAACTTTGAGAGGTTTAAAATTGGTTAATTAACACTGAGGGGTTTCAGGTTTGTTAACTAACTCTGAGAGGTTTTAAATTTATGAACTGACTGTGAGAAGTTTCAGATTTGTTAATTGTTAACTAACTCTGAGAGGTTTCAGGTTTAGTTAGTTAGTTAGTTAGTCGAGGTTCCAACTTCACAGCAACGGGTCGTCCCCATTATGCTCTGTTCCTGTACCAGTGAATATCACACAAAACGCTCCCCACTGCCCAATGTGAAAAGTGGAAAAGACAGGAGTCTCGACAAACAACAGCCCGCACGGATACACTGTGCATAGTGCCGCCGCCAGAATGTCAACACACTAGTCTCCCACGAAACACCCAGTTCATCTCTGGTGGAATCGGCAGTCATTTTCCCATCTGGATCTTTCCTAGATGTTCACCCACACAGTCCATGAAAATGCAGTTCATCGATGGTTGTGGCAGTCAACCAGAAGCCCAGCAGCCACGCATTTCTGCATAAGGCAAAAACCAGTCAACTCTGGGACATAGCCAGCTGCCATTGCTCCGAACATGCAGTCACGTTCCAAAACATCTCGGGCAGATTCAAAAGCATTTCACACGAAACTCACAGCGCAGTGTCGCGCCACGCACTCACTCAGTAGCAGGGCGACGGAACCATCAAGTCTCCTTAGTCGCCTCTTACGACATGCGTGGTAGGCTACAGTGTTGCTATTCTTTGCTTCCCTTATGGGCCCCGGCAACACACGGGAGGGTTTCAGGTTTGTTAATTGTTAACTAACTCTGAGAGGTTTCACATTTGGTAACTAACTCTGGGAGTTTTCAGATTCGGTAATTGTTAACTAACTCTGAGAGGTTTTGGATGTGTTAACTAACTCTGAAATGTTTCACATTTATTTACTAACTCTGAGAGGTTTCAGATTCAGTCATTGATAACTAACTCGGAGAGGTTTCAAGATTTTAAAAATTATTAACTAACTCTGAGAGGTTTCAGGTTCGTTAATTATTAACTAACTCTGAGGGGTTTCAAATTTGTTATCTAATTCTCAGAGGTTTTAGATTTGTTAACTAGCTATGAGTGGTTTCACATGTATTAACTAACTCTGAGAGGTGTCAGATTTATTAACTAACATTGAGAGGTTTCAGATGTATTAGCTAGCTCTGAGAGGTTTTAGGTTTGTTAATTGTTAACTAACTCAAAGAGGTTTCAGGTTTGTTAATTGTTATCTAATAGAGGTTTCAGGTTTGTTAACTACCTCTCAGAGGTTTCAGATTTGCTAACTAACTCCGAGAGGTTTCTTAATTGTTAACTAACTCTAAGAGGTGTGAATGTTGTTAACTAACTTTGGGAGGTTTCATATGTGTTAATTGTTAACTAACTCTGAAAAGTTTCAGATTCGCTAATTGTTAACTAACACTAAGAGGTTTCAGGTTTGTTAATTGTCAACTAACTCTGGTACTGTGATGACCTCTGTTTATCTCCAATCTTGATACTGTGATGGCCTCTGTCTATCTCCCGTCATTGATACTGTGATGACCTCTGTTTATCTCCCATCATTGCTACTGTGATCTGGAGAGCTCGTGCATACTTAAAAATAAGTGCAGATGAGCAGCACCCTCTGCATGACGCTATATTCAGAGAAAAGGGTGACAGGCTAAAGAGGGGCAAATCATGGATGGGTCGGGCAGAAGATGTCATCAGACAGGTCTGCAGTCTTACCAGTATCAACCCCGGCAAGGAATGGGTGCCGGTGCCTCCAGCTTTTAAGTGCTCGTTCTCCTGCATTATCACACTCGACAGACGGTGCAGAGAGCAGAACCCTGCCGCTGTCAATGCAGAGGTTAACGCGCTCATCTATGAACACTCAGATAGCCCCGAAGTGCTCATCTATACAGATGGATCTGTTGGAAAGCAGCAGAGAAGTGCGTGGGCATTTACAGCCCGTTCGGCGGGCCGAACCGTTCAAGAATCCAGTGGTGCCCACTCTATGACCACGAGCAGCATGACGATGGAGGTGATGGCAGTTACACAGGCTTTCATATGGCTGGAATCACAGCATTATACCAACGTGTGTGTACTAAGTGATTCAATGAGCATGATTCAGAAGGTCGAAGCTGGATCTGTACGTAGACAGTGGACTGAATCGCTGCGGAAGTCTGTTGTCCGTAAAGTCACCTTCATCTTCGTCCCGGGACATGCGGGAGTCGAGGGAAATGAACGAGCTGACAAACTGGCTGGCTCTGCACCCCCTGTAGATGGCCAGCCCATGGATCGTGCCGATGTTATTAACGTCCTTAAAGATATGGCGAGAACAGAGGACTTTGACGTCAGTGATTCCACATCGCTGTCCAGGATGAAAGACCTGGGAGTAAGAATCGGCACAGCCAGACGCGAGAGGTACATCGGGAAAACAAAGCGCCTCGTCAACCAACACAGAACTGGCACTATTAGCCACCGGACGCTGATGAATATGCTGGGGGGAGGATCTGAGCACCTATGGACATGTCCGGAGTGCAACGAAGATACCCCAACTGATAACTGATAACTGATAACTGATTATACAGTGATGACCTCTGTTTATCTCCAATCACTAATACTGTGATGTTCTCTGTGTATCTCCCATCATTGGTACTGTAATGACCTATTTTTATCTCCCATCATTCATACTGTGATGACCTCTGTTTATCTCCCATCATTCATACTGTGATGACCTCTGTTTATCTCCCATCATTCATACTGTGATGACCTCTGTTTATCTCACATCATTCATACTGTGATGACCTCTGTTTATCTCCCATCATTCATACTGTGATGACCTCTGTTTATCTATCATTCATACCGTGATGACCTCTTTTTATCTTCCAACATTGATACTTTATTGGCTTTCATGTATCTACCCTCACTGTTAACTTCCTATAACTGATTAACTGTCAACATCTGGAACAATGGAAAATACACGGTGCAACAAACAAATCTGGGGTATATATGTCAGGAATACAGAGCACTGGCAAGAGAGAAGATGAAAGTGAATGTACCTCTTGTTTGCACCATTGTAATCTCATTGCCTGTGTAGTTGTACTTGATAACCAGGTTGCATTCTGGGTTATCAATGCCCTCCTCAGCGACAGATGTCGCCACCAGAAGTCTCACACTTCCCGCCCTAAACTGCTTAATAATCTCTCTCTGCTGGGCTATTGTCATTCCTGCAGAAGACCAACACATTGCTGATTAACTATTTGTCTGGCAAAGTACTACATGATCACATTAATATGACTAAAATATGTCTATATCAACTGATAAAATAAAATAAAATTACATTCCTACTATAGTTTTAGAAAGAAAAGAAAAATTGCAAAAGCATTGACCATCTTGACAGTCAAAGGCAAAGTGCAAACCAAGCAGATGAACTGGAAGAACAGAAAGTACACATCAAACAATTACATTCATCAAAATACAAGAATGTGATATCAGCTTCTCACATTGATAGCCTAAATGTATCACCATTACTTCCCATCACATTTAGGAATACTACATCGATTAAATATCTTCATGTGCCTCTCTTGCTAGGTCACCATATGTTGTCTTTTATTCAGTCTTTATTGCTTCCTAACTTCTGTATTAGCTTCTGCATATTTTGTTCCTGGGGTCTGACTTTTTCATAACTCTGGTTTTGCTGTCCTAAGTATATTAAACTAAAACAATACATATAATAAAATAATTAAACTTCACTTAAAACCATCATTGTTTCACCTTTGACATGTCACTACACTAATAATTGCCCAGTGTTCTGTTTTATATAAGACAACAGTTTTGTGCTTGTTTTTTAGTTGCATATCCCTTATAAGACGTCACAGTCAATCCCAGCATCTTTTGGCTAGTTGTGATGTATTGAAAAGTTTATTTTCAGTAATTTGTTATTGCCATAACCCAAATTAGACTAGGTCACAGGTTATGGCAGTGTTTAGTAAATGGACACCTGGAACATGAAAAGTGAATACTTTTCACGCAGCATAGAAACGCTGGGACTCGCTTCGGGGTTGGCATGAGGCGGATCCTTAAAGATTAGTCTGTGTTGAGCTAGGGTCCAGGGTGGACCTGGTCTGATGTATACAAAGAGCTATGACTAACGAATGTGCCGCTCTTTTAATAATCATTTAGATTTGTGTTGAGTTCTTTAAATGCAACTGTGATGTTGAATACTTGCAAGTGTAACTGAATTGTACAATGTTTTAGATGAACATAAATTGTGGAAACCATTGCTGGAGTCATGATATCAATAGATGCATTCTGTTCATCATCGTTTGAGTGAAGAGAGAATCAAAAAGTAATAGCTAATGGTAACTAACTATAAGGATTGAGCCAGAAGAAATTATGTGCTCAACAGAAAGAAGAAGTAATAATATATACTCCACACATAAAGTCCACTGAGTCAGAGGCAAAATAAATAAATGGGAAAACGCAGTCAGTGCTCAGATAATATGTGTACTATAAGTACAAACTGACGGACATGAGAAGATTTGTTATAATATCAAGAATAATATGTATTAATGGAATTAACTGTTAACCCGCCTTAACTATGCGGCAGTCATTGCTTTATGAACAACCAGCACTCATATCATCGGATGAAAATCAGCAAAAAGCGGTCTGCTTTCAAACTGCCCACAGCTGTGTTTCGACCGTGGTATGGAGGATTACGAATTGCGTTCGTAACTCCTTTTGCTGTGAGAATTGCAAATCAAGAACCTTCTGATGCTATGACTTGTTGTTCCACATTTACACTCTACCATGACCTGTGATCACTCTATCTGAGTTCATCTATGTAGGTCTCCAGAACTGAAAGGATATGTTTGAGAGTATGTTGTGGGAATATATGATTCATAAGTTAACAAAGTGTTCCATTTCACATCTGTAACAACTTCATTCCTGATTGGCTAATAATATAAGGTAGACAGGCAGGGATATTTTTTATCTTTGATTCACATAAAAAGTGGATTTGGAGGAATATGTCTTATTTATGATTGGCTGAAACGGAAGACATGATTATATCTTATCACTGATTGGCTGAAATGGTAGACATGAATATATCTTATCTCTGATTGGCTAAAATGGTGAACATGAATATATCTTATATCTGATTGGCTTAGATGCTAGGACTATTTGCTGATTGAGTTCAGTTATCAATGGAGGCATTACTGTTTGCTGACTGGACTCAATTAACAATAGAGGTGTTTTATGCTGACATAATGATAAATAGAGAAATAACTTTTTATTGATTTCATCCATCATGTGCCATGTCAATAAGCAAGGGCGATTATGATTCGCCATTTCACTCGATCACCAGAGTCGTGGATCAGCTCAGTGTTCTTGTCTCAGCCATGCCATGTGGACAAGCCATCCAGGTATTTACTTCTCTGTCTTCCTCTTGTTCTCTTTCTCTTGATCTTGCCAGTTGTCACCAAGTTCTCCAATTTATTTCTTCTTATTACATACCCAAAAATTTTTGACTGACTGCATCTAATTTCTCTAATCAGTGTACTATTTTATTTGTTTCTTGCAGGACTTGGTCATTGGTTTTTCTCTCTGTCCATGGTATTCTTTGCAGTATCCTCAGAAACCACATTTCCACAGCCATCAGATGTTATTCAGCTTGACTGCTCATTGTCCAAGCTTCACATCCATACAAAAGTACAGGTTCTAAGTAGCTCTTCAACACTCATCTTCTTGTTGCAACTGACATCTTTTTATTGGTCAGTATGTTTTTCATCTTGCAAGAGGCTACTTTATTGATTATCCAATCAAATAGTTAAATAGAGACATCCCATATTTCTGAGTGAATATGCTGTTTACAGAACAAAAAGATATTGGACAATATGTTCAAATGTTGTCATATTCAGCCTTTTCAATTCTAGAGCACACTGTAAACTGTCACCATAGAAACTGTTGTAAAGCAGCACTAAGTATTATATAATCAATCATATTTTCCATACCTCCGGACGCAGCTGAAGCAGATGTGCCCGTGAAAGGAGCAGCCCTCAGACTCTCAATGCGGAAGTCTCCACAGCTCTGTAACCAGGAGGTCACAGCCTTGACCAGGGCTCGGGTCCTCACAAAAATGATGCCACGTGAAGCTTCTCCTTTGTTTACAATGTACTTTAGCAGACAATTCTTCAGGAGAGTCAAGTTTGGGTTTTCTGAATCCAGTCGATTTTTCATCATCTCTTGTAGCTCTGGACGTTGGAAACATTTTAGATGACTTTACAATATTCACTCATTAATACATATAGATATAATACTCACACATACACTTGGTGCAAGATGAAGAAAAACAGCATTGATATTTGAATGCGCATAAAACTATCTACTTGTGGGTCAAATTGTGAAGGTTTAGTGTGATCCCTGCGTTTGAGAAGTTTTGTTAACATAAACTGTGCTTTACAGAAAACATCAAGTTGTATCAATATTAGACATATATCTAAATGTGTGGCTTAGAGAAAACCTCAAGTTGTATCAATGTTAGACAGAAAACATCAAGTTCTATCAATGTTAGACAGAAAACATCAATTTATATCAATGTTAGACATATCTAAATTTGTGGCTTAGAGAAAACCTCAAGTTATATCAATGTCAGACATATAACTGGATGTATGGCTAGTAGAAAACCTCAAGTTATATCAATGTCAGACATATAACTGGATGTATGGCTAGTAGAAAACATCAAGTTTTATCAATGTCAGACATATAACTAGATGTATGGCTAGGAGACAACATCAAGTTATATCAATGTCAGACATATGACTGAATGTATGGCTAGTAGAAAACATCAAATTATATCAATGTCAGACATATAACTGAATGTATGGCTAGTAGAAAACATCAAGTTATATCAATGTCAGACATATAACTGGATGTATGGCTAGAAGACAACATCAAGTTATATCAATGTCAGACATATAACTGGATGTATGGCTAGAAGACAACATCAAGTTATATCAATGTCAGACATATAACTGAATGTATGGCTAGTAGAAAACATCAAGTTATATCAATGTCAGACATATAACTGGATGTATGGCTAGGTGACAACATCAAGTTATATCAATGTCAGACATATAACTGGATGTATGGCTAGGTGACAACATCAAGTTATATCAATGTCAGACATATAACTGGATGTATGGCTAGGTGACAACATCAAGTTATATCAATGTCAGACATATAACTAGATATATGGCTAGGAGACATCATCAAGTTATATCAATGTCAGACATATATCTGGATGTATGGCTAGGAGACATCATCAAGTTATATGAATGTCAGACAAATCACTGGAGGTGGAGTAAGGAAGTAAAAGACCCTTTCAAACACCTTCAGTCAGATCAGGCATATAGTGCTAGAGTCATATGTTTATAGATCAACTGGCACCGAGTGATTAACTGAAAACATCAAGATGAATCAATGTTAGACAGAAAACATCAAGATGAATCAATGTTAGACAGAAAACATCAAGATGAATCAATGTTAGACAGAAAACATCAAGATGAATCAATGTTAGACAGAAAACATCAAGATGAATCAATGTTAGACAGAAAACATCAAGATGAATCAATGTTAGACAGAAAACATCAAGATGAATCAATGTTTGACAGAAAACATCAAGCTGAATCAATGTTAGACAGAAAACATCAAGATGAATCAATGTTAGACAGAAAACATCAAGATGAATCAATGTTAGACTGAAAACATCAAGCTGAATCAATGTTAGACAGAAAACATCAAGATGAATCAATGTTAGACTGAAAACATCAAGATGAATCAATGTTAGACAGAAAACATCAAGATGAATCAATGTTAGACTGAAAACATCAAGATGAATCAATGTTAGACAGAAAACATCAAGATGAATCAATGTTAGACTGAAAACATCAAGATGAATCAATGTTAGACAGAAAACATCAAGATGAATCAATGTTAGACTGAAAACATCAAGATGAATCAATGTTAGACAGAAAACATCAAGATGAATCAATGTTAGACAGAAAACATCAAGATGAATCAATGTTTGACAGAAAACAACAAGCTGAATCAATGTTAGACAGAAAACATCAAGATGAATCAATGTTAGACAGAAAACATCAAGATGAATCAATGTTAGACTGAAAACATCAAGCTGAAACAATCTCATCTCATCTCATCATGTTCCTCTTGTACCTTGCGGTGTCGAGGTAAAGTATAAACTTCGTGAGAGTGCCCGGTTATGGGCTTCGTATATCGACATTCCCATGGATTCTGTTATTCCCTCCGTCCAACGTTTACGTGGTCGGCCTCTTCCTCTGTTTCCATCTGGTCTGTACATCATTGCTTGTTGTGGCATGCTGTTGACTGGTAGCCTACTTGCATGGCCAAACCATTTGACTTGCTGCTTTCTAATAAAATCTAGAGCAGCTTTAACCCCCACTTTAGTCCTGATTTCTTCATTTCTGATCTTATCTCTTCTTGATACGTTGAGTATTCTTCTCAGGAACCTCATTTCTGTTGTTGTGATTTTTCTTTTCTCTTTTTCTGTCATTGTCCAGGTTTGGCATTGGTAGCACAGAGTTGGTAGGAAGATTGTGTTGTAAAGTGCTTTCTTAGTAGTTATTGATACATGTTTGTTCTTTAGTATTGGTGCCATTTGTCCAATGAGTTGATTTGCCTTATTGCACCTATTTTCGATCTCGTCTTCTGATCTGCCATTTGATGATATTATACTTCCTAGGTACTTGAAGCTCTTTACCTGTTTCAAGGGATGTTCGTTTAGGTGAATTGTTGCTGTTTGTTCTTCTTTAGTTATAGTCATTACCTGTGTTTTGCTTGTGCTAATTTTCATGTTATGTTCCCTACACATTTCGTTTAGACTATTCATGTGGTCTTGTAATTCAGCTTCTGATTTTGCTATTAGTGCTTGGTCGTCCGCAAACAGGAGTTCTCTAATGGTTAGATTTGCAGATGGTTCTTCTTCTGTGTTCTCGTCATGCGGTATTCTTGCTGTCTCTGCTTTGCTGGTTTCTTTACATATGTTGTCTATATATGTTATGAACAAGAGAGGGGACAGGACACAACCTTGTCGTACTCCAGATCCTATGGTGAAGGGTTCTGAGTGTCCTCCAGTTGCTCTCACTATGCATTCACTGTTGTTGTATAAACTTCTACATAGGTTTGTTAGATGTGTACTCACTCCATATTGTTTAAGGATTTCCCACAGCTTGTTTCTATCTACCCTATCAAATGCCTTTTCTTGGTCGACAAAGGCTAAGTAGAGTGTTTCATTGAATTCAATTGATTTTTCTATAACTTGTCTAAGAGCAAAAATGGCGCCTGTGCATCCTTTGTTTTTTCTAAATCCAAGCTGCGTTTCGCTTAGCTGGGGTTCTAAAGTAGTTCGTAATCTTTTTTCAAGAATTTTGCAAAATATTTTCCCAGTATGACTCAACAGTGAAATGCCTCTGTATTGTGTGCAATCTCTTTTGCTGCCTTTGTTTTTCCAAATTGGGATAATTATGGCGTTTCCCCAGTCTCGTGTCTGTTGTTCTACCCAAACATGGTTGAATAGTCTATGTAGCCAAGCTGTTCCCACTTCCCTTGCTGCTTTAATTAGTTCATTTGGTATTTCATCCTGTCCTGGTGATTTGTTCAATGGGGCTAATCTGATGGCTTCTATAATTTCTTCTTTTAGTATGTCTGGTTCTAGTTCCTCTGTGACATCTGTGTAGGTCTCTTGAATTCCTGTGACATCTGATGGGATGTTGAGAAGTTGTTCGAAATACTGCTTCCATCTTATTAGGATCTGTTTTTGTTCACTTATTGGTTCTCCATTTTCGCTGTTAATTATTTCAGTTGGGTCAAAGGGTTCTCCTCTGGTTCGCATTGCACTTATCTTTTTGTAGAAGTTTCTGGTTGCCTCCTTGTAGTTTTTATTTAGGGTTTCTCCATACTCTTCCCAGTCTTTTTGTTTTTCCCTCTTTACTATTCTACTCACATGTTTTCTCGCTATTCTGTATTCTCTGTAATCACATTCCTGTTTGCTCTTCAACCACTTTTTATATTTTTCCTTTTTTTCTTTTACCGCTTTCTTTACTTCTGCGTTCCACCAACTTGTTATTTTCTTTATCCGTGTTTTGTGTTTTTTCGTGGTTCCGCATGTTATTTTTGCAGTATTTAAAATGCTTGATTTGAACATCTCCCATTCTTCTTCCACTGTTTTTCTTTCCGTAGGTAATTTTACAAAGAGTTCAGTTAGTTCTTTCTTATAATTTTCCCTTACTGCCTCGTCTTTAAGGTTTTTTAAGTTTACTGATTCGCATGTCATGTATTTTCCTGCTCTTTGTTTTCTTCTTCTAATGGTTCTTATTGTGGCAACGACTGCTTTATGATCTGTGTTTATACTGAAATTGGGCACAGCTCTTGCATCTAATATATTTCTCTTTCTGTTATTTCTTGTTAATATAAAATCAATTTGGCTTTTAGTATCTAGATTGTTCCATTTATACCAGGTGTATAATTGCGAATCTTTATGTTTATAGAATGTGTTTGTTATATAGAGGTCGTGTTGGCTGCAAAGCTCTATCAGTCTACTTCCGTTATCATTCCTTTCATTTTGCTGATCTCCAAATGCTCCCAGGTGTTTTTCTATGCCCACTCTGTTATGTCCTAGTCTTGCATTGAAGTCTCCCATAACTATGATGTTGTCCTGCTTATCTATTTTATTTAGCACATCATGTATGTCTTCGTAGAAGTCCTCGCATTCTTGCTCATTATTGTTTGCATTACATGGTGCGTATATCTGTACATATGTTGTGATTGTTTGTTCTTTTATTCTCACTGTTATGATTCTTTCTGATATATATTTTATTTCTAGTATTCCTCTTGCTAGCCGTGGTACGATGACTATTCCCACACCGTGTCTTGCCCTTTCTTGCTGTTCTACTCCAGAGTAAACAAACGTGTAACTGCGGTGGAGCTCCTTGCATCCTTTCCCTTTTGTTCTGGTGTCCGCTATTCCCATCAGACCAATATTCCTCTCCTCCATTGTTTCTATAAGCTCTTCTTCTTTACTATTGAAACCACAGACGTTCATTGTGCCTATTTTTTTAATCGCTGATCTATCTCGTAGTCCATTAACATTGCCGGGTCGATTGCCGTTTGGGTCAGTCCGTTTATACTTCTTAGTTTTTCTACGAGCAGTATGAAGATCCCCTGCCGGCTTGCTAGGCCAGTCGCAGGTTTAGGACACTAATCTGACCACAGGGAGTCCATCCCCTATGGCGAGCCATAGCCCCGTTAGCCCATGACCTCGCGGTCATGGTTGCCCGGTCTGCACCACGTGGAGGTGGGGGTTGACTTGTGTAGTCTGCGGGTCATCGGCAGGCTACTAATTTTCACTCTTCACCCCTCCTGGGAGAGGCTAGCAGATCCTAACCCTGCTGAAACAATGTTAGACAGAAAACATCAAGCTGAATCAATGTTAGATAGAACACATCAAGATGAATCAATGTTAGATAGAACACATCAAGATGAATCAATGTTAGACTGAAAACATCAAACTGAATCAATGTTAGACTGAAAACATCAAGCTGAATCAATGTTAGACTGAAAACATCAAGCTGAATCAATGTTAGACAGAAAACATCAAGATGAATCAATGTTAGACAGAAAACATCAAGCTGAAACAATGTTAGACAGAAAACATCAAGATGAATCAATGTTAGATAGAACACATCAAGATGAATCAATGTTAGATAGAACACATCAAGATGAATCAATGTTAGACTGAAAACATCAAGCTGAATCAATGTTAGATAGAACACATCAAGCTGAATCAATGTTAGATAGAACACATCAAGATGAATCAATGTTAGACAGAAAACATCAAGATGAATCAATGTTAGATAGAACACATCAAGATGAATCAATGTTAGATAGAACACATCAAGATGAATCAATGTTAGATAGAACACATCAAGCTGAATCAATGTTAGACTGAAAACATCAAGCTGAAACAATGTTAGACAGAAAACATCAAACTGAATCAATGTTTGACAGAAAACATCAAGCTGAATCAATGTTTGACAGAACACATCAAGATGAATCAATGTTAGACAGAAAACATCAAGCTGAAACAATGTTTGACAGAAAACATCAAGATGAATCAATGTTAGATAGAAAACATCAAGATGAATCAATGTTAGACAGAAAACATCAAGCTGAATCAATGTTCGACAGAAAACATCCATTGTAGTAGTTTCTTTATGAAACTAAAGTATGGTCAGCTAGAAACATTTACCTGAGAAAGATTCAAAATAAGCCTTTTCATCTTGTGTGCAGTCGTCGTTGTTCTGATACTGGTCAAAGCACCTCTGTAAATATTCCATGACGTGCCTCAGCAGAACCAGGTCATGCAGCTCAAGGGCAACATTGTACGTCTGCAATAGAAACACAGAAGTTAGCTAATTTCAGACATGAGGTCTTGTCTGAAACAGAGGTGTGCCGAGATAACAGAGAATATACATGAAATATAGACAGAAACACAGAAGTTAGCTAATCTCAGACACGAGGTCTTGTCTGAAACAGAGGTGTGCCGAGATAACAGAGAATATACATGAAATATAGACAGGCACAGAAGTTAGTCACATCTCAAACACAGGATCTTTATACACACTATAATTTACATATGACACATCATCTACACATATTACATAATGATGGCACATCATGTACACAGTATAATATACATATGATACATCATCTACATGCTATAACACATTGATGACACATCATCTACACACTATAATATACATTTGACACATCATCTACACACTATAACACAATGATACACACACCATAATATATATATGACACATCATTTTCACACTATAAAACATAGATGACATATCTTATACGCATTACAAACAAACCATCACAGACCACAACCCCAAGCTGTGTCATATCTGTAAGGACATGATGACATGACATTTAAAGCAATAATAGTCACAATTGTTTCCTCTTACGGTCAAGTAGTTTCCAAGGATCATCAATAAACGCTTGCAGTTATTCATCTGGCCGAGCTCTGATCTTGGCAAAGACCTGGCAATATTCTTGACTTTGATAACCCAGATGCCATAATGGACACTCTTGCGATTTGGGGGAATTTTGTTCAAGAGTTCTGTCAGATCCTTTTCCTTCAGTTCTGGAAATAATACAAGAACACATGCATAACTCTACACTGCTGGAATCTGTTCATAGAAAACTATCATTTATAAACTTGTCCTCTTTTAAAGTAAAGACACAACTGAGTGAGGCAGGTGGAAAGACCTCGTGCTGGCTGTGGAACTGCCGAAACGTAGAATGGGACAAGTCTCGACAGTAATATCAAGTTTCTGTCTGCAACTGCAGGGCAACCAACATTGGATCCAATCTCTGAATAAGAGCACTTGCAGTGTCTCGTGTTGACTCTATAGCCTTTCCTCCGAGTGAGGGCAGTGCATCTGAGCACGGGACTGTTCGATGGGGCAAATCACCGCATGTTAGCAGTTGCCAAATCAAGCAAATGTCGGTCGAAGTCCAACTTCCATACCAGGGCAGTAGTCATTTTATGAAAGCCACACTCCGCAGCAGAGACCAAGAGATGGGTCAAGGAACCCAGAGGAAGAGCCAGCTTTCCAGAGTGCAGCGCCACGAAGGGGTCACGAAGAAGGAACATGGCAACGAAGAGGAACAGAGGCAGTGGCTGAGGAAGAAGCTGGCTCCACATGACCACAGGTGCTAGGATGGTGTGGGGGAACCAAGCACTGGGTGCACAGAGCTCTCCTCCCTGAGGAAAGGGAGGCTTGAGAGCAGACACATTCGCAAACACGGAACAACACTAGGACAAAGCAAATGACCGAACGTATTGCACAGCATGGGAAAGACGCCCGGTGTCATGACCCGGACGGGCCCACACCTAGAGCGTGTTAAGAAGTGAAAGGGCCAAAACATTTGGGGAAGGGGGATTCATTCTGATGATCAGAAGTCCCCTGCCATGTTTGCTCTGCGGCAGAGTTTTTATCACTGACTTATGGCCAGTCCATCAGACAATCCTGAGAGATGGATTGACAATCTGGAAAGACAGAGTGACGCCCTAGAAAGACTGGCACTGCTGCAGTGCAGTGGTGGAATTGGCTTCACCGGTGAAACGGTGTTTCAACAGCAGATGGGGTTGACATCCTCTATTGCTGTATAATGTCCTTGTTGCCTGTAATGCTTGCTTGCTTGCTGACTTGTGTTCGCTGGCTGTGAACTCCAGCATGAAGTCCTGTATGTCAGATGAAGACACCCTGTTGTCCAACATCAGTGTGATGTCATACAGGACCCGAGGTTTGCGTGTGTATCCGTTGTCCCATGTCTGGCTTATTGGTGTGCAGACTGGTGGTTCCTCGCCGTGCAGGCAGATACTCTTCGGCTTTGGAGGATAAATATCATGAGGTTCTGGCATGTAATGAAAGAACAGATAGATGCCCCTTGGATTCTCTGAAGGAGGTGGGAGCATGAAGGATCCGCCATTGACCACACACTGATGACCCAGACTGTCCAACCGACCACGTACTCAGCCGATCGACCAGGCTGGTCGTGTGTCTGTGGTAAAAGCTTTGCCTCCTACCGGGGAATGAGAATTCATGCTGGACGAAAGAAGTGCAAGAGTATGTCACAGGAGAATAGACAGATAAGACAGAAGATCTCAGCCAGGGAGAACCCCACAGAGCTGAGAAGATTCAAGTTGATGTCCTCTGTGACGCACCCGAGCAACCTTCCGATAGCCTCAGAGTGAAGATCAAGTTCCCCCCTGCCACTGAAAAGGCAGAATGGACACGACTAGATGTGAGGTTATCTTACGTTTTAGAAGATGAACTAAAAAACTTGTCACTAGAAGAGAAAGTGTAAAGGCTCTGAGAGATTGTTTACCTCCACTCACTGCGTCAACTTGGTAGCAGCGAGATAAAGGAGGCAGTTAGCCTGCAGAAGACCAGGTGGAAGAAGCTGCTAGAGGATGTAAGAGCACAGAGGAAAGCCGCTCGGACACAGTATAGAGCCATAGTTGGGCGTGAGAAGGAGGGCTTGTGCCAGATGTGACAACATTTGAAAGCCAGGCACAATGCCCTCTATCAAGCGGAAGGGTTCTGCAGGAACAGGGAGAAAACCCGGAAGGCACGTGAGAAATTCCTCCGGGTACCATACAAGTTTGCGACGGACTTGTTCGAGCAGCCACAATCCGGCAGCCTCAATGTCAGCAAAGAGGAGCTGGGGGATCACCTTGTGAAGATATACTCAGATGCTCGGCAGGACGTTCCACTCGGACAGACTGGGGGGGTTTCAAACTGCCGGAGAAACCATCTATGGGTTTCAATGCCAAGCCTCTGTTGTGGAGTGAGGTCATGGCAGTGATCAAGAAGGCACGGGGAAAGTCTGCACCGGGGCCCAACGTTGTGCCTTACACAGTATACAAGAGGATGTCCTTAAGAAACTCCACTGGATACTGTGATCCGCGTGGAAAAACAAACACATCATCACAGAGTGGAAGAAAGCCAATGGAATCTACTTTCCCAAGGAGCAAAACTTGTCTAGCATTGCCCAATTCAGGCTGATCTCTTTCATGAACGTCGAGGAAAAAATATTCTTCTCAGTCATGGTCAGCCGAATCATGACATACTTGATGAAGAACAAGTATATCAACACAACGGTTCAAAAAGATGTCCGACGATGCTTAGAACACAGTACCATTGATTTGATTGGATTTGATTTAACTTTATTTTCAAAGGGTCGCAAATTGGGCACACAGGCCAGTCTTACATTCGGCCCTTCCAATCACTCATCTTTTGTTCATCAGTAGTGCATTATACATTCACATAGGGGGAAAAAAAACATTGTAAAATGAATGTTGTAAACATAAACAATGCATATTACCATGTTATGAGACACATCCCCCACCCACCCACACATTCCCTACACACCCACACACATCCCTCACCCACACACCCATCCCCCACCCAGACACACAACCTCCACCCACACACCTCCCCCCCACACACACATCTCTCAACCCACACACACCCAATAACCCACACATCCTCCACCTACCCACCCACACCCATACACATGTTCTGGAAAGCCATCCAGAGAGCGAAGATGAAGAAGGAAGAACTCCTTGTGTTATGGTTGGATATGGCAAATGAGTACGGGTCAGTGCCCCAGCAAATGTTGCAGCATGCCCTCAAAACGTATCACGTGCCCGAGGTGATTGGAGCAATGCTCATGCAGTACTTCTCTCTCTGTTTCTCGACCACTCATAACTAGATGGATCGACCTCCAAGTGGGTATTGCAATGGGATGTATGATTTCGCTGATACTATTCGTCAAGGCCATGCAGGTGATCCTGGATGCAGTATCTGGCTACGCACACGGTCCAAGACTCATTGAGGAACGAAACATTCCACCACGGAAGGCCTTCATAGACGATGTGACAATCCTGACACTGATGGAGAGTGATACCCGCAGCATCCTCCACAGACTGGACGATCTGATTCGATGGTGCAGGATGAGCTTCAAGCTGAAGAAATCGAGAAGCCTGTCGATCATGAAGGGTAGAGTCACGGAAAGATTGTTTACGGTTGCTGGGCAGGTAATTCCCACTGTGGTGGAGAAACCAGTAAGGAGTCTTGGCCATGTGTACAATGCAACCCTGACGGACAGGAACGTGGTAATGGAAATACACAAAATAGTGCCAAACAGTTTGCATACCATCGAGAAAAGCAGACTGATAGGCAAATTCAAGATCTGGTGTCGCCAATTCATGCTTATTCATGATCCAGCCTCTGCTGATATATGATATAGGCATGTGCACAGTGGAGACCATTGAGATTAAGATAAGCAAATTCATGAGAAAGTGGCTTGGAGATCCATCATGTCTCATGATTGATTGATTGATTGATTGATTGATCTAGGAACCGACATCACAGCATTCGGGACATTCCCATAAGCGCTCCGTCCCCATCCTCAGCAACCAGCGAAGAGTTCCAACACTAATAGTTCCAGTAGCAATCTGATTATATGTCCGTCTCGCCTTTCCTCTGAGCGTCGAGCGTCGGCCAGATCCCCTCGTCACTCCTCACTGCCTCATTCTAACCAGACTATGGTGATCCATTTGCTCCTCCGAGGTGTACACGTGCTCCCACAAGGCCGCAACCACATCTGCCTTGTCATGCATCAATACTCCACCAAGTCCTGCCGAGCCAGCCAATCTGTCCGCCTGTTCATTCCCCAGCACACCGGCATGCCCAGGAGAAAAGATCCAGGTCTCATGAAGGTTGCACTATATTGAAAACAATGTAACCTCGTCCTCCCTTTTCTGTCCATCATGGAAGAATTCAAAGACAGAAAAGCCAGACTCGCGATTATGTTACGTGAGTCTCCAGATGAAATAGTCAGCGCCTCACAACCCATGATCAAAACGGGAAAGAAGTGGAAAGTCATCAGCACGGTCAAAGAAGCCCTAACATCATTCAAATGGAAGGAAATCATGAAGCACACCCAGTCGAATAAAAGGGGGTTCAGGCACAATCACAGAGCTCTGATGTGGTCTACGGCGACGACCAAGGAATGCAGAGACATGATGCTTCAGGAGATCCATGAGAGAGAGCACGAAAAGAGAATACAGATGGCTGCCCAACAGGTGCAGTAGGGCCAGTGGATGTCATGGGAAGGGATAGTGCAGAATGAGATATGTCGTGTGGCACCACTGCACATAAGTTTCGTTGTCCGATCTCTCTACGATGTCCATACAGACAGGTCATGATCCATTCCAGCACATACATAGAGGTCATGATCCATCCCAGCACATACAGATAAATTGGTCATATTTACATGACACTGTATTTCCCATCTCCACATGTTTATATCATACTGTATTTACCCTATCCACATACTTATATGACACTGTATTTCCCATCTCCACACAGAAACATCTGTTATTCTTATATGTATTTTGTTGAAGCATCACTGTCATCTGTCTGTGTCAAATTGCCAGGTGTCAACTCACCCGAACCAACAAATTATCAGTTATCAACTCATCCGAACCAACAATTTTTCACTCTCCTGAAATGATACCCATGAAATGAAACAAAAATCAACTTCTGTAGTCTGCATTACCCCCAACAAACTGGTAAACAGTGAAATAACATGTCAGAGATCTGCAGTGTAATTACAAGACAGAAAATATTCCCAAGATGGAATTCAGTTAAAATGTGAAGGAGCAAACTTACGGTCAGCGAACTTAATCATACATGTTTCAAGTGTCTTCATCTTCTCAAGAATCTTCATTACTGCGGGATCCACTTCTCTTTCACGGATTGTAAACAGTTCTTAAAGAGAAAAACAAATATATTATTTGTTTCACAATAATCAGCCACTTTCATGATTTTAAAATGATTACAGGCAAAAGTAATGAGAGTATCAGACTGCTTCTGTCCTGCAATCTATTTAGTAGAGTAGAGTTGAGTATAGCAGAGCACAGCAGTGTAGAAGTGAGGTGTGCAGAGTGGAGTCAAGAAACAACATCACAGCACTCTGGACATTTCCCATAAGTGCTCCGTCCTGATCTTCAACAGCCAACAAAGAGTCCCAATACTAATAGTACCAGTTGTACTCTGATTATGTGTCTGTCTGACATCTCCTGGGAGTAATGATTGTTGCCCAGATCCTCTGGTCACTCCCTGTCGCTCCATTCTCATCCAGGCTATACCCATGATATCATAGGGCCGTGACAACATCTGCCTTATGTGTTCTGTATCAATTTCACATAATCAACATGGCTGTCTGAGACATTACATGACTGCTGGTTACCATGGAAACAATGACACATCTTTGTGACCTGTATTGCTGTCCTAATGACAGAAACATCATGACCAGCACACAAATCTCCACTTCATGAACAGATGTGTATAGTCTCTGTACAGATGTGAATGCTGGATGGTGAGTACAGAAATGTTGGGGAAACTGGAAGCAGTGTGGATGTGAATGTTGGATAGTGAGTACAGAAATGTTGGGGAAACTGGAGGCAGTGTGGATGTGAATGTTGGATAGTGAGTACAGAAATGTGGAAACAGGAGGCAGTGTGGATATGAATGTTGGATAGTGAGTACAGAAATGATGGGGGAACTGGAGGCAGTGTAGATGTGGCTGCATGGAAGATTGTTCAGATTATTTTGAGAAAAGAAAATAAATGCAGAGGAATTGACAGCTGCAGACGTGACTAGATCATGTATCCAATCCTTAAAGACAAGACAAATTAGATTCATGGGTATACTCAACATACTACAGTGGAATGCCGAAGGAGTTTATAACAAGAAAGTCTCCCTAACAAAGCGTCTTCATAAAGATAGAATAGATGTGGCATGCATTCAAGAGACACACCTCAACACCAATCACAAATTCTCAGTCAGTGAATATCAGGCAACATGTTTTGACTGTGAAGGACACAAAGGAGGAGTTCTAATACTTACACGAAATACAATACCTTGCAGCGAAGCATCTGTGATCTCTGACAACCAAACGGAAATTATAGGTGTTGATATAATGATAAAGGATGTGAAAATAAGAATTTACAATCTGTATAGCCCAGCGGATAAGGACCTTACACTCTCAAACATGAAAATAACTGACACAAACTGCATTATTGTCGGAGACTTTAATAGCCGTTCAGAAAGATGGGGATACCCAGATACTGACAAAAGAGGAGATGAAGTGGAGGACTGGGAAATAAATTCAAATCTCCATCTACTCAACAAAGCGGATGACACACCAAGCTTCTCCAGAAGATGGTTTACCACTTCTACTCCAGACTTAGCTTTCTGCACAGGAGACATCCTCCACAAAATCGAACGCCATGTGCTTGACCAATTAGCAGGTAGAGACCACAGACCAATCAAGCTTGTAATGAATATGGAGTATGTTCCACAGGAGCAAAAGCCTTTGCCCCACTGGAATTACAAACAAGCAGATTGGGACAGATTTGCCATACTAACAGACAAATATTGTGAAAACATAAATACACGTTATGGCAATATGAAGCAAATGGTGGAAAGTTTAAACTGAGCAATAATACAGGCGGCCACTGAATCTATTCCAAGAGGAGCGAGGAAAAATAACAAACCATACTGGACTGAAGAACTACAAATTTTGGAGGACAAAGTTGAAGATGCCAGGAAGACAGCAGAGAGAGAACAAACAACTGAAGCGAACATCTCTCTCAAAGTCATCTCAGCAAAATATAAAAGAACAGTTAATCAAACAACAAGAGATTGTTGGAGGGAAAAAACAGAAAACCTGAATTTTGACAGGGATGAAAACAAACTATGGAAACTAGTGAAAGCCATGAACAATGAAGGACCTAGAAACAAACAGATAACAATTAAACAAGGAGATTCCTTGCTGACAGGAAAAAAGGCTGCAAATGCACTAATGGAACACTATGCCAGTGCAAACCACATTGATATTACAATCGAACAGAAGAAAGCAATCAAAGACAAACAGATGCATCATACTAATACAGAGACAGCAGCAGAATATATGATGGCAAATCTAACAATGGAAGAAATGGAACAGGCAATGAATACCCTAAAAAAGAAGAAATCACCAGGAAAGGATGGAATCACAAATGAAATGCTAATAGGACTAGGCACTAAGGCAAAAAAGAAACTACTAGCAGTCCTAAATTACAGCTGGAAGAGAGGAATAGTCCCACAGGCATGGAAGGAAGCTATACTAATACCAGTCCCAAAGAAAGGAAAAAACCTGGAAGAACCAAATGGCTATCGACCTATCAGTCTACTTAGCTGTGTAGGAAAATTAATGGAACGCATTATCAATGGCAGGCTAACATGACATCTGGAAGAAAACCAATTCTTAACACCACACCAAGCAGGATTCAGAAAGTACAGATCCACTGAAAATCAAATAACCTATATAGCTCAGGAAATAGAGGATGCCTTCCAAGATAAAAAGCACAAACTAGCGGCCTAGATAGATTTAGAAAAAGCATTTGATAAAGTATGGAAGGGAGGACTGAAAGTAAAACTGCAAAACATGCATGTTTGTGGGAAAATGTATAAATGGATCAGCCACTACCTTGAGAACAGAACAGTAGATGTCAATTGGGGGTTTGGGGCCAAAAAGGTCGGGGCACTACAGGAGCGCCAAAAGAAAGCCCCCGGGGACCAAAAGGGTCGGGGCACTACAGGAGCGCCAAAAGAAAGCCCCCTAGGGACCCAACCCCCGGGGGCCCCACCCCCCAGGGCCCCGGGGCGCGACCGCCCGACCGGGCCGTCCTCTGTATCCCGGAGCGCACGCATGGCGACCGAGCCATCGATTTAGAGTGTATCATCTACAGACATACCAAGATGCGCACCGCGAAGAACAGTTGTAAGTGGCTACGGCTACGTTCCACAGAGCCCTGCAATCGGAGTTGTATGAGGGACTACTGCAAAGTCCATGCAGTGCTAATACGGAAGGGTTCATGTACCAAACCGTGCAGAAGCTGTGGGAGGGGGGTCACAAACTATCTATCAATTTGTAAGGAGTGTGGTTATAACGCAGCCAATCGCCGAACATGGTACCATGAAAAGGTAAAGCCTTTTAACGCCGAGTTTAAGCGATTGGCTATGATCACAGAAATATAAAAGTCAATTAGAGACATGGAACTATCCACTGTACGTACACACTCACCTGTTAGAGACTGACAGATCTGTGTATTTAGCCATGCCTACGCTGATTCAGTTGAAACAGCAAGCCCGCGAGTATGGCATGCCATACAGTGGGAGGAGGAAGGCCGTTCTTGAGGGGGAAATATCCAGAGCGCGTGAGATGGCTCGGGCCACCCTGCTCGAGAAGAACCCCAACCTACAAGGGGCACGACTTGAAGCAGGGATTACCACCGCCCTGAGATTTGTATATGGTACCGCCGCGGACCGAGCCGCGATCGTCGCCGAGCGACGACACCGCGCCCGGCAGCGTGCTCAACGCCACGCCGACCTCGAAGCAGAGTTCCTTGCCCGAGCTGATAGTGTGCGAGAGGAAACGGATGAGGAGTTGGCTGAGCTAATTCGCAATGCACCCGAATTGAAACTCACCCGGGAGATTGAGGGGAGCCTGAGAAAATATGAAGCAAGCGTCCCAGAAGGTAGCGTCGACTATGATGAGCCTGGACTATTTATGTTTTCGATGGAGCCCGCCATCAAAGCCCTGGTGGTAAAAGGGTTGGGGGATTATGGCAGTGTTAAAATGCAGCTGTATCTCCATCTAAAATACTATCGCACCACCCCAGAAGGCGAACAGATTACGGCAATCGCCACCCATGGAAGCAGGAACTATGAAGTACTGCACGAGGGGGAAATTGACGAGGGGCTGAAGCTCGCCAGAGCCAAGATATTCGCTGACAGTGAATGCTTCACCGAACAGGGCTCGGATTGGCACTATGATGAGTGTGTGCAGCTCGACCTCTACATAGTAAAATACCAACCATTCCGAGGCTCTAGCTACTTCGCAACACCCAGCTTCATTCCACCACGTAGTGTTGTGAATGTAAAGAATGAGGACAACCGCTGCTTTGAATGGGCCATACTCTCAGCGCTCTACCCAGTAGCGCATGGAGAGCATCCTGATAGGCTCAACAATTATAGCGCCCACCTGGGAGAGCTAAACTTTGAAGGAATCGAGTTCCCAGTGCAGCTGACCAGCATTGCGAAGTTTGAAAACCAGAATCCTACCATAGCCATCAGAGTCTTTGGGTGGAACAAAGGACCAACCATACTCCGGACCAACACACTCCAGCGCAACCAAATCAACCTCTTGCTCCTATGTAAGGATGAGAATAGGCACTATGTCTGGGTCAAGGATGTGGGGCGGCTTCTATATGGAAACAGCAAACATAGGGGTAAGAAGTATCCATGTCTCAACTGTCTCCATGTACACTCCTCTCAGGAAACCTTGGACCAACATGTGCCACTCTGCCAAGGCATCAACACAGCCTGCCAGGTGAATGTCATGCCTAAAGAGGGAAAGATGAATTTCAAGTCCCTCCAGAAACAGATGAGGGCGCCATACATCATATACGCAGACTTTGAGACCTTGAACGTTCCAGTACATGGTGCGGCAATGGATCCAAGCCAGAGCAACACGCGCCAACTTGCTGAGCAGCCCCCCTGCGGCTTCGGCTACACCATTGTACGCTGCGACGGGCTCACCACAAACCCTGTCGTATATCGGGGGGAGGATGCTGCAGACGAATTCCTCAAACGCTTGGGACAAGAGCAGGCCACCATCCACCACAAGTTACAGCGGCCGGCTCTCATGGTGCTGGGGCAAAAAGACCGTGAAGACTTTGCCTCCGCCACCACCTGCCACATCTGTAAAGAGCCGCTGGAGGAGGACAAGGTGAGAGACCACTGCCATATTACAGGCAAATACCGGGGCGCTGCCCACAATGTCTGTAATCTAGCATGGCGCATCAATAGAGACAAGCTGAGGATACCTGTAGTCTTTCACAACCTCAGAGGATACGACTCCCACATCATCATGCAAGCGGCCGGCCGTCTGGACTGGGGAAAAAGAACGGTCTACAAGAAGAAGAAAAACGGCCAATGGCAAACCAAACAAGTAGACAACACAACAATCACCTGCATACCAAACACCATAGAGAAGTACGCCTCCTTCACCATCGGTCAGCTGCAATTCATTGACAGTCTACAGTTCATGAATAGCTCTCTAGACACCCTGGTAGGGAACCTCAGCGAGCTGACACACTGCGGTAAATCAATGGCTCTGACACGTAGAGGCAACGATATAATCTCAAGATGTGAGACGTGCAACACTGAGAAGCACACCCCCTGGGCTGTCTTAATGAACAAGTTCAGGACCACGCTATGCCAGAGCCAGTCACATCTCCTTCTCCGTAAGGGTGTATACCCCTACGAATATATGGACAGCTTCGAGCGCTTTGCAGAGGACCGCCTACCACCCAAAGAGGCATTCTACAGCAAGCTCACCCGAGAAGGAATCAGTGACTCTGACTATGCCCACGCCCAGAAAGTGTGGCAGGAGCTCGATTGCAAAACACTCGGAGGCTACCATGACCTATACCTGAAAACAGACGTCAGTCTGTTGGCTGATATATTCGAGGCATTCCGAGACACCTGCATGGAGGTATATCAGCTCGACCCAGCCCACTACATCAGTGCACCCGGCCTGGCATGGGACGCACTCCTAAAAAAGACGAAGGTGCAACTCGAGCTCCTAACCGACTTGGATATGCACCTCCTCTTTGAGAAGGGACTCCGAGGGGGTGTGGCCATGGTCTCCAAGCGGTATGCTAAGGCCAACAACCCCAAGACTTCAGACTATGACCCCACAACACCCAATTCGTGGATCATGTACCTAGATGCAAATAACCTGTATGGGTGGGCCATGATGGAATACCTCCCCACCGGAGGGTTCCAATGGGCCAATCCAACTCTCGAGGAGGTACTCAACACCCCCGACAACGCCCCAGAGGGATGGCTTGTTGAGGTTGATTTGAAGTACCCAGCGCACCTACATGAAGCCCACAGTGACTATCCGCTAGCTCCAGAAACCATGACCATCCCAGAGGCCTGGTTGAGCAGCTATCAGCGCGAGCTCCAGAACAAACTGGGGGGTAAGTTCACGGAGCAAACAAAGCTGGTACCTCATCTCCACAACAAGGAGCGATACGTCGTCCACTACCGCAATCTCAAACTCTATCACAGCCTCGGTCTAGAGGTCACCCAGATCCACCGAGCCATCAAGTTCAATCAGTCCCAATGGATGAAGCCCTACATAGAGATGAACACCTCTCTACGAGCCCAAGCCAAGTCGGAATTTGAGAAGGACTTCTTCAAGCTGATGAACAATGCCGTCTTTGGGAAGAGTATGGAGAATGTTCGCAAACGCATCAGAGTCAACCTTATCAGAGGCACCGAGACTGACCGACTCCGAAAATTAATCGCCAGCCCCAACTACGAATCGTGTAGAATCTTCAACGGTGGACTGGTGGCGGTGCACAGCATCAAGAACAAGGTCCAGCTGAATAAACCAGTCTATTGTGGGCAGGCCATCCTGGACCAATCCAAGTACCTCATGTACGACTTCTGGTACAATCGGCTTAAACCCCAATACGGTAATAGACTCCAGCTCTGCTACACTGATACTGACTCCCTTCTACTTCAGGTGGAGACTGAGGATGTGTACGCGGACATGAAGACTCACCCCGACTGGTACGACTTCTCAGATTATCCGCGTGACCACCCCAACCATTCGACTGCGGATAAAAAGGTGGTCGGCAAATTCAAAGATGAATGCAACGGCCGCTCGATAGCTGAGTTCGTCGGTCTCAGACCAAAGATGTACTCAATCCTAGAGGAGGCCGCCAACATCAAGAAAGCCAAAGGAGTGGCTCGGGCAGTTGTGAAGAAGGACCTCAGACACGAACACTACAAGGACAGTCTGTTCGGTCAGCGGGAATACAAGCACACACAGGTTGCCATACGAAGCAAGGGCCACCAGATAGGGGTTTATGAGATGAACAAAACATCTCTGAGCCCCATGGACACGAAAAAATGGATTTGTGCTGATGGTATCAACACTAGGGCCTACGGCTACCTAGAATCCTGCTAGGGAGTAGCTGTGGAGCTCCTCACATCCACGAGCTGGTCCATCTACGAGGTAGAAGTCCATAGAGTAGAGAACCGAGGGATGTATAACGGGCAGATCGCCAGCCTGGGCCTCATCGCTTAGGGAGGATCCGGTCAGGAGGCATTTGGGTGTCGGGAGGAACAATCATCAGCTCTTCGCGAACGAAGCCCCGCGCTGGCCCATCCACCAGGTAGTACAGCGCAGGCCGCCCATCCTGGCATACTGTTCTACGAATCTCGTGTACTGTTAATGACCACGAAGGATCAGTCGCCCGGCGCCGGCCACCTTCAAGCTCATGCTCCCCAGGCGAGCTTGCATACAGATACCGAACTAGAGCCTCAGACGGAATCACAGGCTCCTTGAGGCCGATAGTACGGTGAGCAGGAGCGGCCGGTGAATGGGATACTGAAGTGTCCTTAATGGCATCAACCGGCTTCCGACCCGTCAAACGAGTCACCTCACCGTTAAGAGCCGCGACCACCTGAGGAAGAGCCCGAACCCATTCAGCTGAACGTTCAGAGGACCCTCGAGCCGCCAGTAGTAACTCTTGGGCGTACTGGGCACCGAACAGTCTCTCCGCCAGAGTGCGATTGAACCTCTCGACGATCGCCTGCTGCCGGTGATTCCCAGCTTCTCCACGCCGTATCTGTGTCTTATGCTTTGCTGCCAGCTGGCTCACAGCACCCATAAACTCACGCCCCGGATCAATCTGCAGAAGCCGTGGCCATTTGAGTGGCCCGCGTTTGTAAATTCGCTCTAGGGCCAAAGCCACCCCTTCACTGCTCTTGTCTGTCAAAGCCTCTGCTTCCTTAAACCGTGAGGCAACATCCACAACTGTCAAGGCATACTTAAATGTCTTACGACCAACCCGGTCATGTGGTAGGTAGAGCAAGTCAGCCTGATGGACGGCATTCGGTCTATCTTCATCAATAGATGGCCGCGGAATGTAACGAGGAGCGGGTAAATAGATCTGAAAAATAGCTTGCTTCTTGAGCCAGTCTCGGGCAACATCCTCCGAAACATTAGCTGCAGCAGCTAGCTTCTTAATGGCCGCCAAGCCTTTCCAGTAGCCCTGAGGGCTGTAGTAGATATCCTCCAGATCTTTCATTTTGGTAGTAGCGGTCAATCTCTAAAGCAACTTATAAGCAACAATACCAGTCGCTGCCAGCCCAAGAAGGATAAAAGTGATCTCGCGGTCTTTCTGCGGCTCTGATGGCACATAGAAATCCGACAGGCGAGGTTCAGGCTCGAGGGGCTCGACACGTTTGCCAGAGATCAGGCTGTATTCCCGCATGGCCTGGTCGACATCCTGGAAAGAGTGAACGGCGTGGCCTTCGCGCTGTAGCTCATCGTTGAGCCAGTCCAGCCGCGCGGTTCTCTTTCTCATCCACTCAGCCTGGGCCGCCTGTAGCCGCTCGACAGCCTCATCGTGCCGCCTCATTTCTTCATGGGCGTCCGCATGCCCTAGCTTGGAAAAGAGGTAGTTGCCCCCCGTAAACGCGAGGGCATTGACAACAGCGCCCCCTATCATCATTGCGACAGAGGCCATAGCTAGCGGGGCTGATACTGTAAGGGTTTATGTAATATATCAGCGGGGATCAAGCCTTCTTTGATAAGCAAATCTCGGAGTGCTAAGGCGATGGACGTGTCTAAAACCATCATCCCAAGGTCATACATATCAGCGTCTAGCTTGGGCAAGGTTGCCCCTTTGAAAATCACCTTGGTCAGTTTTGCGGTGCCTACCGTAAGCGCGGCCACCACAGCGCCGTGGTAAACGGCGTTAACAATAGCTTTCCCGTCAACGCCTGCCATTATTCCATATAAAATGGATCTCTATTCTTTAATATGTTAGTCTCCGGTCGCTTGGAGTGCGCAGGCGGGGCATGTGCTTTAGTCCGCCGCATTTTCTGCCTAATTACTCCGACGACAACGACAACGCCAGCCACTCCGATAATCCAGGGAGTCCAGCCACGGTAATCAACTGGCACTATTGGAAACAGCGGTGGTGGGGCCTGCTCATGCTCGGGGGCTAACTTTCGTTTCTTCTCACGAACAGCCTGCTGCAGAGCTAGAGACAGCCTCTCTGCTTCACGACTCTTTCGGGCAGCAGCTCCTCTCTTCCCAGCAGCAACTTTCCTGGGGTCCTTCGTCACTAGTGTCTCCTGTGGAGAAATTTCGGGGGTCTCCTCCTCCATCTTGTTCTTGCTTAGGACAGATATGTCCAAAATGGCAGTGCCTAAAAGTTGCTAGCGCGACAGTTGCAGGTGCTAAGCACATACCGAACTTATGGTAGAGTTCACATGTAACTGTGTTTAGCGCATGCCCTAGAAACGGGTCGGCCTCCAGGTCTGTCACCAAAGCTTGATTATCAGCAATGGGGAGGAACATACTTGCCACTTGTGCGTACATCTGTAACATAGCCGTGCCTAGGGTCTTTGTAATTGCAGCTCCAAGCCTCGCCTCATGCCTCGCATATAGCTTCTCAATTTCTTGATCAGGCAAGGCCTCAACCTGTTCCATTGTAAGTTTGGAGTACTTACCGCCTATGTACTGCCCGGCACGCCCCCCAGCCGCAAGTGCTGCCAGCCTTTCACGATGCAACGCATGTCCGGACTGTGGCGTTGTGGTAGGTGGTGATGCATGTCCGGACTGTGGTGTTGTTGTAGGTTCCGGAGCAGACTCTACCGGCTTTGCCTCTTCACGTAACAGCTGGTCGAGTATGGTGTCACAATCCATCACAGCGTTTGCAAATACCCAACGTCTAACTCTAATATAGGAATGCACAGCCCATCCAAGCACACAACATGTGCATATAAGTTGTAATACAACTAAGGCTGTTACGGAGTAACAAAGCACTGCTTCATACATGCTTAGCTGATGCTTAACATATGCTTAGCTGATGCTTAACATATGCTTAGCTGTTGCTTAACATATGCTTAGCTGATGCTTAACATATGCTTAGTATCTAACAAACCTCACCAGCTTTGAGCACTTTATAAGAAAATGGGAACTTGGTCCTCAGTACCAGCTTTGAGAACTCATTGGTTTCGAGTTGCTTTCGCACCCCATCACGTTCCTCCCTAGAGTGGATGATGTAGTTCTCATCCAGGCAGTCTTCAAAGCTATCCTTATCCTTGGAATGGAAGAGCGCCACCCATTGTGTCTGCGCTCTGAGGCCTTTCGCAACGGCGTTGTACTTCTGGGTTTGAACCCACAGACTTTGCTGGGCATGTCGCCCGCTAAAAGCTAGATAAGTCAACATAGTCCGCTTCTGCGCAATAGCGTCCTCTGCGCTGCAGTCATCAATGATGTATAACGTTGGTGTCCCCTGAAACATTTTATAGAAGGCCTCTAGCCATTTGAGCAGCCGATCACCGGGGTCAAATATGAAGACCTCGCGATCTGACCACACCCACGGCCGGGCCCGGTATGTTTCATTGTATCGTACCGAAGGGCAAGCAATTACAATATGCTCGAAAACACCCCTGTACGGGCCTTCCAGGAGGTCGAGAATGAATTCTGTTTTACCACACGATGTGGGGCCTGTGATGATGGCCGAGTGTGGCTTAAGTGGGAACTCCATTAATAAACAGCACTAACGAATCTCCCGGTGTCGATGTTCAGCTGTCCGTCCATAACCAAATAAACGTAGCAGTACAGGGGCCCCGCCGGTTCGGCCTCTTTCGTGATCTGGAGAGTGATGCCCTCAGAGCCGTTCTCTACACGCCGGCCGCTGCCGTGAAGATGGTCATCGTCGGAGGTCCGGAAGTCCAGCCACAAGCAGAATTTTGACGTCAAGTACTCGCCTAGACTAACATCGAACAATCCTAGCTCTTTGGCGACTGCGCTTGTCTCAGGGTGCCTTTTGAGGCCACCAGCGAAGAATTTCCTCGCTTCGTCCCAGAGCTGGTGTGGTGCTAAGCCGTGCGCAAATAGTTGATTGGCTTGTCCTTCTACGATGACTTCAACTTTGGTGATCTGTGGGTTGTAAAACCACTCTGGTTGGCGTGCAAAATCCTTTTGGTGGGCGGGGTCTTCCCATAATAGGAGAATGCCTTTCAAAGACTTACAGGGTGTGTTCAGATTGATGTTCCATATCGAGTCCTCCTTTTTCTGAGGGATCCGTCTATGTCGTAGGACCCGCTCGTATAACACCACCATACGGCTCTCATACATGCTCCGAATTAGCCGGGCCAACGTGGGTTCAGTGACTACTTCGTACTCGAGACAGATGTTTTCTAGGGAGTATGAGGAGTTGCCGGCATCTTTACCAGTTGCGCGAATCACACGGGAAGCGTCGTTAAAGGTCAACTCAATCTCCAGCCGATCACTAAGAGCAGATTGGTAGAAGGGCGCATGCGTTTCAAGCAGCTCAAAGTCTAGTGGTATGTAGTACCTGTTTTTGAAGGCCTTCGCGATGGCCACGTCTCTCGCATTGGCGAGGGGCAGAACAACAGCATCCGCTGCACCAACACGCGCCTTGGTCACATTCATGCCGGTACTTGTATCGATGCCTTGATACACAGCGCTCGCCCGCTCCGATTGGCTCTTCCAAAGATCCAGATAGACGTTGTAGACGTCACTGTCCACAAGAGAGAAGACTTCATTGCCCGATAGCCTGACGGTCAGCTTTTGAACCAGCGCTCGGCCGAGGTTCTGGACCACGGACCGGTTGACATCAGGGGAGCTGAGGTCGACATTGAATGCCAGCCGCACCGACCCAGGCACGATAACATCGTGTGCACCGAGATTGGGAAAACGAACTAGTAACTGCTGCTTCGGACCGATCGTAGAAGGATTGTTGGTCACGATTATCGTTTGCCGCAATCCTTTCACACCGAGCGGCTCCCGGAGACGGCGGTAAGGGTTAAGCTTACGACCATATGCACTTGAAGACATGGCTAGTTGTTTATTATTGTTGCTTTGTAGCAATATCTAATATGGATAGAGTTGAGCTGACTGATTTTGGTGGTGAAGAGGGGAGGCCTGAAACGGGCGAGGAAGAAGAGACAGGCTTCATCGACGACGATTTTGATGTCGATAATCCCCGCATTGTTAATACCGAGTGGCCGTCACAGGGGGAGACGTCACAGGGGGAGACGTCACAGGGGGAGCGCAACTTATTCATAGAACTAGAAAACAGCGCTATTAACGACTATTTTAAAAGGGTGGAGAAGATGTGGGGTATCAAACCTATAACTGGTATAGATTATACAAAAATTCGTTTGGGTCGCCGGAATGCTCTCTATGTTAACCACCAAAGGATTACACAGTATGATAATGGCATGCCGTTAGCTGTGAATAACCTCAGAGTGAGTACCAGAGAGGTATTGGGATTTGTGGACAAAATACCACCAAAGGTTGTCACCATCCTTGAGGAGACTGCTAGTGATCTGGCGGAGGAAGAAGCTGCTCTAAGTGGTGCAGATATTCAGGCTGTCCCACAAATAGCTTCAAATGTTGGCAACATCTTAGAACGGGCTATGTCGAGTCCAGAAGTGCAGCGGGTTTTAGAAACCTCACACGTAGACCAATACCTGGGAGAGAAAGGCTTACCTCCAGTGAGAGAACTCCGGGGGCTCATGGCGCTTGACAAAGCGGTGACAACGATTAAAGGTAAACTCACAAACTATCTGGTTATTCTCGACCAGCAAGATAAAGAGGTCGCCATAAGGCGGCGGAAAATGTTGATAGCACCCAATGAGGAGAGTAGGGACTTTCAAGAGCAAAAGATTGCCGATATTGAAGAAGCTAAGAAGAGGCTTTTAATAGAGGTCGCTGAGTTACACGAAGACTTACGCACCCAATTCAGTCGGATCCGTGAAACCATTCATCGGGTGGTCAATGAAGACACCACACTGGGTGCGAGGCTGCGGACTCTGTTCCGAGAGCAGGGTATCACCATAGCGAGCATTCTCACAGCGATCGGCCTCTTAATTTCCACTATCACCCTAGCCATTACTGGTGGTGGTGGTCCTACCCCACCGCCTGGCCCGCCACCTATCCCACCACCTGGCCCGCCACCTGGCCCTGGGGCTAAGGCATGGATTCGGCAGAAACTGAAAGACCTAGCGAGCCTTCTAGCCAGGCTAGCTGGTAAGGCTGCGGAGGCACTCCCAGGAATCATAGGCGGTATTATCTCCTGGCTTCTTAACTTCTTGAGTAAGGGTGTGGGATGGCTGGCTGGAAATCTCTGGGCATTAGTGGTTGCACTCGGTGGCTTGCTGCTGCTGGCTATCAGAGAGCGGCTAATTGCGGTGAACAAACCATAGGACCACTAGACCGACTGCGACACCCCCAGCAATGAGTGCTATCTTTTCATTTTGATGCTGCAGCCCAGCTGCCTTATCAGCTATGCTAGTGGTCGGCAGCGCTGGCTGAGCAATGCTGGGCAGCTCTACCGTCGGCTGTGCAATGGTGGGCAGCTTAGGGGCATTAATGGTTGTATTCAGGCCACGCTTTAGGCCTGGCTCTGCGACGACGATCATGTTGTTATATCCAGCTATCTGGCCAATGCGGAGCAGCATGTCGCTGGGGGCCATATACAACCCCGTTCCAAAGACATAATTAACTTCTGAGCTCGCGTTTTGTAGCACATCCTGATATCTTTTGATGGCCGCCGCGAGATCGACGGGCGCAGAGATGGCGTCTTCTACTAATACCAGGAAATGCTTCTGGGCATCAAACGCCGTTCCGGTTCCCAGAATTCGTGTTCTAGTCTGAGCCTGGGCCCCTAAGATGGCCCACACATAGGTTCGAATGCTGTCATTTATTCGCTCAACACCGGGGCGTGTGAAGCCCTGTGACTTGTTAAGAATGAAAGCCTGCCAGCCAGAATCAGCGTGAATATCGTCTTGTGAGATATAATCTATGTGTAGTATGTCATTTGTGGTTTGTTGTGTGAATGAATGGCGCTTTGGGTCATATACACCATCATGTCCATCAGGCAGGACGCGATAACCAGTGTTCGTCCAGTAAATGTATACACTCCCCAACCCGTTATTCCTCCCGAGCCGTCTCCAGTTATCATTCTGGGGAATTCCAAATTCCGCGCATATACGCTGATAGGCTCTTACATCGTAGGGATTTTCAAAGGCGTTCCAACCCTGGTCTTGTGGTAGAGCCACACGCATCTCTTTGAGGATTCGACGAATCTGGTAGTAGACATGGAATATGAAGACGGCTCGCGTTAGTGGGTCAGGGCCGGACAGATGCTCCTGCGCGGACACCCCACACCCCGCCGTGGCACACCATACTGCGAAGTTGAGTTGGTTTTGCCAGAATTGCATCGGATTGCTGTACCAGGCTTGCACGATCTGGTCTGACTCCACGTATGGCAACCGGTATTTTTCAAACATGTTGGGGAACTGTGTTGGAAAGGCTCCTTGGAGGTTGACCTGTATGTCCAACTTTGTGAGATCCTTTATTTGTGCAAACGGGTATACCCCACCCGTCGGGTATTTGGCGTCCTTATTGAACTCGTAAGCAGTCATTATTATTAGCTGTGCTAATATGTTTTTCACACTTAGCAACGTCCAACATGGGGAACCCATCCCCCTCAACCCGGTCCTAGACAATCGCGATGGTGACCTAGAGGTGGCTATCGTGGAATTGTTGTTCTACCCCGCGTGGGTTAATATTTCCGCGAAGCTGAAAAACAATTGGTTCAAACTTGATGATGAAGTTGTTACTATCCCCGACGGGTATTATGATGTCTGTGCTCTTAACAAACAATTCTTTGAGCCACGGAAGCTCTCTCTTTCTCTCAACCCCGCAACAGGCCTTGTAAGTCTCAGTGGTATAAAATCGGGGGTGGCCTTAGGGTTCGGAGGGCTAGGTGGGGTTCTTGGTTTCGGCATAGACTACAGAAGTGAGCGGTTCAATGAGGTGTTTACATTCCATGCGGAGAAGTTTCCTAAACTTATCATATATAAGGAGTTGTACATTCATCTCGAGGGCCTATCATCATATGAAAACCGTCATAATTCGCTTCCCTCCACACTCCTCCGGGCTGTACCTGTTAAAAAAGAGGAATGTAATCAAGGGAGACATGAGATTTTCTCTGTGCCTCATTATAAAAGGCTAGAAACTGGAACGGTAGGGGGAATAAGACTTTCGGTCCTAGATGAAAAGGGTAACGACGTGCCACTGGCATATCTAAGCTGCGTACTTCACATCAGACATGGTTGCTCCGTTGGGTATTTACCATCCTTATGAACTCGTAAATTATTACACATGCTAATATGTACATCACATTAACCAACATCCAGCGTGGGGAACCCATCCCCCTCAACCCGGTCCTAGACAACCGCGATGGTGACCTAGAGGTAGCTATCGTGGAATTGTTGTTCTACCATGCGTGGGTTAATATTTCCTATAAGCTGGGCAATAATGAGTTATGGGTGGAGGGTAAAAAGATTGTTATCCCCGATGGGTACTACGACGTATGTACCCTCAACAAGCAATTCTTTGAGCCTCACAAGTTTTCTCTGACACTGAACCCCGCAACTGGTCTTGTAAGCTTCAATGGTGCACATGACGCCGATATAATGGGAGTAGGCTTATCCTACACTCTTGGGGGATCTGAGTGGGACTTGTATGATACCAAGATTGTTGGAAAAGAGTTTCCCAGACTCCTCTTATATAAGGAGTTGTACATTCATCTCGAGGGTCTATCATCATATGAGAACCGTCATAATTCTCTTCCCTCCACACTCCTCAGGGTTGTGCCCGTTCAAAATGTGGAATGTAATCAAGGGAGACACGAGGTTTTCTCTGTGCCTCGTTATAAGAAGTTGGAGACAGGAACTCTAAACGATATTAGACTTTCAGTCTGTGATGATAAAGGCAAAGCTGTACCGCTGGCATATCTAAGTTGTGAACTCCACATCAGAAAACACAATGGCTGATTCAGAAGGTCCAGGAAGGCATCGCCCAAGAGCATGCTCTACCCTAACCTTTGCTGATTTGGCCGACACTATTGGGTGGCGGGAGCCGGGTCATAACTACAAGATCTATGGCCTCCAGCTCACTCCCCAGGGGGTCTATGCTCGTGCCGCCATAGACCATCCCGACGACGATGACTGGGATCTGCAGCTTGAGCTTCGCACGGGATATACTCACCTCGAGCCCAATGGGATACTTATCAGGTTAACTAACATGGGCAAGGTGTTTGTGAGTTATCAGGCCTGCAGGACAGTCACACGCCCCAACAAGTCTCCTGTTGTGACCTACCAGTCATTTCTGAAAATGCAGTGCGCCAGGGCTCTCTTCTATGCCGTATCGGTGACTGAGGCTAAAGTCCAGGGGACTAAATATTGTCTGAAGGCTGTTACAGATTGTAAAGCTGACCTTGATATGCTAGGTAAGCCTCCTAAGGAGTCAACCATCTATCTCGAGTTAGTTATTGGGCCTGTGGCACAGACAGAGTTAGCCCCAGTCCTTCCTGGGGTCTCTATTAAATGGAGTGCGTCATCACTCCCCAGGCATGTTGCTCTCGTAATCACTTCCGCGGCCGACGGAACGTGGGCGGCCCGGGCAACAGAGACGGACATTATAGTAGAGCTCGGTGAGGTTGCGGTAGATGAAATCATTTTTACTACCGTTACTGCTTTTGTCCGGCTTTTGTTCACTACAGGGTCGATTAGCACCGTTCGCATTGAACATTTAATATCTCAGTTGAAGAAGTAGGTTTGACGCGCAAAGAATAATGTCGCTCTATCCTACAATCGATACTAGTGACGGCGGTGCCTATCGTATTCAAGAGCTTACCCGTCTTCGGAAGTCTCTGGAAGATGAAAGGGACAAACGGGCTGCACTGTATAAAAAATATCGGCGTGCCGTTAATGCATTAGACGCTGTGGACAGCGCGATGCTGGCGGCTAGCCTTGGTATGGGGGTGGGGGGTGTTGGGCTTCTTACCACCGTTATCGCTGCCCCTATAGTTGTCGGGCTCGAGATAGCTGCCCTAGCTTGTGGAATCATGTCCGCTGGGAGCAAGCTAGCGTCCCGCAAACTAACATCAAAAGCTAAGAAGCATGATGAAATTTGCACTCTGGCGACGGCTAAGCTTTCTAGTATAGCCGACCTTGTTTCAAAGGCTTTGGATGATGGGAGAATTTCAGACGTGGAGTATAAAATAATTACAGCTGAAGAAAATAAATTTCACCAGTTGAAAAAAGATATTCGGAGCAAGGCGCCGGCGGATCTGGACGAAGAGACAAAAAAATCTCTCATTCTGAAAGGCCGAGACGCGGCACGGGCAGAATTCGTCAAAGCTTTAGGGTCGAAATAACCTGTATACACGATCAGGACAGTTTGGAACCACCCCCCTACTCCACTGAATGATCCGCCTCTGGATTTCAGTAATGCGCGGAAGGATATACTCCTCAGATAAACAAGGTGTGTATGAACATTTTTTCTCTCCCGCGTGACACGGTTGCTCGCAATGGTGGTTGGCCGACGAAATTTGCGCTAAGTCACACCTATAGGCCCTCTGGGCTATATTGAGGATCTAACTTCACCCCTTTATAGAGTAGCAGTTTGATTCCAGTCGTCTTTTCAAACTTCCAAACCATCCTATGAAGTGCGTCTAGTGTGCAACGCTCACACATCTCATATGGTTTCCTAACACCCCTCTCACAGAATATACACTCTTCTATCACCTCGCCCCGCTTTGCCTCATGCCAAGAACAATAAAGGCCGATGGTTGGGCGGCCGCAATGAAGTTCTTTGCCGAGCTTCGGCCACTCACATCCATAGGTCTCCATCTGTATGTGCCCAATAAGTCAGCCTCTAATTCGACGCGCCCTAATATTTTTCAGATATAACACCATAACGAAGAAAAAGCCGCCTAAACCATCACGCGAATTTAAAAAAAAAAAAAGAATTAAAAAAAATGCAAAAGTCGGCTTTGTGATTCGTTCCCCCACCCCTCTCAGAGGATGACAACAACCCGGGTTTTTATGCACACAACTTGCCATCCTCCGAGAGATGTGAGGTGTGTTGGTTAAACCACATGTATAGAGATTAGGCGACCCCCTTGTTGGTTGCTAATCGAAACGAAATACTAGCGAAACCTAGAAGGTGCCCGCATCCGCACTACGGCAGCCTAGAATATTGAATGGAAACCCGGGTTTGAGCATGCAAACCATTCAATTTCTAGACCTGCTGAGTGTGATGTGGTTTAACCAACTTGACCACGCCACCGACCGAAGTAACACCAACATTTTGTGGTTATATATCACTATTAAAATATGTAGTATACATTTGTATATAATTTTGTACATACATTTGTATATAATTTTTTTGTACATACAATGTTTTTTTTTCAATGTATGTTATAAAAAAGCAAAGAAATTAATAAAAGCTTATAAAAGTATATCACTGGCTCAACGCGCATTGATTAACTTCCACGTCACTTGTTAGCGGGGGAAATAAGCGTGCTGTGTGTAGCACATTCTGTTAACGAACGTGTGGTGGTAAAAAAAATAGCCCGCCGTTTTTTTGAGCTTTGTGGCTGCAGTGATATATCACACCGGCTTGTGTTGGGAGATATGACAGCTTTTCCAAAATATGTCTGAGTAATATATCGTGGCGGGCGGCTCGGTCGCCATGCGTGCGCTCCGGGATACAGAGGACGGCCCGGTCGGGCGGTCGCGCCCCGGGGCCCTGGGGGGTGGGGCCCCCGGGGGTTGGGTCCCTAGGGGGCTTTCTTTTGGCGCTCCTGTAGTGCCCCGACCCTTTTGGTCCCCGGGGGCTTTCTTTTGGCGCTCCTGTAGTGCCCCGACCTTTTTGGCCCCAAACCCCCAATTGACATCTACTAGAACTGCCAGGACAAAAGTACAAGGACAAACTAGCAAAATGATACTGTTGGAGCAAGGTATCCCCCAAGGAGGGGTTCTTTCACCAACATTATTCCTAGCATATATAAATGACATCACAAAAAACTTTCCAGCGAGAGTACACACATCCTCTTTTGCAAATGACCTAGCCATATGGACATCTGAAGAATATATTAGTACAGCTAACAGCAGAATACAGCAAGCCTTATTAGCGATAGAGGACTGGTCAAAATCATGGCTAGTGAAGATAAGTGAGGAGAAAACAACATGCACAGTGTTCTCCCTCTCAAATAAAACTCAGCAACCTAAGCTGGTATTGAATGGGAAAATATTGCACCATGAAGAAAATCCAAACTATCTAGGAGTCATCTTTGATCGTCGCCTGACATGGAAGACACAGGTTGAGAAAAATCGAACAAGAGCAAGGCAAAGAATGGCAATCATGAAAAAGCTTGCTGGTACAACATGGGGAGCAGATGAGAAAGTTCTCAAGAAGTTATATACTGGACGGGTGAGGCCAGTACTGGAATATGGCATTGCAGCTTGGGCAACAGCAGCTAAGTCAAACTTTAACAAAATAAGTAGAGTCCAATATCAAGGAATGCGAATCATAACTGGAAGCCTGAAGACAACGCCTATTAATGAACTAGAAAAGATCACTTGTTTACAACCAATGCAGGATAGAAGAGATAGCAGAGCCCAGCAACAAGCAGAAAATTTAGAAGATTGACAGACCACCCTATGTACAAAAGATTTAATGGTTTTGGAAAGGGAAGACTGAAGCGTAGCAACTTTGTAGAAACTGCAAAACGAAGGATTAGGGCAGATCCTATACTTAACATATCAACAGTCAAACCTATTTACAATGCACACAAGTTCCCAGCTTGGAGACAGCAGCAACTGCCTGAGATGATAGAAAACATTCCTGGTATTGAGAAAAAGAACACTCAGCATGAAACCGAAAGAAGAGAAATAACCCTAAACTACATAAAAGAACATTACCCAAGCAGCAATTGGACCCATGCATATACAGATGGATCAGCCAAAAATTCAATAGAGAATGGAGGAGGAGGAATTCTCCTAAATTTAAAAAATGGAGTGAAAAAAACACAGTCAGTGGTAACTGGAAAATTTTCAAGTAACTTCAAAGCAGAGGTAGAGGCTCTGAAAACTGCAGCAGAAATGCTCCTGATGGAGGAAAATAAAGAGAAGCAAATAGCTATCTTCACAGATGCAAAGTCAGCTGTCTCAATACTGAAGAGCAAAAACAGCACAGAACTAGCTGACCTAAGAGCAGCACTCCATGGTCTATGCCAGAAATCCAAAAAAGTTGTAATACAGTGGATCCCATCACATTGCAGTATGCCTGGAAACGAAGAGGCTGACAGACTGGCAAAAGAGGGTGGACGACTACCACAGCTTGACATAGACATAACCTATAATGAGGCAAAGAGGTTGATAAAAAGCACTTATAAAACCAAATGGGAATCAGAGCATCGAGGCCATCAGAAGGATGATGCATATTACAAACTCGACCGAAGAGAACAAGTAGCAATCTTCAGACTCCGCACAGGACATAACAGGCTGAAACACCACTTGTTCAATAAACTAAAGATAGGAGATTGTCACAGCCTCACATAGGGGCGGTAACCGACATAAAGTAAGAGACACTGGCGAAGGACTACAACTCCCGCTCAAGGGAAAGAAGTGAGTCACTCAAGGGCTTGAGTAATCCAGAGCCTTCTCGAAGGACTGGTCAGTGGGTCCACTGTCCCATGGACACTGATGTGGCCCGCCTATTACGGGGTCCACGAGAAACTCGGATAGAGTTACCACCCATGTCGGATTGCGACACGTGTGAAAGGGCAGAGACAGACAGGACATCGAGGAAGCAAGAGGGCTTACCTTAGAGGGACTCGATAGTTCAGACCCATGTGTATTTAGGGGTCGTAGACATATACATATGCTAGATAGTTGCTTAGAATTGTTTGTTATAATCATGTGTGATGTACAACCTCTGTGATACGCAACTTGTCGAGTGCGGGCTTGTTAAAACCCACTTCGCCAGCGCACTGTATATATTATATAATAAATGTTGCTATATTGTATCTCACGGAGTTTGTTGCCTGTATGAGCCCGAGTCCAGATCCCCTAGAGATCTAAGACTGTGACAGGCTATGTGGGGGCAATCGCCGGTTTTGGCACATGCTTTACGTTTCAGACAGCTCTTGGTTGCCAAGTAAAAAAATTAATTAAAGTATATCAAGGTTTAATACAGAACAAAATTAATAAAATACGTTGCAGCTATCTAGTAATGAACTAGTATTAGTCCCTCTTCACAAACATTGCAAATGATGTTAATATTATGAAATTTGACATGACTGTGACATTTACTTTGACTGTTACTAATTTTTTTTAATTCCAACATCAGATTGTTCCGCGAAATATCGGGTGTATGTAACCTGTCCTCCAACAGTGGCGAGAGAACAAGACTACATTCGAGAACTCAGGGAAAATAAGATGAGTTTCATTTCATGCTCATTGCAACCCTAAGCGGTACTTATCATCATCCATTCATGTAACATTTTTCTATGCATTGATTTGTATGAATATGCTAACCTCATAACCAACAAAACTTTTCATGTGTATTTGCTCATGTAAACATTAAGGGAAATAACTAAATTTTGTATTTCCCAACTATTTGCTAAGGGATTTAATCTCAGTAAAATTAACAACAACTAAAAGACAAAATGTCAACGTTAGAACAATGTATTGAGTTAGGTATTAAATTAGGATATAAAGAGGAAAAACTGTCAGAATGGGCACAGAAGACGCATTCAGAGAATATTGCACGAGAAGAAAGAGCAATGGAACGAGAAGAGAAGAAAATGCAAATGGAACTGCAGGCTGAAGAAAAGAAAATGCAACTGCAGGCTGAAGAGAAGAAAACGCAACTGCAGGCTGAGGAGAAGAAAATGCAACTGCAAGCTGAAGAAAAGAAAATGCAGATGGAACTTGAAGCCGCAGCCAAACAAGCCCAGTTAAATGCAGAGACACAGATAAGACTAAAACAAATGGAAATTGATTCCAACCTAGAAATATCAGTAAACAAAATGAGAAGTAAGGAAGAGGAACAAAAATACAACAAATATAAAGGCCTCGTGAAAGCATTCTGCTCAGGAGATTCTATCAGCGCGTACTTAGAAAACTTTGAGTGTTTAATGACCTACCATAAGGTCGCAAAAATCGACTGGTCATTTATTTTGATGAGAAATTTAGCACTAGAGCCCTTAAAAGTAATAGAGACAGTTCCACAAGATATGAGGAAAGATTACGATTATTTAAAGCAAAGAATACTACAACATTTCTCACTAGATACAGCAGGCTATCAACAACAGTTCGCAAAATTAGCCCCACAACCTAATCAAACCTTCATAGACTACGTGTCTACAGTTCAGGACATATGTACAAAGTGGATAACCTCAGCAAAAACTAATAACAACCATGACAAACTAAAAGAACTCATTATAATTGACAAAATTATTAATACAATACCGACACCTTTTTCTAAGTGTTTGAAACAAATGGATTGTAAAACTATCCAAGAGGTAGAAGCCAAGGGGAACGCATTTTTTACAGCGAACCGCGATATTTTCCATTTAAACATTAGCCAAAATGAAACAGCAGCAGTTACTAACACTAAATGCTCAAAACCAACTGAAAATAGATTTAAACAACACTCTAAATTCAGAAAACCAGTCAAGTGCCAGTATTGTCATCTGACACACGAAGAGTACGCAATGTGTGACAAATCACCGAATTATCCGCATCATCTCCAAATGATAGTGGAGAAACAAAAGAACAAGAGAAATGCGTATCAGAGAGCGGTCAAATGCTATTTTTGTGCCAGCTATGGACATTATTCAAAATTTTGTGAAGGACGAAAGATAATGAAGCAGGCCAATGCCGCACTAATTGAGACATCCTCAGATGAAGAGATTGAACAACTGAACGAATGTGACAACCAGAATGAAAGTTTGAGTGAGCTAGGGAATGCAGTGCAAATCATTGACACCATTACAGATAACAAATGTAACACCTGTAGAAAATTTCAGCTAGATACTACATTGTTATGCGGCCACACAATACCAGTTTCTAGCGAAATGGCCAACGCAGCCTTATCATCAACAGGTAAATTAAATTTCTCAACAGGTTTTGTAAATAATAAACAGTGCACATTAATACGCGATTCCGGGGCAACTCTGTGTGGAATTAAGAAAACATTAGTTAACGACAAAGACTACACACACAAATACGTAACTTGTCGCACATTCGCAGGCACAATCGAAAGATACCCCCTAGCACTTGTCGAAATTCGCACACCGTTTATATCAGGACTAGTATTATGTGCAGTCCTAGAAAATCCTGTTGCTGATATTATTCTTGGGAATCTGCCCAACATAAGATCTTGTTCTGAAAAGGAAATCAGAGATTGGGAACAAAATAACTGTATCCAGAACCCAAACAGCGATTCTAAAGGGAAACACCACGCGTGCTCGTCTCAAACTGCCAAAAGTACAAGGGAGACAACCAATGACGTAATTCAAAATGAATTTACCGAGGTGCAGAATGCAGGGGCGGTTGAATCTGTCAGTGATACCACCAACTTAAAACCTCGAACTGAGGATGCCATCGATGCACAAATTACGAAGCCTGTAAATGTGCAACAAAACACACAACACACTAACGTAATAACATGACAAACAACACACAAAACACACACCGACCAACTTCAAGAGTCACTAGAAATCATATCACCTAACACTACCACCACCGATTTTGTAAAAGAACAAAAAGCAGATCCTACACTTTCACAATACTTTCGACTAGTAGGACTTAAGCCAAAATTGACTTAAAATGCTTCATGGACATTTAGAATAAAGAACAATGTTCTAACTAGATTATATACCAGAGATCAGACCACGATACAGCAAGTAGTTCTACCTCAATCACATCGTAAGAAAGTACTAAATATAGCCCATGATTCACCTTTCGGAGGTCATATGGGTTACGAAAAGACTAGAGCCAGAGTCCTGAGCCAATTTTATTGGCCTAAATTTTACCAAGATATAAAAACCTATTGTAGATCATGTGATACATGTCAGAAACTGGTCAAAAAGGGAAAGAATCCTACGGCAGAAATTCAATCGACCACAACTGCCTCGAGGCCATTTCAAATTGTGGCAGTTGATTTAGTAGGTCCTTTGAACCACATCTCAAACAAAGGAAATAGATATATTTTTACACTTGTGGATCTATGTTCGAGATGGCCAGAAATGATTCCATTAAAATCTATCTCCTCTAAGGATGTAACGGACATATTTTTACAGATATTCTCCCGTTTTGGCTTCCCGGAGAAGATAATTTCGGATAGGGGAACACAGTTCATATCTAATGCCACCCAATCGGTAACTAAGTTACTAGGCATAAAACAATGTTTCACCAGTCCCTATCGACCGGCCGCGAATGGAATTTGCGAAAAACTAAATGGGGACCTGAAACATATGTTATCCAAAGTGACAGCTGAAAATCCAGCCGATTGGGATATACTTCTCCCAACGGTGCTGTTCGCATATAGAGAAGTCCCACAATCAAGCACAGGGTTCTCTCCTTTCGAATCGATATATGGAGCGAACCCAAGAGGACCTCTCACTATTTACAAAGATATAATATCACAACCTGTAAATACCCAATTACCAGTTTCCACCTATGATTTAGTCACTGACACCAGAGACAAAATCATTCGATCCTGTATACTGGCCAGAACATCATTACAGGAGAAAGGTTTTAGGTACAGGCAGTACGCCAACAAAGGGGCGAAAACGATTGTATTACAACCAGATCAGGATATTTTATTATTGCTACCTGACAAGAGAGATTTACTATCAACCTCTTGGCAGGGACCATTTAAAATTGTGAGAAGAATTTCGGAAGTTGACTACGAAATTTCTATGAATGGAAAATTGAAAATATTCCATGTAAATATGTTAAAACCATACTATTCTATAAAAGACAATGACACGAGTAAGCAGACGCAGATAACAAATGACAAAAACGAAACGAAAATTACCCAACTGAATGACACCTCAACAAACGAAGCATCGTTAACGACTCATTCTGGCGACAACGAAAACGACAAAAACATATTTACAGTACCGATAATATGGGATACCGACAACGATGACCAATTTGACGACATTTTGACAACTATTAGTCTCGACGACGACGACAATGACATTGAGGACAATTTACAAACAGTAGCATCAGTAGTAAATCAGACGGACGTAGACAACACGGAAATTCCAGTACCAATTATGAATGACGACAGTAGTATGAAGGACATACAAATCTCTGACACTCTGACACAACAGCAGCGACAAGACATTTTGTCTCTCCTTAACGACTATAAAACATCTTCTCAAACAAACCTGGACGGACTGACAAAATAACACATTCAATTGTGTTGACAGATCTGACACCGATCAAATGTAGACCATATTCTATTCCTTTACATTATAGAGCAAATTTAGACAAAGAAATTTTGGATTTAGAGAAAAATAGAATAATACAGAAATCTATGTCCCAGTATTCTTCGCCAATTGTCCTGGTGAAAAAGAAGGACCAAACGATTCGTTTGTGCATCGATTATAGAAGGTTAAATACGATAACCACAACAGATGCAGAGCCGATGAACAGCTGTGAAGACCTCATTTTGAATATGTCTCAATCATCCTTATTTTCTAAGCTTGATTTAGCGAAAGGTTACTGGCAAGTACCACTACACCCTTCTTCAAGACATATAACAGCATTCGCTACACCTCTGGGGTTGTACGAATGGAGATATCTTCCATTTGGTCTCAAGAACGCTCCCGCCACATTTGTTAGGTTAACTAGGTTGTTATTGCACGGCATTAAGGACGTGCAATCTTATATTGATGACACATGCATTCATTCTTCTAACATGACGTCTCACTTACTTACACTCCAACAAGTCTTTAAACAAATCTTTCTTTTTGGACTTACTATCAAACCTTCCAAGGTTGAAATAGGCTATAAACAGATAGACTTCCTTGGTCATAGAATTTCTGAAGGCAAACTTTTGACAGATGATAAAATTGTATCGAAAATTCTCAACCTAGAAGTTCCAACCACAAAGAAACCAGTTAGAAGCTTATTAGGTCTTATAAACTATTATGCAAAGTTTATACCAAACTGGGCAGAACTTACATCAGTTTTTTCTAATCTTTTGACAAAGGATCATCCAGAAAAATTTTGTAAAAGTACCCGCTTAGAGGATGCAATGTGCAGATTGAAATACATTTTTTCTAACCCACCAGTATTAACATTACCAAACATAGATATACCCTTTTTGTTGACCACAGATTCGAGCGCTATTGCAATTGGAGGCTGCCTAATGCAAGAAGTGCAAGGGGTGAGGCATCCTATACTGTACGTAAGCCGGAAGCTGAACAAGGCAGAGACCCATTATTCCACGGTGGAATTGGAGGCATTGAGTCTACTATTTTGTATACGCCGATTATCTAAGTTCCTCTTAGGTTCCCATTTTGTTGTGCTAACCGATAACTCACCATTGTTGGTACTTAAGCAAGGTGTTCCTAAAAACCATCGTTTACAAAGATGGAGTCTTCTTCTTCAAGATTTCGACTTCGAAATCCGCCATATCAGAGGCACTGACAACATTATTGCTGATATTTTATCGCGGCAAACGAATGCGCCAGCAGAATAACATTAGGCACATTAATAATTCGCCATACAAGAAGCTGTGATATTTTTAGTCTGTGGCATAGAACAGTGTACCTCTACACCTGCTGGAGAACTTTCATTTAGAATTAATATCACCCAAGTGAACAGATTACGTATAACACCCACGAACATGAAACTTTGAGAACCTTATACTACCAATTACCAAAGCTCTATAAACATTCCGAGCGAGACAGTATCTGTGAAATAATTTCAACCAGTGAACTGACAGTGATCATGAAAGCAGTAAGAACACTGTGTACTCGACATTAAGAACATTGTATAGTTGCTGTTGCTGAGACAGTGATCATGAAAGCAGTAAGAACACTGTGTACTCGACATTAAGAACATTGTATATTTGCTGTTGCTGAGAAACTATGCAAACAGCCGGAATAGAACGACGTCGATTACAACATGCAAGAGACAGCCATATTAACCGTTAACATTCATGGCACGACACACGGACATCAGGAGGACAACGCACACATCATTGTTGGATTTAGTTAATTAGTTAATTAATTAAGTAGTATTTAATATGTAGTATATTTGTATTGAATTATGTATATAAAATATGCCAACCTGTAACTTGTATATTTTCTACCATAATATTACAGGTATTTCCATTCATAAGCGAAATATCCTTCCTAATCACTTTTCTCTATTTAAATTATAAACCATTTTTTGAGTACTCGTACAAAAAGTACTTATTATCTTAAAGGGAACATATCGCCTAATGCGTTTTTTCTAAGGGCAATAAGACTTACCTCAACTTAATTTAGATATTTTAACTAAATACTATTTTGTATGAAAGATGCATGAATGACAGAGTGAATGAATTAAATGAGAGAGTGATATACTGAGCGGACAAATTGTACGCAAAACGTATTTATTTTAACTTGTCTGCGTCTTTTATGTAAAATGTGTTACTTGTCTAAATTGTTGATACATGTTTAGTTTTTAAGACACTACATCTAAGCGCCACTGCTTGGAATGCCCGGTCATGCATTACGCACAGTGGGGTAATTCATGATAAAGGATATCCCAACTCGTGACGCTTGGAGATAAACCACACATTGAGCACACACCTTATACAAAACTCAATACTGAACACTAACAATTAAAATACAGTCACTTTATTAGAAACAGCAACATATTAGTCAATACACTAACAAGCCAACAGGGACACATGTAGTCAGATGGGATAAAACAACAGCATAACTACATATTCAGCATTATACAACATACAAGAGTAAAAGTGTATCGAAATGCACACACAGGACAAGATTTGCATGTGCACTTAATTAGCCAAGACTTTTGTCTTGTTAATACTCTATTACACAGAGTTTAATTATCTTGGTATCAATGGGATACTTGAGAAGGGCGGGTTGTATAAACAACTAGGAAACGTCACGTAACTTCGGTCAGATAAGCATTTTTAAGGACACAGAAGAGAGAGACCTCTTCAGCAAATCATCGTGAAGTGGTGTATGGGAGAATACATGAGTGTTAATGCAGAGATGTAGGTTGCCAAGTTACTATCCACCAAACTACAAACACCGACTTTATGTGATTCTGTGACAGAATTAGTACAAAACTAATTACCTTATAATAACCCATCTAATCAGGGGGAAGAGGGGGACTCCTGTCACAGCCTCACATAGGGGCGGTAACCGACATAAAGTAAGAGACACTGGCGAAGGACTACAACTCCCGCTCAAGGGAAAGAAGTGAGTCACTCGAGGGCTTGAGTAATCCAGAGCCTTCTCGAAGGACTGGTCAGTGGGTCCACTGTCCCGTGGACACTGATGTGGCCCGCCTATTACGGGGTCCACGAGAAACTCGGATAGAGTTACCACCCATGTCGGATTGCGACACGTGTGAAAGGGCAGAGACAGACAGGACATCGAGGAAGCAAGAGGGCTTAACTTAGAGGGACTCGATAGTTCAGACCCATGTGTATTTAGGGGTCGTAGACATATACATATGCTAGATAGTTGCTTAGAATTGTTTGTTATAATCATGTGTGATGTACAACCTCTGTGATACGCAACTTGTCGAGTGCGGGCTTGTTAAAACCCACTTCGCCAGCGCACTGTATATATTATATAATAAATGTTGCTATATTGTATCTCACGGAGTTTGTTGCCTGTATGAGCCCGAGTCCAGATCCCCTAGAGATCTAAGACTATGACAGAGATACCGATGAACTGGTAAAATGACAGCAAAACATTTGCTGCAGGATTGCCCAACATATACAGAACAGAGAAAGATATTTTGGCCCACACCTGCTTCATTTGAGGACAAGCTCTATGGAGATATCAACAAGCTCAAGTTGACCGCAGCTTACTTTAACTACATACAGGTTGACATTTAAAGGTGCATGAAGAAGTAAACAGACTGCCACACTTCATACCACAGGTATGTCGGTTACAAAAGCGACCCAGAGGCATGAAATGGAATATTGCTTGGATAGCAAATCCATTATGTGGAAAGTCCAAATTGAAAGCTCGCTGTGTGGGCTTCATAAAAGGTGGAAAAGTGTCCTAGTGGCATGAAATGGAATATTGCTTGGATAGTAAATCCATTACATGGAAAGTCCGAATAAAAAGCCCATTGTGTGGGCTTCATAAAAGGTGGAAAAGTGTCCTAGTGGCATGAAATGGAATATTGCTTGGATAGCAAATCCATTACGTGGAAAGTCCGAATCAAAAGCCCACTGTGTGGGCTTCATAAAAGGTGGAAAAGTGTCCTAGTGGCACGAAATGGAATATTGCTTGGATAGCAAATCCATTACATGGAAAGTCCGAATCGAAAGCTCACTGTGTGGATGTCATCTGCAGACTGCATACTTCTGGTTTCCGGAAGAACAGCCTATGGTGAACGGAAGGCCCAATATACGGAAGTGAGGCTAAGCAGCCATGTGCAGGACGTGACGATTCCTTGGGTGAGCCCAGTACCAGAGCGCTATGTATCGGCTCTGCAAGTATGGAAGCCTCCTTGGATGGCGGGGAATGCCCATGGTCTGCCCCTGCCTTCCATTGAGGGCTGACCAGGATCTTTGGCAGTTCTATATGGGCCAGCTGGGATGGGGGATAACACCACAACAGTGAGAGTCAAACGTCCTAAGAAACCCCCGGGAAGGTTAACCCGGTCAACAAATGCCCGCAGAAGTCGGATGTGTCGTCCTAACGGCGCAAGAACGCAGCTCTGCTGTAAAGAGGCACAACACAATCACATCCGGAAAAAAACTCCGGATGAACGCAGAAGAAGAAGAAGAAGATTTATGAGTTAAAGACAAGACAAATGAAATTTATGGGTTAAAGAAACAACAAATGAGGTTTATGGGTTAAAGACAATACACATGAGATTTACGGGTTAATGACAAGACAAATGAGATTTATGGGTAAAAGACAAGATAAATGAGATTTATGGGTTAAATAAAAGACAAATAAGATTTATGGGTTAAAGATAAGACAAATGAGATTTATGGGTTAAAGACAAGACAAATGAGATTTATGGGTTAACGACAAGACAAATGAGATTCATGGGTTAAAGACAAATTAGATTTATTGATTAAAGACAAGACAAATGAGATTTATGGGTCTTGGTACGTTGAGTATTCTTCTCAGAAATCTTATTTCCGTTGTAATATTTTGGGTATATTAACAGAAATGTCAAGGAAAGAAAACAGCCTTAGGTGGAGAAATACTAGACAAGAGAGGCAGGGGAAGACAGAGAAAGATGTATGTGGAAAGCTGCAACAGCTGGGAAACAGATAACAAAACATGCAACATCTGTATCTCAACAATATCAGATAACGGAGGGTTGGAGAGTCACGAGTGCTGATGTCTACAACATATCAGGCACCTGAAGAAGAAGCTCCTCTAATGATTAATTAATTCTCTAATATAAAGAGTGGTGAGGAAGGGAGCTGTTCACTGCACCTCATGTGATGGTGATATCATTTAAGTGATGTTCTAACACCTCATATGATGGTGATATTGTTTAGGTGACTTTCTAACACCTCATATGATGGTGATATTGTTTAGGTGACTTTCTAACACCTCATATGATGGTGACATTGTTTAGGTGACTTTCTAACACCTCATATGATGGTGATATTGTTTAGGTGACTTTCTATCACCTCATATGATGGTGATATTGTTTAGGTGACTTTCTATCACCTCATATGATGGTGATATTGTTTAGGTGACTTTCTATCACCTCATATGATGGTGACATTGTTTAGGTGACTTTCTAACACCTCATATGATGGTGATATTGTTTAGGTGACTTTCTAACACCTCATATGATGGTGATATTGTTTAGGTGACTTTCTAACACCTCATATGATGGTGATATTGTTTAGGTGACTTTCTAACACCTCATATGATGGTGATATTGTTTAGGTGACTTTCTAACACCTCATATGATGGTGATATTGTTTAGGTGACTTTCTAACACCTCATATGATGGTGATATTGTTTAGGTGACTTTCTAACACCTCATATGATGGTGATATTGTTTAGGTGACTTTCTAACACCTCATATGATGGTGATATTGTTTAGGTGACTTTCTAACACCTCATATGATGGTGATATTGTTTAGGTGACTTTCTATCACCTCATATCATTTCCCTGGTGTATGCTATGGGACACCTTAACCTAAGATCATGACAAGATCAAGAAGTGAAGTGAAAAACAAAACAAATAAATATTTATGTCAAAGTTATCACAATCTATTACAACAGCTTCTCAATACGTTGTGGGCAAGAATGATGCCAGCATGACAGTTATCAACAACATATAATGTTCTGTTCAATCGTCAGATTATGTGTTGGCAACCATCACATGGGAGATGCATTACATAGATTAAGAGCAAAATAGGTCTAGTAAAAGCTGCATTTCAGAACATGAAAAGTATTGTATGCAATAAGTCACTGTCATTAATGTAAGAAAGAGTACTGAAGTGTTAGATAGAACCTGTTTTGTTGTATGGCAGTGAATCATGTAACATGAATGAACAAACTGAGAAGAACTTGGGATCAGTGGAGATGTAGTTGATGAGTTGAATGTTATGAATTCCTTGGACTGCCAGAGGAACTAACAACAATTTCCTGAAATAGGCTAATGAAAGTAGAACATTATGTACACTATCAGAGAGAGACAAACTGCATTCATTGGTCACATAATTCTAGTTAATGAGAAGAAAGGCATTGGAAAACATTTTGATAACTGGACATTTTGATAAGTGGGGGAAGAGGCACACCAAAAGAGATGATGTTGGATGGACTGAGACAGTGGCATGGAGGAATGTATCCCCAGATTAGTTGATCCAGAACACCAAGAACCGAGATCTGAGGAGCGACATGAACACTCATGCCAGTTGGCAGAGCACGTGACGATGATGAAGAACCAACATTCTGAAAGCTCACACAAATAATTAAAAAATAAGCTAACATCATTGAACACGAAACAATGCTAACATTATAGAAGACAAAACAATGCTAACATCATAGAACAAAAGACATTGCTAACATCATAGAAAAACTTCCACGATTTCTCTGTGTTTTTATTTCTCTAATTGGTCTCACCTTCTTTACACAGGTGCACTTTTTCCTTCAGTTCATCAATGTGGTTTTCAACACAGGAGATGTGCTTCACATCCAAGTTGCCGCAGATCTGTAGGACATACTCTTTCGCTTCATCATCATCTTTTGCATTACCCACACCAATGGATGCTGTCAGACCCACAATCTGAAAGCAGGTCAGAAACGAATGTGAAGTAGATATTATGGTAATCTTTCCCATGGAATAACAGGCACATGACAAACACTGGCCATTAATTTCAGGTGACGGGGATGCTGTCTCTGCGGATCTGTAGCCAGTATGAACCCCACCATCATCAACAGGTCACAATGAACATGGTATTCTTCTATCTCATGAAATTATATTCAAGAGAACTTAATACACTCGAGTGCATGGTCACAATATCAAGGTATACAAATTCATAAGGCAAAGACACATAGTGAAAATAAATCAAGCAAATGAAAAAATGATCTCAGTTTAGTTTAGTTAGTTTAGTGTAGTTGATGGATCAACATCATGGCACACGGGTGTAACCCATAAGTGCTCCGTTCTCCTCCCAACTCAAGCCTGAGCCTGGAGAAACTCAGCTCAGTGCACGAACTCCGTAGCACCGGCGAGGATCCTGAAATACTTTGTGTAGACTTTTAACTCAAAATTTTGCCCGGGCAGCGGCATTAGGCTACTCTTTTTTGATTTCCAACTGCCAAGGGATTTTTTACGTGCGCAATAATATACACGGGCGTCCGATCTCACTACCCAGAGACCAGGGGAAATATTACTAGAAGTTCATGTGAAATAAATCCTGGTCCTCACTGGGGCTTGAACCCAGGACCTCCAGCACTCGAGGCGGACACCATACCTCGAGACCATGCAGCACCCCCCCCCCCCCCCCAAAAAAAAAATTAATTAAAAAATCATACACCTGTTTATGTAACAATGTAGACAAAGATGGGGGAACAGACAGAGTTGTTTAAATAGAAAAAAAAAGGCAAGATAAGCTTTCATAACACCAGGAAATTTGTGGACGTCAAACAAGCATACCACCAAACTTAGAATGTTTAAATAAATACACAAGTAATGTTTGGTGCTCATAAAAATGTAGGGGTAAGAATTGGAGACTAGAAGATGCACCAGACAACATGAAAATTGAAAGCTATAGTTTTCAACTGGGATTCAAACCTGTTACCTCCAAATGATGACAGCGTCTTGATGCAGGAACAAGTGTACCTCGACGCATGACCAACTAGACACCATTAATTGCATTTGAATAATGAAGACACAAACCATAGATGGTACGATTTATTGCCTGGCATATTTCGCTGCATCTCATCAGGTACATACTGCAGAAATCACACAACATCTTCGTTATTCAAATTCACTATGGGAAAATGTTGTTTTGATTAATTGCATTGTGAATTGGTGTTTTTGTTTTTATCATTTAACTTCCACTTCCTGATTATCGAGGCAGATCTCAGATTCCTGTCCAAAAATGTCACCATCCCAGTGTTTTGATATGATGTTGTCAAGGATACCAGTCTGTTGTTGTCTCCTGTAGTCAGGTTTATGAAATGTGACTAAACTGACCTTTATGCTGCACTGATGATGAGGACAAGGCATGAATGTGAATGTCCCAGGTACTGTGATATCAATTGCTGACTCAACCGAACTCAACTCAACCCAACTCAACTCAACCCAACCCAGTTCAACTCAACCCAACTCTGCACTGATGTCAGCCTGGTCTTGTAACCCTCCAAACGTTCAGTATTTCAACAAGAATAAATATGTTCTGATTGCTCAGTATTTATCTATTTCATTTAGCAGTGCTGCTACATATTTTACTGAAGACTTTCTAGAAATTAGCAACATTTTATTATCGTGAGTAGATGTTAGGTGACTTAGGAGATGATAGACTGTGTACAAGTCTGTTGTCTGTTGTATTTGCTTCTCAATGGTCATATACTTTTGGTGAACTTACTGATCCTATCATTTTGCATCTTAATTTATTGTCATGTGACCAGTGTATTTGCAGTGCTAGCATTATCAGTGAACATTCTTGCATATGTGACATTATCTTGTGTTTTGTATTGTTTAACGTAGAGTTTATATTTCTGTTAACAAAACTATGGCTGTTTTCATTTGTCAACTCAGTATTTGTCTGTTAACTCATCTATGGCTGTTTTCATTTGTCAACTCAGTATTTGTCTGTTAACTCATCTATTGCTGTTTTCATTTGTCAACTCAGTATTTGTCTGTTAACTCATCTATGACTGTTTTCATTTGTCAACTCAGTATTTGTCTGTTAACTCATCTATGGCTGTTTTCATTTTCAACTCAGTATTTGTCTGTTAACTCATCTATTGCTGTTTTCATTTGTCAACTCAGTATTTGTCTGTTAACTCATCTATTGCTGTTTTCATTTGTCAACTCAGTATTTGTCTGTTAACTCATCTATTGCTGTTTTAATTTGTCAACTCAGTATTTGTCTGTTAACTCATCTATTGCTGTTTTAATTTGTCAACTCAGTATTTGTCTGTTAACTCATCTATGACTGTTTTCATTTGTCAACTCAGTATTTGTCTGTTAACTCATCTATGGCTGTTTTCATTTTCAACTCAGTATTTGTCTGTTAACTCATCTATTGCTGTTTTAATTTGTCAACTCAGTATTTGTCTGTTAACTCATCTATTGCTGTTTTCATTTGACAACTCAGTATTTGTCTGTTAACTTATCTATTGCTGTTTTAATTTGACAACTCAGTATTTTTCTGTTAACTCATCTATGACAGTTTTCATTTGTCAACTCAGTATTTGTCTGTTAACTCATCTATGGCTGTTTTCATTTTCAACTCAGTATTTGTCTGCTAACTCATCTATGGTTGTTTTAATTTGTCAACTCAGTATTTGTGACACACTATAAATTAGTATAAACAATATCAGCAAAATGTTGGTGTATCAGCGACAAAGTCAACAGCGAAGAACCAACAAACATTTACAGACCAAGAAGTGATGTCTGTCTTCATTGGAGAGTGAGTTCCCTTGAGCAAGATGGTGGGACATTTTTTCGTCCCGTAAAATGGAACGTGTTTTTTCCGAAATGTGTATGGATAGTAGTGCATCTTGTAACTGTATTACATTTTCTAACTAACCACGAAGCTGTCTGCAAACAACGGTGTCTTTGTACTGTACTATCTAAATGTGAGTGTGGAAATTTATTTTAAAATAAAAGAATTACAAGATTGGAAGGAATATCAAGATGAATTATGGAACAAATTTGCTCTCCAAATAACTGTAGAAAGAAAAACAAAAAACATAAATAATGAAAGAAAGAAAATGTGTACCTGCGGTAATGTGGTGTTTATCGATTCACCTTGGTTTCTGGCTTTTTTAATGTTCTCTTTTCTCTTAAGGTAATAACGCATGATTATATTGTATGATTCATTATATCGGGCATGATGGCACTCATCAAACACCAGCATCGAGAACATGTCTAGTTGCTCCTGGCCTTTCTTGATGAGGTGATTTTCTAAGATGCCAGGGGTCATAACAATGACATCAACACCAGGTATCATAAGATCCAGTTGCAAGCTGTTTCTGTCCTCCCCGGTCAAACTTTCAACCTTGAAATGACATATTTAATGTAATGTAATATAATATAATGTAATGTAATGTAATATAATATAATATAATATAATATAATATAATATAATATAATATAATATAATAATATAATAACACCTTGCTGTCTTGACAGACAATAGTTTGTTACATTGTGCTTCAAAAAGGCATAACTACAACCCATGGCGGTGACTGATCAGACCAATTTGTGCTCATCCACAATGGATGCATTTGAACACATGGTCATTTCCACCATAAAGCACAATCTTATGTCTCACATGCTCAGTGTGTGACTTATCTGCAATCATTTTCCCCTTTGTCTTTATTCCATTTCTGATCTTTGCCCTTCATGCAACACATTCAGCGGCGACTTGCTTCCAATGTGCAATATCAATGCCTGTATCAATCATGTCCCGCTTATACACATCTTTGTATCATAGTAGAGGCCGACCCTGAGATCTCTTACCCGTCTGTAATTCACCAAAAAGATTCCCTTTGGTATTCTACTGTCATCCATCCTCCTATCGTGTCCTGTCCATCTAAGTCTACGAAGACTGAGCATGCAACACACCGTCACACAACCTGATCTTTCCAATACTTCAGTATTTGTGATTTTGTCTTGCCACTTAATACCAAGTATTCTTCGCAGGCACCGCATATGAACGCTGTTTAAGTGTTTCTCTTGGTGTGAGTAAGTTGTCCAGGTTTCACTGCCATATAGAAGAGTACTAAGGACACAGGCTTGGTAAACAAGGACTTTTGTTTTGGCAGTAAGCTTCCTGTCCTCCCAGACTCTTTTTCTTAACCTGTTCATTATTGTTGCTTCCTTACCAATCCGGATGTTGATTTCTTGATCCAGGGATAATTTGCTATCTACCACTGATCCTAGATATGTAAAATGGTCTACCATCTCTAGTTCGGCGTCGTCAATAAAGATTGATGGTACCCCATGTGCACCTTGTGACATAATCTGTGTCTTCTTTTTGTTAATTGTTAAACCAAACCCAGAACAAGCATTGGAGAATGCAGATAGTAGATGTAATTCTTCCTCAGAGTGGGTCGTAATTACAACATCATCTGCAAAAAGCAACTCTCTGATTAGTACCCTGCTAATTTTGGTCTTGGCCTTCAATATATATATATATATATATATATATATATATATATATATATATATATATATATATATATATATATATATATATATATATATATCTTATATATAAAAGGCAATGTGTGTGGATATGTATGTCCTTTATGCGTTCGCGAACGGCCCATCCGAGTGAGATGAAATTTTCTACACGCCTTCCTTTCATTCCAGCGCAGCCAACTGTGATATTTTTTTAGTGTGAAATCGGCTGCTTACTTAATATTATTTAATATTTCATTTTTTATTATAATTTCTATATTGCGAAGGGACTTAACTCTATAAAAGTTATTTCAAGGGGCATAACTTTTAATAACTTTTCTGTATAGCTTATAGTCATATTGTTGCATCGTTTTCAAAGATTTATAAACTCTTTTTCTATAGTTATGTAATGGCATATGAGTTGTAATAAATAATGATATAATCTTTAAGGCATTTTCAAAGTTTTCATAAAAATAATGCACAATACATAACATTGTAACTCATCTTTTATTGCTTAAAGAGTTACCTACAGTCATGTCGGTGATTAACAACATAATAAATAAATAATAGTTACCTTATCTCTATCAAGTTTGAAGATTTTATATTTCTTTACACTGTCGCCAACTCTACGAAGACATGGAACAACTTCAGCCATTATTAAATCTACAGGCATATGCGTTATAATCCTCCTCCTCCTACTACACTCTTCCTCTTCCCCTCCTCCTCCTCCCTCTTCCTCCCTCCCTTCTCCTCCTCCACCTCCTCCTCCCTTTTCCTCCCTCTACCCCCTCCCTCCTCCTCCCTCCTCATCATTCCTCCTCCTCCTTCTCCCTCCACCTCCTCTTTTCTCCTCCCTCTCCCTCCTCTTCCTGCGTTCTCCTCCTCCCTCCTTCTCCCTCCTGCCTTTTCTTCCTCCTACTCCTCCTTCCTCCTCTCCCTCCTCCTCCCTTTTCCTCCCTCTACCCCCTCCCTCCTCCACATCCCTCTTCTTCCTCCTCCCTCCTCATCATTCCTCCTCCTCCTTCTCCCTCCACCTCCTCTTTTCTCCTCCCTCTCCCTCCTCTTCCTGCGTTCTCCTCCTCCCTCCTTCTCCCTCTTCCTCCTGCCTTTTCTTCCTCCTACTCCTCCTTCCTCCTCCCTCTTCCTCCTCCTCCTCTTTCCCCCTCCTCCTCCCTCCTATTCCTCCCTCCTCCTCCTCTCTCCGCCTATCTCTTCCTCCCTCCTCCACCCTCTTCCTAATCACTCCTCTTCCTTCCTCCTCCTCCCCTCCCCCTCCTCCTCCCTCCACATTCCTCCTCCTCCCTCTTCCTCCACCTCCCTCCCCCTCCTTCTCCCTCCTCCTCCTTCCTCCTCCTCCTCCCTCCACATTCCTCCTCCTCCCTCTTCCTCCACCTCCCTCCTCATCCTTCTCCCTCTCCCTCCTCCCTCCGCCTCCTCCTCCCTCTACTCCTCCTCCCTCCTCCTCCTAATCCCTCCTCCTCCCTCCTATTCCTCCCTACTCCCCCTGTCTCCTCCTCCTCCCTCCTCCATCTCCCTCTTCCTCCTCCCTCCTCCATTTACCCAAGACAGACAGACAGACAGATAGTCGGGAACGGGAGCTTATATGACTACTTATATGATTTAAATGAGATGCTCTCCACCAAGGGCTGGGCCAGGTCAGACAGACAGACAGACAGACAGACAGACAGACAGACAGACAGACAGACAGACAGACAGACAGACAGTCGGGAACAGGAACTTATATGACTACTTATATGAATTAAATGAGATGCTCCCCACCAGGGACTGGGCGAAGGCGGGCCGGGTCAGCTAGTATATATATATATATATATGTCAATCATGTGCCATGCCGGAAAGCATGGGCGGTCATGACTCGCCATTTCACTCGATCACCAGTGTCGTGGATCAGCTCAGTGTTCCTGTCTCGTCCATGCCATGTGACCAAGCCATCCAGGTATTTTCCTCTCGGTCTTCCTCTTGGTCTGTTCCCCTCGATCTTGCCAGTTGTCACTAAGTTCTCCAATCCATTTCTTCTCATAACATGTCCAAAAAATTTTGATTGTTTACGTCTAATTTCTCTAATCAGTTTACGATGTTCATTTGTCTCCTGTAGTACTTGGTCATTGGTTTTTCTGTCTGTCCATGGTATTCTTTGCATTTTCCTCAGAAACCACATTTCTGCAGCCATCAGATGCTTTTCAGCTTGACTGCTCATTGTCCAAGTTTCACATCCATACCAAAGAACAGGCTCTATGTATCCCCTCAACACTCTTTTTCTTGTTTCAATTGACATCTTTTTATTGGTCAGAATGTTTTTCATCTTGCTAAAGGCTACTTTTGCCATGGCGATTCTTGTTCTAATCTCTTCAAGGCATCTCCCATCAGATGTTATAACTGTTCCAAGATAATTGTACCGATTCACTTGTTGAAGAATATTTCCATTTACTTGTATATTACATTGTGGCACTTCTTCCTTCCTACTGACGACCATAACCTGAGTCTTTTTACAATTTAATTCTAACCCCAGTTGCTCACTGTGTACAACAACCGCATCTACTAATTGTTGCAGGTCCTGCTCATTGTCTGCAATTAATACTGTATCATCTGCATATCTAATGTTATTGATGTTTCGTCCTCCAATGCTGATTCCATTTATATCCTCTACATTTCTGAAAATATTTTCACTGTATAGGGAAAAAAGATCTGGAGACATCACACATCCCTGCCTAACACCTCTCTTAATTGGCTGATACTGTCCCACTTCATTATCAATCTATATTGCAGCTTGTTGTTTCCAATATATGTTTTTTATAAGTCTAATGTCTTTCCCATCAATTTGTAGATCTGCAAGCATATCCACCATGCTGACATGTCTAATGCTATCAAAAGCCTTTGTATAGTCAATAAAGCAAAGATGTATATCCTTGTTTACTTCTATAGCACGTTCCATAACTGTTCGCAGCATATACACAGCATTTACTGTACCCTTTCCTTCTACAAACCCGCATTGTTCTTCCCCTATTTCAGGTTGTATCTTCTTCCTCATTCTTTGCATGATAATTCTTAGCAAAATCTTTGTGATGTGACTCATTATACTAATTGTTCTATGTTGATCACATTCCAAGGTTCCTGATTTCCTTGGGATTGCAATAAATATAGAGTTACATAATTCAGGAGGTATATCTCCAGTATCATATAATGTGTTCAGCAGTCTGGTGACTTGATCTAGTACAAATTCTTCTAAAGCTTTAATCATTTCTGATGTGATGTTATCTGCACCGGGGGCCTTGCCAGCTTTCATATGCTTAAGAACATTTCGAACCTCCATCTCCAAAATTGGCGGTCCTTCATTATTAAATCTAATATCATACTGTTCGTCTCTGTTATCATCATAAAGGTGTTTCACATAATCTGTCCATACCTGTAGAATCTGGTCTTTTTCTATTATGATTTTGCCATCTTCAGTTTTTAGACACCCTGTTGATGTACTTGTTCTTTTATTAGTAAGTTCCTGAATTCTTTTGTGCACTAATTTGGTATTTTGACTGTTGTGTTGGCTTTCAATTTCTAAGCACTTTTCCTCAAGCCATGCTTCTTTTGCCTCCTTACATAATGTTCTGACTTGTCTGTGAATTTCTTCATATTTGACAGAATTATTTTTGTTGAGTCTTCTTGTTTCCATGAGGTGTAAAATTTCTTCAGTCATCCATTTCTTACGACCCACCTTCTTTAATTTTGGAATAGTTGTTTCTGCAGCCACATTGATTGAATTCTTCAACGTTTCCCATTGATCATCCACATCCTGGAATAGGATCTCTAGATCAGACAAAATTTCAAATCTGTTCTGTACTTCTATGTTGAATTTGTTTTGTATTTCCTTGTCATTACTCAATGTACACAAATCATATTTAGTGTTTCCTGTTATATACTTGACTTTCTTCAACTTTATCCTCAATGTTCCTGTGAGTAATCTGTGGTCACTATAACAATCAGCACTGGGAACTGTTTTTGCTATTGTTAATGCGTTTCTAAATCTTCTGCTAATCAGAATGTAGTCAATCTGGTTTCTAATCCTGCTATCAGGACTCCTCCATGTCCATAATCTTCTAGGGTGTTGTTTGAACCAGGTGTTTCCTACAATCATTTCCTGTTCTTTTGCCCACTCTACGAGTCTGTATATATATATATATATATATATTCCAATTCCAATTTTCAAAAACAAAAATTCCAAATTCGGCCTCGTCTAACCTGCTTCATCAGCTGTGGTTATTGTTGAGGTCCGTCGTTTTTGTGGGTCTATTCACCCTAATTCTTGTCTTGTGGGTCCTATCTCGGACTGGTTATGTAGCGTTTGTGTCTGTGACATCAGCTGGGGGGGGGGGGGGGGGGGGGGGGGGGAAATCGGTCGGCGGCTATCCTTTGTGCTCATCTGTTCTTGTGGTTTTCTTTGTTGGTGTAGGCTCCTGGCTCGTCTGGCTGCAGTCCTTATAAGGACTTTATATTAGGTCTTTTAGTCTCCTTTGTTGTGTATTGTCTGTAGGAGCTTTTCAACGTTTCTATTTTCCTTCTTGTACTTTTTTTCATCTTCGAGTTTTAGCTTCGGCCATTGGCTTTTTTCCTCCACGGTCAGCCATGGTTTTCTCTCTCCGTCTTCTATGTAGTACGAGTAGTCGGTATCCTGTTCCAAGATTACAGTTGGGTAATCTACTGGTCTCCTGAGTTTTTTTGGTTTCTTCTTTTCTCTTTCAATCCAGCACCTTTTGAATTCCTGGTATCTGAGTTTCTCCATCCTTGCCGACTCTCGTAGGTAAGCTCAGTGGGCCTCTCCATGTCGTTCTCAGAGTGCTCGTCTTGGTTTACTTCGGATGTCTGGCGGGCTAGTGTCGTGGCTGGGTTGCTAGCTTTGTCTAGCGGTTCCGGCTCGTCCTCTTGTTGGATATCATCTTGCGGTTCCTCTGTGTGCTTTTCTGTTTCTTGTGCTGGTTTGTTTTGGGTTGGCTCCCTTTCGATTGTTAGAATTTCTCTTACCGCTTTGATGTCTCGCAGAATCTCTTCATTTATCTTTGTCATCTGCCTCATATTCTCCACCTCTTGTTTGATGTCCCGCTGGATCTCCTTTATTTCGGCAAGAAGTTTCCCATTGTCGCTGGTTGGTGCCGATGTTTGCAGTAGCTTGACTTGCTTCATTAGCTCCTCAATCTGGCTTTGCAGTTGTTCTTTCTCGGCTTGTGAGATGCATGTTGCTGTCTCGCACTTCCGCATTGCTTCCTTGAATGGTGTCTTTGTGAAGGTGGCGATCTTTAAGACGTCTCTGTGTCTTTGCAGGTACGGACAGCCCAGGTATCTTGCTCCATGTTTGCCCAGGCAGTTGGCGCACTTTCTTTTGTTTTTGGGTGCTCGGAAGTCTGTGTCCAGCTTGGCCAGCGAACACTCCTTGAAGGCGTGGTGATCAGCGCAGTATCGGCATATTTCTGTCTTACTGCGACACGTAGCTCTACTGTGGCCGGCCTTCTGACATCTGGAACATTGTGTGATTCTTGGTATGAATCTCTCTGGTTGCTGCATTCTCTTTTTGAATGATGCTGTGGTCGGCATCTCGCAGCCCTCCGACGTCACTACTGCCAAGGCTGTAGGTATCTTGGAGTAGGTGAGAAGCCACTCCACCTTCAAGAATCGGATGTGAAGATTCTCTTCACATAGCTGCTTCAGGATTTCTTCATCTGTCAGCTAAACAGGAATCCGCTTGACAACCCATCGGACTGTTTTTGAGTCGGTGTTTCCGACTCTGGTGTCTTTCTCCTCCTTCTTCTCTGCTGTCTTGGTTCTTAACTGTGTTGGGCTGTCAATCTTCTCCCTCGTAGTAGCTTCAGTAATAGCTGTAGTATCAGGCTCTTTGATGCAGCTAGCAGGTGGGCTCTCGACGTTCTTCTTCTTGTTGTCAGCTCCCACGCTGCACATCTTGGCAACAGCGTGTTTCTTGTTGTTTGACTTTCCATGTGACATTTTCCCGCGTATCAGGCTTCTTGACAGGATAATGCGACTTGACTTGTTAGCGCTCGCAGTGCGAATAATGAACACGCACGCACGACGCATGTATATATGTATATATATATATATATATATATATATATATATATATATATATATATATATATATATATATATATATATATATATATATATATATACAAACTAGAATCAATTCTGGAAATAAGATATATTATGCACTACAACATCTACTAAAATCAAAGGCGCTATCTCGTAACATCAAGATCACAATATACAAAACACTGATCAGACCAGTTGTGCTGTATGGCTCTGAAACCTGGAGTACAACGAAAGGAGACGAAGCCTTGCTACAAACCTTTGAGAACAAAGTTTAAAGACTCATCTTTGCACCCATTAGGGATACACAAAGTGGAGAGTGGAGAAGAAGAAGTAACAAAGACATTTATGATCTGTTTAAGTCCCTGCTAATCACTGGTATCTTGAAGGCTAATAGACTACAATGGCTGGGGCATATAGAAAGAATGGAAGATAAGGAAACAAAACTCGCTTACACTCAGGAAATAAATGACCGTAGACCCCGAGGCAGACCAAGAAGACGGTGGAGAGATAATATATATACAGACCTACAAGCACTTGGAATCAACGATGGCAAGAGAAGGTCAACCAGAGAGACGAATGGAGACGGATTGTATCTGCAGCAAAGAACCTCAATGGCTCGGAACGCTGAAGAAGAATATATATATATATATATATATATATATATATATATATATATATATATATATATATATATATATATATATATATATATATATATATATATATATATAAAGGTACAATCTTAAACGTAATTTAAACAAAAATAGAGGGTACGTCCGACTACCGCGTCAGAAGTTATCAGGAGTGGGCAAGATACACTCACTCTACAGATCCACCAGCTAATAGAGCTATGCTGGCGAGAAGGACAAGTCCCATAGGATTTCAAAGATTCAAGCATCATTACACTGTACAAGAACAAGGGCGATCAAACAATTATAGGAGTATCCAACTTCTGGGTATCGTTGGGAAAAGTATTTGCCAGAATTGTTCTGCGCAAACTACAAGTCCTGGGAGATAAGTCTACCTCAAATCACAGTGTGGCTTTCAATGGAACTGGTGTACCATTGATGTGATATTCTCATTGTGACAGAATCAACCACTGTTTATTGCCTTCATCGACCTCACAAAGGCATTTTACTTAGTCAGTCGTGAGGGTCTGTTCAAGGCAATAAAAAAGAACGGCTGTCCACCAAATCTTCTGTCCACTGTGGAATCGTTCCACACAGGCATGAAGGGTATAATCAAGTTTGATGGTGCAACTTCTGAAGAGTTTGAAATCAAGAGTGGAGTTAAGCAAGGTTGTGTACTAGCTCAAACCCTCTTTGGAATATACTTTTCACTTCTGCTGAAGTATGCCTTTCATGATCAGGATGGTGGTATATACATTCACTCACGCTCAGATGGCGGCCTCTACAATGCTCAGAGATTGAAGGCCAAGACCAAAATTAGGAGGGTACTGATCAGAGAGTTATTTTTTTTGCGGATGCTGCTGCAATGATGCTGAGAGATGTTCAAATCAAGCATTTTAAATACTGCAAAAACAACATGTGGAACCACGAAAAAACGCAAAACACGGATAAAGAAAACAACAAGTTGGTGGAACGCAGAAGTAAAGAAAGCGGTAAAAGACAAAAAGGAAAAATATAAAAAGTGGTTGAAGAGCAAACAGGAATGTGATCGCATAGAATATAGAATAGTGAGAAGACATGTGAATAGAATAGTAAAGAGGGAAAAACAAAAAGACTGGGAAGATTATGGAGAAACCCTAAATAAAAACTACAAGGAGGCAACTATAAACTTCTACAAAAAGATAGGTGCAATGCGAGCCAGAGGAGAACCCTTTGACCCAACTGAAATAATTAACAGCGAAAATGGAGAACCAATAAGTGAACAAAAACAGATCCTAATAAGATGGAAGCAATAATTCGAACAACTTCTCAACATCCCATCAGATGTCACAGGAATTCAAGAGACTCATACAGATGTCACCGAAGAACTAGAACCAGACATACTAAAAGAAGAAATTATAGAAGCCATCAGATTAGCCCCATTGAACAAATCACCAGGACAGGATGAAATACCAAATGAACTAATTAAAGCAGCAAGAGAAGTAGGAACAGCGTGGCTACATAGACTATTCAATCATGTTTGGGTAGAACAACAGACACCACAAGATTGGGGAAATGCCATAATTATCCCAATTTGGAAAAACAAAGGCAGCAAAAGAGACTGCACACAATACAGAGGCATTTCACTGTTGAGTCATACTGGGAAAATAATTTGCAAAATTCTTGAAAAAAGATTACGAACTACTTTAGAACCCCAGCTAAGCGAAACACAACTTGGATTTAGGAAAAACAAAGGATTACAGATGCAATTTTTGCTCTTAGACAAATTATAGAAAAATCAATCGAATTCAATGAAACACTCTACTTAGCCTTTGTCGACCAAGAAAAGGCATTCGATAGAGTAGATAGAAACAAGTTGTGGCAAATCCTTAAACAATATGGAGTGAGTACACATTTAACAAACCTATGTAAAAGTTTATACAACAACAGTGAATGCATAGTGAGAGCAACTGGAGGACACTCAGAACCCTTCACCATAAGATCTGGAGTACAACAAGGTTGTGTCCTGTCCCTTCTCTTGTTCATAACATATATAGACAACATATGTAAAGAAACCAGCCAAGCAGAGATAGCAAGAATACCACATGAGGAGAACACAGAAGAAGAACCAACTGCAAATCTAACCATTAGAGAACTCCTTTTTGCGGACGACCAAGCACTAATAGCAAAATCAGAAGCTGAATTACAAGACCACATGAATAGTCTAAACGAAATGTGTAGGGAACATAACATGAAAATTAGCACAAGCAAAACAGAGGTAATGACTATAACTAAAGAAGAACAAACAACAACAATCCACCTAAACGAACATCCCTTGAAACAAGTGAAGAGTTTCAAGTACCTAGGAAGTATAATATCATCAAATGGCAGATCAGAAGACGAGATCGGAAATAGGTGCAATAAGGCAAATCAACTCATTGGACAAATGGCACCAATACTAAAGAACAAACATGTATCAATAACTACTAAGAAAGCACTTTACAACATAATCTTCCTGCCAACTCTATGCTACCAATGCCAAACCTGGACAATGACAGAAAAAGAGAAAAGAAAAATCACAACAACAGAAATGAGGTTCCTGAGAAGAATACTCACCGTATCAAGAAGAGATAAGATCAGAAATGAAGAAATCAGGACTAAAGTGGGGGTTAATCAGATTTTATCAGAAAACAGCAAGTCAAATGGTTTGGCCATGCAAGTAGGTTACTAGTCAACAGCATACCACAGCAAGCAATGATGTACAGACCAGATGGAAACAGAGGAAGAGGCCGACCACGTAAACGTTGGACAGAGGGAATAGCAGAGTCCATGGGAATATCGATATATGAAGCCCATAATCGGGCACTCTCACGAAGTTTATACTTCACCTCGACACCGCAAGGTACAAGAGGAACATGATGAGATGAGATGATGCTGCAATTACAACGCACTCTGAGGAAGAATTACAACATCTATTATCTGCATTCTCCAATTATGCCTTTTTGGAGGACAATGTAACTATTGTCTGTCAAGAAAGCAAGTTGCCACTGACTACATGTGATGGACAGCCCATTTTCTTCATTATTTCCTAAAGTTTTTGATGTTGTATACAGTGAAATGCTGTTGAATAATTCACAGAACATGAGAATAGGCTTACATTAATGTCTCTACACTTCTCCATTATTAAACGCGTGTTGAGTATGTGATCTCTTGTTCCTCTACCTTGTCTAAATCCAGTTTGAACCATATTAATCTCTTCTTCCATTTTCTTATGAAGTCTTCCCATTATGATTTTTAGTAGAATTTTACTTGCATGACTGATCAGGGCAACAGTTCTATAGTTGGTGCATAATTTCAAGTTGCCCTGTTTTGGTATTGGAATGAAGATAGTTCTCTTCCAATCTTTGGGCCATATACCATATGTCCATATCTTTTTACATAATGTATGATAGATTTTTATGCTTTCTTCTCCCCCCACTTTAATTAATAATGAAATTATTTCATCACATCCTGGTGATTTACCATTCTTCAGGTTCTTTATTGCCCATGTAATTTCATCAAGTGAGAGATCAGGTTATGTCTCTGCTGTCATTTGTTCATCTATCTCATTCAAATCCTCACAGTCATTCATATCATACATTCCTATGCAGTATTCCTGCCATTTTTCTAGAATTTCTCTCGATTCTGTTAGGGCATTTCCCAACTTGTCACAGATAACATTTAAATGAGGTTGAACATTTCTTGACAATAACTTCATTTCTTTTAACATTTCATAATTTCTTCCATTCTTATGATATTGCTCTTTTCTGGTACGGCAATCTTATATATGTTGGCTTTTGTCCTTTCTTGTGTTCTTTCTTAATTCTCGTGTTAAAGATGTATACTTCATCCTACTGTTATCGGTTTCTCCTCTTTTCTATTTCAGTTCCCTTCATTGTTTTATTAATTCTAACGTGTCTGATGTAATCCATGGCTTATGTTGCTTAGTCTTCGTTGGAATTAGATCTTTGGCTGCTGTTATCAAGATATCTCTAGCTTGTACTGCCAGTTCTACAGGTGCCATTTCCTCTTGTACAGACATCAACACCCCAAAATGACTCCTCACTTCTACGTTGTGTGCATCTGGTATTTTTGTGAGATCACAACGAAGTGGCCTTGGTCCTCAGGCAAGCTTTTTGAGTTTTAATTTCACGTCTGCTTCTAATAACTGATAATCTGTATAACAGTTTGCACTTCATAAGTTTCTTGCCAATGTTATGCTTGATCTCTATCTTCTTTGTATTAAAATATAATCTATCTGGTTTTTTGGCAGTAGTATCCGGGGACTTCCATGTGAATAGCCTCCTTGGGTGTTGTTTAAAAAGTGTGTTGGCTATCGTTAACTCATTTTCCGCGCAAAATTCCATTAATTTGTCACCTGCATCATTTCTGTTTCCCAATCCAAATTTTCCTAAGACGTGTCTCTCATTTTCAGCTCTTCCTGTAGCTACTTTTGCATTAAAATGGCTGCTATAATACAATGCATTATTTGAAACAATGGGTTTTAATGTTTCTGTGATTGCTCTAACTAATTTTGTTGTCTCCCATGTCCTTCTTTCTCTTTAATCTGTCCTATTTTCTTCTATCCCTCTCTGTAAAGGCCTATCATGACCTGCTAATTTAATCACCCATTGCAAGTTAAGACCTCACAATTGTCACTGGCATTAATTTCTCAATTGTCATCGAAACCTCTGCCAATAAACTGAACATTTATGTCATATAGTTGTCATGTCTGCTAACATTTTATGCAGATTCCATATCCATGCCACCAAAGTACAGTTAAATATCCATCTATTCCCTGGAACAGACAAGTTCAATGTTTAAACTCAACTACTTGGTTCTAACAAGAACCTACCATAAACTTTGGCATAAGAAACTTCTTAAGAACTTGGTACTGCTGCATGACAAGAGGAACCGTTCTAGCAAAGAATAACACCTTCCTTGACAAGTTCATGTCTGATGACAATGAAAACAACAAGTCAGAAACTATTCATATATTATTATTTTTGTTCAGTTTGTTTTATCACAGCTGCAAAGCTTTTCTTGTGTTCCCAAATGCTATATCTCATGACATCAAACTTCATCAAACTGACATATTACTTATTTTAGTGTTCTGTATTAGATTTGTAAAACCCATTTCATAATGTAAAGTTTTGTTACAACCCACACTACAATATTCATCACTAGCTAGCATGTAAATTGCAGAATGTCAATCTTATTGTGATCAGCAAGAAAGACTCTTCATCCTCCATACACTCCCCAGCTTCATGCACTGTTATACCCATGATGTGTTTAATGCCCGTGCCCCCGTCATGTTAGCCAACCACTACCTATTCTCTGAGACACTGTGGCTTCTATTGCTATTGTATCTACATTGCTCTCCTGTGGTTTCTATTGCTATTGTCTCTACATTACTCCTCTGTGACATCTATTGCTATTGTCTCTACATTACTCCCCTGTAACATCTATTGCTATTGTCTCTACATTACTCCCCTGTGACATCTATTGCTATTGTCTCTACATTGCTCCTCTGTGACATCTATTGCTATTCTCTCTACATTACTCCCCTGTGACATCTATTGCTATTGTCTCTACATTGCTCCACTGTGACATCTATTGCTACTGTCTCTACATTGCTCCCCTGTGACATCTATTGCCATTGTCCCTACATTACTCCCCTGTGACATCTATTGCTATTGTCTCTACATTTCTCCCCTGTGGCTTCTACTGCCATTGTCCCTACATTACTACCCTGTGACATCTATTGCTATTGTCTCTACATTGCTCTCCTGTGACATCTATTGCTATTGTCTCTACATTGCTCTCCTGTGGTTTCTATTGCTATTGTCTCTACATTTCTCCCATGTGACATCTATTGCTATTGTCTTTACATTACTACCCTGTGGCTTCTATTGCTATTGTCTCTACATTACTCCCCTGTGACATCTATTGCTATTGTCTCTACATTTCTCCCCTGTGGCTTCTATTGCTATTGTCTCTACATTGCTCCCCTGTGACATCTATTGCTATTGTCTCTACATTGCTCCCCTGTGGCTTCTATTGCTATTGTCTCTACATTACTCCCCTGTGACATCTATTGCTATTGTCTCTACATTTCTCCCCTGTGACATCTATTGCTATTGTCTCTACATTACTCCCCTGTGGCTTCTGTTGCTATTGTCTCTACATTACTCCCCTGTGACATCTATTGCTATTGTCTCTACATTTCTCCCCTGTGGCTTCTATTGCTATTGTCTCTACATTGCTCCCCTGTGACATCTATTGCTATTGTCTCTACATTGCTCCCCTGTAACATCTATTGCTATTGTCTCTACATTGCTCCCCTGTAACATCTATTGCTATTGTCTCTACATTACTCCCCTGTGACATCTTTTGCTATTGTCTCTACATTGCTCCCATGTTACATCTATTGCTATTGTCTCTACATTACTCCCCTGTGACATCTATAGCTATTGTCTCTACATTGCTCCACTGTGACATCTATTGCTACTGTCTCTACATTGCTCCCCTGTGACATCTATTGCCATTGTCCCTACATTACTCCCCTGTGACTTCTGTTGCTATTGTCTCTACATTTCTCCCCTGTGGCTTCTATTGCTATTGTCTCTACATTGCTCCCCTGTGACATCTATTGCTATTGTCTCTACATTACTACCATGTGACATCTATTGCTATTGTCTCTACATTACTACCCTGTGACATCTATTGCTATTGTCTCTACATTGCTCTCCTGTGGTTTCTATTGCTATTGTCTCTACATTTCTCCCATGTGACATCTATTGCTATTGTCTCTACATTACTCCCCTGTGACATCTATTGCTATTGTCTCTACATTGCTCCTCTGTGACATCTATTGCTATTGTCTCTACATTTCTCCCCTGTGGCTTCTATTGCTATTGTCTCTACATTGCTCCCCTGTGACATCTATTGCTATTGTCTCTACATTTCTCCCCTGTGGCTTCTATTGCTATTGTCTCTACATTGCTCTCCTGTGGTTTCTATTGCTATTGTCTCTACATTTCTCCCATGTGACATCTATTGCTATTGTCTCTACATTGCTCCCCTGTAACATATATTGCTATTGTTTCTACATTTCTCCCCTGTGGCTTCTATTGCTATTGTCTCTACATTGCTCCCCTGTGACATCTATTGCTATTGTCTCTACATTACTACCCTGTGACATCTATTGCTATTGTCTCTACATTACTACCCTGTGACATCTATTGCTATTGTCTCTACATTTCTCCCCTGTGGCTTCTATTGCTATTGTCTCTACATTACTACCCTGTGACATCTATTGCTATTGTCTCTACATTGCTCCCCTGTAACATCTATTGCTATTGTCCCTACATTACTACCCTGTGACATCTATTGCTATTGTCTCTACATTACTCCCCTGTAGCATCTATTGCTATTGTCCCTACATTACTCCCCTGTGGCGTTTGATACGGCCAACGTATTTCAAGACATGATAGTGTGTATGAACCAGGTTTCTTCAGTGTTCACATCTTGAAAGATATCAGTACTTTTTACCAATTCTTGGCATTCTAAGAAATTTTCTGTAACATTAAAATTTAACAGTCTCAATTTTCTTTTTTAATGTTTGTTGAAAAAAGTAATGATTCATATCTATTATGTTACCACAGAAAAGATGCATGTTCTAACAAATATTTACATTTTTGTTGTTGTTGTTATACATTGTTTGATACACACAGACAATAGATGTGGTGTTGTTATACATTGTTTGATACACACAGACAATAGATGTGGTGTTGTTATACATTGTTTGATACACACAGACAATAGATGTGGTGTTGTTATACATTGTTTGATACACACACAAACAATAGATGTGGTGTTGTTATACATTGTTTGATACACACAGACAATAGATGATCACAGTTTGTACTGCGGGGGGGGGGGGGGGGGGGGATATCTCCATGATGAAGTTGTTAAATAGCCTGCTTTATGCTCAGAAGAGATCATCCTGGGTACCTCTGCCAGGAATAACAAATGGGTGTTATAATATAAACAGTATACACTATTCACATGATGGTGGAAAATGCAAAATATCTACAACAATTGTTGGACATTGTAGCAGCAGAGAGCGCAATGAAAAGACTCTCCTTGAATACCAAGAAAACAGTAACAATTGTGATATCAAAAGAAAAGGTGACACAAAAATGTCAAATGGAAATAAAAGGCATAATTCTTAACCAACTGTATAATTTTAAATACCATGGGGCAATTATAACATCAGATGGAAGATGCACAGCAGAGAATAAGAACAGAATAGAGCAAGAAAAAGCTGCATTTCAGAAAATGAAAGTTCTCTTATACATTAAGTCTATATCATTGAATGTAAGACAGAGAGTGCTGAAATTCTATATAAAATCATGTTTTACTGTATGGCAGTGAATCTAAAAATGTAAATGAAATCAGGAAGAACTTGGAAGCAACAGAGATATGGTCCCTGAGGCGCATGTTGCGAATTCCTTGGACTGCTAGAGCAACTAACAATGACTGCTTTAAATAGGTTAATGAAACTATAACTTTATATTCAACAATAAGATTGAGAAACAGCTTTTCTGGTCATGTGATAAGAATAGAGGCTTTGGAGAACATTGTGATGACTGGAAATATGAAGGGGAAGAGAGGCTGGGACAGACCAAGAGAAATTATCCTGGGCGGTGGCATTGAGAAATATCTTCAGCAGTTGATCCAGAACACCAAAGACTGAGATCTGTGGAGAGACATGAACTCCTAGGCCAGCTGGCAAGGCAAATTGATGATGATGACTTGTCTGAACATGCCGGTACTTTCTTGTAAAAACTGACTCTAACTTCCTTTCTATGGTCTCCATGATGATTCTGTTATGAAGATTTAGCTGACACGACTAATTAATGTGTTAGTATGACAGTTGGTGCAGTGTTAAATTTCCTGTAATATTACACAGAGCTGATCCACGACTCTGGTGATCGAGTGAAATGGCAAAACATGACCGCCCACACTTACCTGCATGGCTGAATGATTGATTGATTGATTGATTGTAATATTACATAACAGAACCTAAGAGAAACACAGAAGTCACAATTCTGAAATAAACATACCAGATTGACCTTGCAGATGTGTGAGGATGATGTGAACTGCTATCAGAGTCTTGCCGCATCCTGTTGGAGCACAGATGATCGTATTGATTCCCTTCAGTGCTGCTTCCGCTAGCTCTTTTTGATACTCTCTCAATTCAAATGTTGGAGTTTCTAGATAAATCCAGTGAGTTGTATTATATTACTTATTACATTTCCAACATATCTGTATGTAAACAGAAACATGCAAATATTAACATTCTTTATGAACACTTAAATATCTAAGCTGCATAAGATGGCCTCAAAATTATTGGTAAACAGTAACTCTAGAATTTGTACAAATTTGCACCATTCTGGGAACAAAAAGACTGGCCAAAATGTCAATGACAACAACAGACGTGAAGAATAAGTTCAATGACAACAATGGACTACCATACATATATTTATGAAGAACCAGTTCAATGACAACAATGGACTACCATACATATATTTATGAAGAACCAGTTCAATGAAACAACAGACTGCCATATACATATATCTGTGAAGAATCAGTTCATTGACAACAGTTGAGTTGAGCTAAGAACCGATATTACTGCACTCAGAACATTCCCACATGCGCTCCGTCCCCTCATTCAACAGTCAGCGAAGAGTCACACTACTAATTGTTCCCACCGCTATCTGATTGAAAGTTCTCATGGTCTTCCCTCTCAGTTTTGAGATTCTACCAGAACCCCTGCCAATCCCCTGCAATCTCATCCTTTCAACATATGGGTTCTCAATGTTCTCCACCTCAATCTGTCTTCTCCACCTGGTCCCACAGGTGCACGACCACCTCTCCCTTGTCCATAGGTAATCTACCACCAAGAGGTACATTCCCTGTCAGCCTGTTCATGCCCCCCCCCCCCCCCCTGCCCCGCACTCCTGTGTGACCAGGGCAAAACATCCCTACAATTCTCACAATCTGTGACCTCTGAAGCAAGATGAGCCATTCCACACAAAACATTCCTTTCTCCACCTTATTAAGCATACTCCTTGAGTCTGTGATGAAGACAATATGTGTTGCAGTGATCTCCTCTAACCAACGGAATGCCGCTGTGACTGCTTCCACCTCCATTCTCATGCTGGAGGTCGTAGCCTCATATGCCAGACTCTCCATTTTTAAGAATCATCCATTAGCCTTCGCAATGAAACACCAACTACTCTGTCTATTTCTCACCACTGACCTATCTGCATAGATGACTATGTCACCTTGCTGTGTGTTACTCTGGATCAGCTGTTGCACCTCAAACTCAGTGTGGCCCGCTGCCCATTCTCTGCACTCACGACCCAGTGTTACTATTACATTGTGCCAGTCTGTCATGTCCTCCAGAACTTCAACCCACTCTTTTTCATGATTGATGGTCTCTAGATCACACACCTGACTTATAGATATTTCTGCCTGTGCCATCCAGGACCTGTCTTGTCTTAGTCTATGACCCCTAACCATTTTCATTGCTTCATGCAGAGGGTGATCTCTATCTGCAGCAACTCTCAGGTATCATTTGGCTTGAAATACCCTATGCCTATCCGCCATAGTTGGTAGCGCCAGGATATGCCTCATGCATATAATTGACATTTGCAGATGAGGTGCTGGTGTACAGACAGGGCAGTGACAGGGCCATCTATCCATCATGTGCCATGCCGATAAGCGTGGGTGGTCATGTTTTGCCATCTCACTCGATCATCAGAGTCGTGGATCAGCTCTGTGTTTCTGTCTTGACCAAGCCACATGGCCAAGCCATCCAGGTATTTACTTCTTGGACTTCCCCTTGGTCTCTTCCCTTTGATCTTGCCAGTTGTCACCAAGTTCTCCGAGTCATTTCTTCTCATAACATGACCTAAGAATTTTGACTGTCTAGTCTAATGTCTCTAATGTGTCTTTAACACATGCCCATTACTGTGGAGTGAGTGAGATAGTTAGTGAGTGTGAGTGAGGGTGTGTAAGTGTGTGTGTGTGTGTAAGAAAGAAAAAAAAGAGAGAGAGAGAGAGAGAGAGAGAGAGAGAGAGAGAGAGAGGAGAGAGAAAGAGAGAGAGAGAGAGAGAGAGAGAGAGAGAGAGAGAGAGAGAGAGAGAGAGAGAGAGAGAGAGAGAGAGAGAGAGAGAGAGAGAGAGAGAGCTTTGAACTGCATCACTAATTTTTACGTTACAAATGTATATGTACAATTTTTTCTCAACTGTTTACAATTTTGCGAGAATGCTCATGACAATCGTCACTGTATGTGTGTGTAAAGTGTGAGACTTTGTTCATACTAGTTTCAGTGATTATGTGAGGCATCATGTATGTTTCTAGAGTGAGGATGTGTGTGTGGGAATGTGTATGTGGGAGATATATGTGTGTGTGTGTGTGTGGGGGGGGGGGGGTTGTGTGTGGGAGGGTAAAGGGATGTGTGGTGGGTAGGGGTGTGTGAGTGGGTGAAAGATGTGGGTGTGGGATGTTTGGATGGATGGTTGGAAGTGTGTGGGTGTTGGTGGGTGGGGAATGTGTGTATGTGGGTGGGGAGGGATGTGTGAGTGAATGGGTGTGTGGGGGTGTGGGGAATGGGTGTGGGGATGTGTGTGGGTGGGGGATATTTCTATGTGGGTGGGATAAGTGTGGGTGGGTTGAGGATGTATGTGTGGGTGGTGAGGGTGTTTGTGGGTGAGTGGGAGATGTGTGGGGAGATGTGTGTGTGGGTGAGGGATGTGTTGGGGGATGTGTGTGTGTGGGTGGGGGTTGTGTATATGGGTGGGATGTTGTGTGGGTGGAGAGATGGGTGTGGGTGAGAGATGTGTGTGTTGGTGGGCGGGGGTGTGGTTGGTTGTGGATGTGTGGGTGGGTGAAGGATGTGTGTGAGGATGGGGGATGTGTGTTTTGCTTGGTGGTTGGGGTGTATGAGTGTAGGTGGGTAGATGGGAGACGTATGTGTTGATGAGCAGGTGGTGGATGTGTGGGTGTGAGTGGCTGAGGGATAAGTACATGAGTGGGGGGATGTGTGTGAGGGATGAGTGTATGGATGGGGGATGTTTGGGTGGGTGGGAAGATATGTGGGGGTGGGGGATGTGTGTGGGTGGTGGGGTGTGTGTGGGTGGTGGGGTGTGTGTGGGTGGTGCGGTGTGTGTGGGTGGGTGGGAGGTGTGTGTTTGTTGATGGGTGATGTGTTGGTGGATGGGGATGTGTGTGAGGGATGTGTGTATCGGTGGGGAGATGTGTGTATGTGTTGGTGGGTATGTGTGTGTATGGGTGGCGGTGTGTGGTTAAAGAATGTGTGGTTAAGGGATGTGTGGCTGGGTATTAGTGGGTGGAGGATATGTGGGTGAGTGGGTGGAGGATGTGTGGGTCAGTGAATGTGTGTTGGTTGGGGGATGGTGGGGGATGTGTGTGTGGGTGTGTTTGGGATGTATGGGTGGGTCTAGGGAGATTGTGTGGGTGGGTGCAAGATTTGTGTATGGGTAGGTGCGGGATGTGTGGGTTGGCAGGGAGATGTGTGTGTGTGGGTGGGGAATGTGTGTTTGGCTGAGTGGTTGGCATGTGTGGGTGAGGGAGGATATGTGGGTTATGGGATGGGTGGAGGATATGTGTGTGGGTGAGATGTGTGTAGGTGGAGGGTGTGTGCGTGTGTGTGTGGGTGGGTGGGGAATGTGGGTGTGGGGAATGTGGGTGTGGGGGATGTGTGGTGGGTGGGAGATGTGTGTATGGGTGGGGAGATGTGTATAGGTGGGGGATGTGCGGGTGTGGTGATGTGGGGGATGAGTGAATTAGTGGAGGAATGTATGTATGCCTGGGGTGTGTGTGTGTTCTTGGATGGGGGGTGTGGGGGATGGGGAATGTGTGGGTGGGTGGGGGATGGTGAATGTGTGGGTGGGTGGGGAATGTGTCTCATAACATGGTAATATACATTGTTTATGTTTACAACATTCATTTGACAATGTTTTTTCCTATGTGAATGTATTATGCACTATTGATGAACGAAAGATAAGTGATTGGAAGGGCCGAATGTAAGATGGGCCTGCGTGCCCAGTTTGTTACCCTTTGAAAATAAAGTCTGTTTGTTCATTCATTCGTTCGTTCTCTAATCAGTTTATGATCTTCATTTGTTTCTTGAAGGACTTGTTCATTGGTTTTTCTGTCTGTCCATGGTATTATTTGCATTTTCCTCAGCCATCAGATGTTTTTCAGCTTGTCTGCTCATTGTCAATGCTTCACATCCATATAAAATGACAGGTTCTATGTAGCACTTCAACACTCTTTTTCTCGTTTCAATTGATATCTTTTTATTGGTCAGTATGTTTTTCATATTTGCAAAAGGATACCTTCACAATGGCAATTCTTGTTATAATCTCTTCAAGGCATCTCCCATTAGATGTTATTACTGTTCCGAGATAATTGTAATGATTCACTTGCTTAAGAATATGCCCATTTACTTGTATACCACATTGTGGAATTTTCTTCTTCCCAGTGACGACCATAATTTGTGTCTTCTTACTATTCAATTCTAACGCTAGTTGTTCAATGTGTGCAACAACAGCATCTACTAAATTTTGCAGGTCCTGTTCATTGTCTGCAATCAAGACTGTATCATCTGCATATCTAATGTTATTGATGTATCGTCCCCCAGTATTGATTTCTTCCATGTCTTCTATATTTCTGAAAATAATTTCACTGTACAGGGAAAAAAGATCTGGAGACATTACACATCCCTGTCTCACACCTCTTTTAATAGGCTGATATTGGCCTACTTCATTACCAATTCTGATGGCAGCTTGTTGTTTCCAATATATGTTTTTTACAAGTCTAAGGTCTTTTCCATCCATTTGTAGATCTTCAAGCATCCTTATCATGTCGAAATGTTTCACTTTATCGAAAGCCTTTGTGTAGTCAATAAAGCAAAGGTGTAAATCTTTGTTTACTTCTATCAATCAATCAATCAATCAATCATGTGCCATGCCGGTAAGCGCGGGCGGTCATGTTCTGCCATTTCACTCGATCACCAGAGTTGTGGATCAGCTCCGTGTTTCTGTCTTGACCATGCAGTGTGGTCAAGCCATCCAGGTATTTAATTCTTGGTCTTCCTCTTGGTCTGTTCCCTTCGATCTTGCCAGTTGTCACTAAGTTCTCCAATTCATTTCTTCTCATAACATGCTCAAAATATTTTGACTGTCTATGTCTAATGTCTCTAATCAGTTTATGATCTTCGTTTGTTTCTTGAAGGACTTGTTCATTGGTTTTTCTGTCTGTCCATGGTATTCTTTGCATTTTCCTCAGAAAGCACATTTCCACAGCCATCAGATGTTTTTCAGCTTGTCTGCTCATTGTCCACGCTTCACATGCATATAAAAGTACAGGTTCAATGTAGCACTTCAACACTCTTTCTCTCGTTTCAATTGATATCTTTTTATTGGTCAGTATGCTTTTCATCTTGCAAAAGGCTACCTTTGCCATGGCAATTCTTGTTCTAATCTTTTCAAGGCATCTCCCATCAGATGTTGTGACTGTTCCAAGATAGTTGTACCGATTCACTTATTTAAGAATATGCCCATTTACTTGTATATTACACTGTGGCATTTCTTCCTTCCTAGTGACGACCATAATCTGTGTCTTCTTACAATTCAATTCTAACCCTAGCTGTTCACTGTGTGCAACAACCGCATCTACTAAATTTTGCAGGTCCTGTTCATTGTCTGCAATCAAGACTGTATCATCTGCATATCTAATGTTATTGATGTTATCGCCCCCCAATGTTGATTCCTTCCATAATTTCTACATTTCTGAAAATATTTTCACTGTACAGGGAAAACAGATCTGGAGACATTACACATCCCTGTCTCACACCTCACTTAATAGGATGATATTGACCTACTTCATTATCAATTCTTATGGCAGTTTGTTGTTTCCAAAATATGTTTTTTTACAAGTCTAAGGTCTTTTCCATCAATTTGTAGATCTTCAAGCATCCTTATCATGTTGACATGTCTCTCTTTATCAAAAGCCTTTGTGTAGTCAATAAAGCAGAGGTGTAGATCTTTGTTTACTTCTATAGAACGTTCAGTTACTGTTCTCAAACCCACATTGTTCCTCTCCTATTTCAGGTTGTATTTTCTTCCTAACTCTTTGCATGATAATTCTCAGCAAAATCTTCATGATGTGGCTCATTATACTAATTGTTCGATGTTGATCACATTCCAAAGCTCCTGATTTCTTCGGAAATGCAATAAATATAGAATTACATAATTCAGGATGTATATCTCCAGTATCAAGAGTCTGCGTGACTTGGTCTATTCCATATTCTTCTAAGGCATTGATCATTTCTGTTGTGATGTTATCTGTACCCGGGGTTTTGCCAGTTCTCACATGGTTAAGAGCATTCTGAACTTCCATCTTCAAAATTGATGTTCCTTCATTATTATTCCGATGATCATACTGTTATTCTCTTGTATCTTCATACAGGTCTTTCACATAATCTGACTACGCATGTAAAATCTTATCTTTTTCTATTACAATTTTGCCATCTTTGGTTTTTAGGCAACCCGTTGATGTGTGTGTTCTTTCGTTAGTGAGTAGTCGCTAACATCTTGAAATAATATTTCCATATCGGACAATGCATCATATCTTTCCTTTACCTCTACGTTGAATTTATCTTTTATCTCCCCACTCTTCAGTGCCCGTAGATCAAATTTTGTGTTTCTTGGTGTATATTTGACATTCTCTAATTTTATACGTATATTGCTCAAGATTAATCTATGGTCGCTGTAGAAGACTTACAGGTGGCAGTAAACAGGGTAGCGGAGTGGTGCAGGGACGCAGGGGCCGTTATAAACCCAGACAAGGCATCGGTTGTGTGGTACTCCCTGGATAACAGGATTGTGAAGGCAGTTGTCCCTTGTAGTATATTGAATGGATGTCCTCTTAGAAGAGAGAGTGAATTGAAGTACTTGGGTATCACCTTTGACAAGTATATATCTTTTAAGGATCATGTGGAGGCTTTGGTGGTGAAGGCTGGTAGGGGACTTAATGCATTGAGGGCTATGGCAGCAACAGGGGGAGAGCAGAGGATGCTTTACAGGCTCTTTTAGCAGATACAAGTATGGTTTGGGGCTGCTGACAGTATTAAAGAGCCAGCTTGAAATGTTGGAGGGCATACAGAATGTGGCCATGTGGGTGATCTTGGGGTGCACAAAGGACATCAATGACAACAGTATACTGCCACACACATATATCTGTGAAGAATCAGGTAATGACAACAATGGACTAACATCACATATATCTGTGAAGAATCAGGTAATGACAACTATGGACTGCCATACACATATATTTGTGAAGAATCAGGTAATGACAACAATGGACTGCCATACACATATATCTGTGAAGAATCAGGTAATGACAACAATGGACTGCCGTACACATATATTTGTGAAGAATCAGCTAATGACAACAATGGACTGGCATACACATATATCTGTGAAGAATCAGGTCATGACAACAATGGACTGCCATACACATATATTTGTGAAGAATCACATAATGACAACAATGGACTGATATCACATATATCTGTGAAGAATCAGGTTATGACAACAATGGACTGCCATACACATATATTTGTGAAGAATCAGGTAATGACAACAATGGACTGGCATACACATATATCTGTGAAGAATCAGGTAATGACAACAATGGACTGCCATACATATATATTTTTGAAGAATCAGGTTATGACAACAATGGACTGCCATACACATATATTTGTGAAGAATCAGGTAATGACAACAATGGACTGCCATACACATATATTTGTGAAGAATCAGCTAATGACAACAATGGACTGGCATACACATATATCTGTGAAGAATCAGGTAATGACAACAATGGACTGCCATACACATATATTTGTGAAGAATCACATAATGACTACAATGGACTGATATCACATATATCTGTGAAGAATCAGGTTATGACAACAATGGACTGCCATACACATATATTTGTGAAGAATCAGGTAATGACAACAATGGACTGCCATACACATATATCTGTGAAGAATCAGGTAATGACAACAATGGACTGCCATACATATATATTTGTGAAGAATCAGGTTATGACAACAATGGACTGCCATACACATATATTTGTGAAGAATCAGGTAATGACAACAATGGACTGCCATACACATATATTTGTGAAGAATCAGGTAATGACAACAATGGACTGTCATACATATATAGTTAGTTAGTTAGTTAGTCGACAGATCATCCTCATTGCACATCGAACCATTCAGTCCATAAGTGCTCGGATCCCCTCCTCAGCAAATCCTGCAGCGTGTAGCGGCTAACGACGCCAGTTCTGTGTTGGTTTATCAATCTTCTTTGGCTTCCTGCGTAGTGTTCTTGTTTGGCCACACCTCTTTTAATTTGCTGCTCTCGCAGTCTGGCCATTGTTGTAGATTCACAGTCATCACTTGGTTCTCGCAAAAGTCTTACTTCTCGTAGAGCATTCAGAATGTCGGCCTGGTCCATGGCGCGTCCGCCCTCCACAGTAGCCTCACCTGCGAGCTTGTCAGCCCGCTCATTTCCTTGTACTCCCGCATGCCCTGGCACGAAGATGAAACTAATCTTTGCCAGTCGAGACCGCTCCAGAGGCAGCAACCATTCTCTTCGGATCGACCCCTCCTCTATCCTCTTGATCATGTTCATTGAGTCGCTAAGGAAACAAGCCCTAGTGAATGTCTGTGTCTCGAGCCATGTTATTGATTTACTTACTGCCATGACTTCCATGGTCAGGCTACTTGTGGTTTCAGTAAAATCACCAGAGTCCTCCTTCACAATTCTCCCTCCGGCCCGAGCTGTAAAGGCCCATGAGCTTCTCACATGTCGGACGACTGACCCATCTGTGTAGATGACCGCGTCACCGTCTAGCGAATTTTCGAAAATCAACGCTTGTACTTCAGCCTCAACAGCAGCCGGATTTTCTTGTCTGCATTTTCTGTCAAGTTGGATGCAAACTGAAAAGGATGTGCAGAAGTCTGTTGGCACTTGCACCCACTCCTCGCCAGGTTCTAAGTCCTCAAGTGAACACACCTGTTGAAGAATGTCTTCGGCTTGACCCATCCACGACCGTCCTCTTTTTAACCTGCTGCCCTTCTCCTTCCTAATTTCACTATGCAGTGGATGTTGTGTGTTTGCGTTAATTCTGAGGTAGGCGCGTGCCCTGCAATCTTGTATTCTCTCTTCAATGGTTGGAAACCCAAGAAGGTAGCGCATCGCCCTGCATGCTGTATCTCTTGTACATCCAAGAATAATGCGCATAGCTTCATTCTGTATCCTTTCCATCCGTTCTATCTGCTTATGGCTGAGAGTCAGGATTGCCATTGCATACTCCAAAACAGACATGACCAACCCCTCGTACAGAAGACATAGATGGCGCTGCTCACAGTTTGCTGCCGCCATCACCCGCATCGCTGCCAAACCCCGCTTGGCCTTTGTTATCACCTGGTCTATGTGCACATTATAAGCAAGGCTTCGATCAAACCGTATCCCCAGGTAATTCATTGCCTGCGTTCTTTCCACCATCTCTGAACACAGCATTACAGTTGGTGTTGGAGTGTTGACAATATGATTATTCAACGAGAACCAAGTCACTGTTGCCTTTGTTGGGTTGACCATTGCCCCAGCTTCATCACACCAAGTACTTATGCGATTGAGTTCGGTTTGTAGTTCCACAGCAACCTCTTCTCTATCCTTCCCCTGACGATACACTAAAACATCATCGGCATATGACAATGTCCTGCCAGGTCCAGTGATCTGCTCACTGGTGATTCTCACTGTGTAGGCGTTGAACAGTACCGGAGATAATGGTGATCCTTGTGGTAGGCCAGGATATATTGTTGTTGGTTCCGAAGTCCAACTGCCACATCTAAAAACTACTTTCCGTTGGAAGAGGGCTGCAGCGATCCAACTAAGGAAGAATGGACTTATGTTTAGTTCGAGAAGCTGAAACATTAAAAAATCCAGTGGTACTCTGTTGTATGCGTCCTCAAGATCAATCGCTGCAGCAACGGTTTCAGTGCCTGAGTGGAAACCTTCATAGACATCCTGGGCAAAGACTGCTGCATTGGTCCAGGTTTCCCTTTTTGGACGGTACCCACCCAGGGTGGGTGGGAAAACACCTTGCCTCTCTAGTTGGCTTGATATTTTCTTGGCAATTACCTTCTCCAGCAGCTTGCCTATTGTATTCTGCATGGTTATAATTCGATATCCCTGAATTTTTTTGTGGTCTTTGTCAGGCTTCGGCAAGGGAATCAGATAGCAGTGTAACCATTCCTCCTTGATGCTAGCACCCCCTATACTGTTGTTGTACATGTCTGCTAGTTTCTCTAGCTCATTGTCGGTACACCTATTAATGTCATCGTATCTTATGCCATCAGGACCTGGAGCACTGTTTTTTGATCGTCGAAGCACAGCCTTGATTTCTTTCACTGTCACTGTGTCTTCATCCGAAGTGTCCTGGGCCTTGCATCTGTCTGAGGTGACCTCCTTGGCCAGATTTCGGCCTCCCATGTCTGTCTGGTTGCTTTGCTCAAGGTAGCGTTCAAAGAGGGCTTTGCCCTTGTCCTCGTCAGTCCTCTGCCAGATGAGGTCAGCACCTTGGAAGTCAGAAATGCTCTTATTCTTGACTACACCACTCATGCTTTTATGTAGTCGCCAGAACAATTTCAGTGACTTGTCTGTGCTTACTCTTTGACACACCTCTGCCCATTTTTCGCTTTTAACAACCTTGACCAGTTTTTTGAAGTAGCTTACTTTTGTGTGCATCTCTCTTTCTAAGTGCAAGCAGGGACTAGGATGACCAGCTCTGTTCTTCTTGGCATTTTGCCATCTCCTTACAGCACTACGCTTATCCACCCAAGCCTTCTCCACCTCGAAACTCCACCACGGTGGCTGCTCCCAGCTTTTTTTCCTGCCCTGAAACGTTCTGCGCTTGTCACGTCTTATTTTACTCACCACATCTTGCCCTGTACTGTCATACTGGAACGTCTTTACCTTTAGCTTGTGCTGCCTGGTTCTGCCTTTCTCCACCAGTATGCTGCACGGGTGGTGGTCGCTGCCATGGTGTCCTAGGACACCCCATCTACACACTGTAGTGAGTGAAGGTGAAACTAGCGCCAGATCAATAGCACTGTCCTCATCGCCCGGACGGCTTGCTGTTCTGGTGACACAGCCACTGTTGATACAAACCAGGTCGATGGTTTCCAGTGCAGTCTCGAGCTCCTCCCCCTGTGTATTGGATGAAGTGTTTCCCCATGATCTGCCTTTAGCGTTGAAATCACCACAGAAAATAACATTTCTCTCGTGGCCTAATATGCCACTTAAGCACTGCCACTTCTGGGCGTCCACACTGGCATTGCGGGCATAAACATTAACCACCACGAATGGTATACTGGAATGAACTCTCAACGCCTGTATTTGTATATTGTCACTGTCCCAACTGGACATGTCTAGCTCTGACGCCACCATGCTGTGGCGAACGAGAATCGCCATTCCCAGATGTCGTCTGTTGTAGAAACATTTGAAGCCGGCAATCTGGAGTAGCTGATCGCCCAGTCTCGTCTCCTGGAGTGCTACAATGTCGTTCCTGTAAACTAGGGTTTCTAAAATAGAGCCCCGTTGTTTTACACTGGCACAGTTCCAATATAGAATACGGATATTCCTGAGTCCTAGACGGTGACACTTGAGTCTAAAACGCCTCAAACCTCCACGCTTACCTTGCTTCTTTTTCCCTGCGTGGCTACCCCGCCGCTTCGGTATGTTGACTGCAGACCGCACGAAGAACACACGTTGTTCCGCCATGTTGAAAAAACGTAAACACAGACTTTGAAAACCACACACGCTGCTGAAAATTCACTCAAAGATGGCTTCGCTCGATGCACGAACTCCGTAGCACCCGCGCAGATCTTGAGTAGAAACTCCTGGTTTTACATCCTGGCACACCAATTACACGCAAGAGATGAATAAATCCATCCCCTACGCGAAAAAGTTAACGAACACAAAAGTCATACATATATATCTGTGAAGAATCAGGTAATGACAACAACGGACTGCTATACATATATATTTGTGAAGAATCAGTTAATAAAAATAATTGTTTAAAAGTTGTCAGGGTCGACTTCATTGCACCGGGTTTTTATCCCCTATGGCTCAATTTCTTTCCGCAGCAAACTGCCGAAAGCATCACACGAACTCCATAGCTCCAGTGACGACCCCAGGAGTCTCCGAGAAAAATGCACTCGTGAACCGAAGGACACAGCCTGAAATCAAACCCCCAACCTTCGGAGCCCAAGTCAGATGGCTTGACCACTTCATCATGGAGACTCCCTAGAATCAGTTAATAGGCAGACCAAAAACAGGATTTAAGGTGAGTGCCATGTTTAAGGTACTTTGGCCCAGCTTCGCACTGGATAATCTAAGATCTGTGTGTGTGTGTGTGCGTGCGTGCGCATGTGTATGCGTGTGTGTGTGTGAATTTAGGTTGGTAGGTAGATAAGCAGGCAGGCTCTCAGACAGACAGACAAGCAGACAGACAGACAGTGTCTTTCATTTCACCTATGATATATGTTTATATAATATAAAGGAACTTATTGCACACCTTCAATTCTACACCAACAATTCACACCAACAATTCTATACCACAACTAAACCCACCAAAACTAGCAGCACAAAGAGAATGACAAGCATTAATTGTTTCACGTTACCTTCAGGCGTGGTCTCCTCATGCATGGGCTCAACATCTTGCAGTGGTCGCCAGTCCTCATACATAGTAATACAGGAACGTTCCACATTTCCACTGTTAAGCCATGATTGTATGCCAACTGATTTTGATTCCTGCTCAGACAGGAGAAGTGTTTCTTCCAATCCTGGTCATGGAATCAGAACAACATTCAGTCACTGATTGCTATCCCCAGGTGTAGTCAGTGCATGTGTATTTGCAAGAAAAATGCTGGGAACAAAATCAGCCAGTTTATTGCCTTCATCGACCTCACAAAGGCATTTGATTTGGTCAGTCGTGAGGGTCTATTCAAAGCACTAAAGAAGATTGGCTGCCCACCAACTCTTCTGTCATTGTGGAATTGTTCCACACAGGCATGAAGGGTATAATCAAGTTTGATGGCTTAACTTCAGAAGAGTTTGAAATCAAGAGTGGAGTTAAGCAAGTTGTGTACTATCCCCCACCCTCTTTGGGATATACTTTTCACTTCTACTGAAATATGCCTTTCGTGATCAGGATGACGGTATATACATTCACTCACGCTCAGATGGTGGCCTCTATAATGCTCAGAGATTGAAGGCCAAGACCAAAATTAGGAGGGCACTAATCAGAGAGTTGCTTTTTGTGGATGATGCTGCGATTACGACCCACTCTGAGGAAGAATTACAACATCTACTATCTGCATTCTCCAATGCTTGTTCTGAATTTGGTTTAACAATTAACAAAAAGACACAGATTATGTCACAAGGTGCACATGGTGTACCATCAATCTTTATTGACGACGCCGAACTGGAGATAGTAGACCATTTTACATATCTAGGATTGGAGGTAAATAGCAAATTATCCCTCGATCAGGAAATCAACATCAGGATTGGCAAGGCAGCAACAACAATGAACATGTTAGCAAAAAGAGTCTGGGAGAACAGGAAGCTTACTGCCAAAACAAAAGTCCTCGTCTACCAAGCCTGTGTCCTTAGTACTCTTCTTTATGGCAGTGAAACCTGGACAACTTACTCACACCAAGAGAAACGTTTAAACAGCTTTCATATGCGGTGTCTGCGAAGAATACTTGGTATTACGTGGCAAAGACAAAATCACAAATACTGAAGTATTGGAAAGATCAGGTTGTGTGACGGTTTCTTCCATGCTCAGTCTTCATAGACTTAGATGGATAGGACATGTTAGGAGGATGGATGATGGTAGAATACCAAAGGATATCTTTTTTGGTGAATTACAGATGGGTAGGAGATCTCAGGGTCGGCCTATACTACAATACAAAGATGTGTGTAAGCGGGACATGATTGATACAAGCATTGATAATGCATATTGGGAGCAAGTCGCCGCTGAACGTGTTGCATGGAGGGCAACTACAGAAATGGAATAAAGACAAAGGAGAAAATGATTGCAGATAAAGCACACATAGAGCGTGAGAGACGTAAGATGGTGCACAATGGTAGAAATGACCATGTTTTCACATGCATCTACTGTAGGCAAACATTTTCAGCAAGAATTGGCCTTACCAGCCACACTCGCCACAGCCATGGGCCGTAGTTATTAAGCCTTTTTGAAGCACAATGTACCACAACTATCATCTGTCAAGACGGAAAGGTGCCAATGTGTATTTGTATCTCCAACCCACTGTTTCATAATCTGTGATTCGAACCTTCCCCACACAGCTTTCCCTCTGAGCACTGGGCTGGAGACTGTTGATAATACAACACGTGCAACCCATGGAGGAAACATGACCCACCTGGGTCTCATCACAGTCAGGAAACATGACCCACCTGGGTCTCATCACAGTCAGGAAACATGACCCACCTGGATCTCATCACAGTCAGGAAACATGACCCACCTGCTCTCATCACAGTCAGGAAACATGATCCACCTGGCTCTCATCACAGTCAGGAAACATGACCCACCTGAGTCTCATCACAGTCAGGAAACATGACCCACCTGAGTCTCATCAGTCACAAAACATGACCCACCTGGCTCTCATCACAGTCAGGAGACATGACCCACCTGAGTCTCATCACAGTCAGGGAACATGACCCACCTGGGTCTCATCACAGTCAGGAAACATGACCCACCTGGCTCTCATCACAGTCAGGAAACATGACCCACCTGGCTCTCATCACAGTCACGAAACATGACCCACCTGAGTCTCATCACAGTCACGAAACATGACCCACCTGGCTCTCATCACAGTCAGGAAACATGACACACCTGAGTCTCATCACAGTCAGAAAACATGATCCACCTGGGTCTCACCAGAGTCATGAAACAGGACCCACCTGGGTCTCACCACAGCCAGTCTGTAGGTGATGTGCTGAACCTTGACCCAGTGACATCCTGATACACCTCTCCACAGACGTGGAGTTCCAGTACCGCTCTTGCATACCCCCATGGTTTCTCAGGTTGGAGAGGGGAAGAAGAGCTCATTGCACTCCTCTAGGGCTTTCTATCTTTAACCTGTTTTCCACATTGCCACAAGCTTATTACAGAGAGTCATGTGTTTAGTTAGTACTATCCTGTGCAGTTTATATTTCTAGCCCTCGCGTAAATCATGTTTTATATGTTTATGTTTAGTAATTGTAAGGGAAAAATTGATAGGGGATAATTGAGCATGAAATAAAAGAAGTTAAAGTCATAAAACATATCACTGTGCTAATTTGCTGCAAATATATTTTCTGTATATTCCAAATATTTGAATGTTGCAAATACCTTGGACTCATAGTAACTAACGATAGCCTGGAAGAGGCTAATGAAACTAGAACATTATATACAACAATAAGAAAGAGACAAATAGCTTTCTTTGGTCATGTGATGAGAAGAGAGGCATTGGAGAACATTGTGACAACTGGAAAGATCAATGGGAAAAGAAGTAAGGATAGACCAAGAGAAATGATTCTGGATGGATTGAGACAGTGGCATGGAGGAATATCATCCAGAACATCAAAGACTGAGATCTGTGGAGAGACATGAACACCCATGCCAGCTGAAGGGCACTTTCTGATGATAATGATGATGATATTTTCTGATGTTGTTATTTTTATTTACATATTATATCTTAAATATATATATATTACTATTAGATTCCAATGAGTAACTGAAACTAACATTATTTAACTTACTTTCATTAATAAAACTGGATGTAAAATCTGAAAATTCATCTAAGACACGCATAATTGCATCACCATCAACGCTGCTGTTGGCCATGACACCTCCAGTATTGTCACCGGTGTGAGTGTGCCTGGGGTCTGCTGGAGAAGACATTGTTGACACCATGAAATATTGGAAGCAAAGGCAAGGAACAATCATTCTGACACACATAAGGTGTTTAGACTATTTATGATAAACTTCCAATTTGAATGCAGTTGCGTTTGTTGGGTGTTTGATTGTTGTCTTTTAGTGTCACATTGTTTTAATACAGGAAATGCCTAAGTTTTGTACTGTCATTTGTTGATGTAATTATTTTATAAGAAGCTGACAGAAAAGCTGAGATGGGTCTCCACAATCACAAATCTCCCACATCAACTGTAACATGTCTATACAAACACAAATCTCCCATATCAACTGTAACATGTCTATACAAACACAAATCTTCCATATCAACTGTAACATGTCTATATAAACACAAATCCCCCATATCAACTGTAACATGTATATACAAACACAAATCTCCCACATCAACTGTAACATGTCTATACAAACACAAATCTCCCACATCAACTGTAACATGTATATACAAACACAAATCTCCCATATCAACTGTAACATGTCTATACAAACACAAATCTCCCACATCAACTGTAACATGTCTATACAAACACAAATCCCCCATATCAACTGTAACATGTCTATACAAACACAAATCTCCCACATCAACTGTAACATGTCTATACAAACAGAACTGTAACGTGTCTACACAAACAGAACTGTAACATATCTATACAAACAAAACTGTAACATGTCTACACAAACAGAACTGTAACATGTCTACACAAACAGAATTGTAACATGTCTACACAAACAGAACTGTAACATATCTATATAAAGAAAACTATAACATGTCTATACAAACAGAACTGTAACATGTCTACACAAACAAAATTGTAACTTTTCTATACAAACAGAACTGTAACATATCTGCACAACAGAACTGTAACATGTCTACACAAACAGAACTGTAACATTTATATACAAAATACAATAGCATGTCTACACAAACATAACTGTAACATGTCTATACAAATACTATAGCATGTCTACACAAACATAACTGTAACATGTCTATACAAACACTATAGCATGTCTAAGAAAAGTCGCTTAAAAGTCAACAGGGTCGACTTCATTGCACCGGGTTTTATCCCATATGGCTCGGTCTCTTTCCGCAGCACAGAAAGCGTTGCATAAAGCACGAACTCCGTAGCTCTAGTGACGACCCACAGGAGTCTCCGAAAAATTTCACTCGTGAACCGAAGAACGCAGCCCGGAATCGAACCCACAACCTTCAGAACCCAAATTAAACAGCTTGACCACTTCGCCACAGAGACTCCCCATAGCATGTCTACACAAATATATCTGTAACATGTCTATACAAATATAACTGTAACTTGTCTATACAAACAGAAGCTTGAAAAAGAGTACTCTGACATGTCTCTTGACTACATAACACTGTCTACATTCACATGAACTCTAAACATCCTCTCCTTACATGTTGGTTTACAGAACACATCCCCTCCCTATATGTTGGTTTACAGAACACATCCCCTCCCTACATGCTGGTTTACAGAACACATCCCCTCCCTACATGCTGGTTTATAGAGCACATCCCCTCCCTACATGCTGGTTTACAGAACACATCCCCTCCCTACATGCTGGTTTATAGAGCACATCCCCTCCCTACATGCTGGTTTACAGAACACATCCCATCCCTACATGCTGGTTTACAGAACACATCCCCTCCCTACATGCTGGTTTACAGAACACATCCCCTCCCTACATGCTGGTTTACAGAACACATCCCCTCCCTACATGCTGTTTTACAGAACACATCCCCTCCCTACATGCTGGTTTACAGAACACATCCCCTCCCTACATGCTGGTTTACAGAACACATCCCCTCCCTACATGCTGGTTTATAGAACACATCCTGTCCCTACATGCTGGTTTACAGAACACATCCCCTCCCTACATGCTGGTTTACAGAACACATTCCGTCCCTACATTCTGGTTTACAGAACATAGACAACAAACATTACCCTACCCTGATTACGCTGATCTGTGTTTTCTGGCTTCGGCTGCACCAAGTCTGGTCTTATTTTGCTTACAGCCTCCAAGAAAACAAATGGCCAGTTTGACTTTGCTCTTGTTTTCAATATCCCTGCAAACAGTACCTGGCAACATGTATGGGGATCGTTGCCTTCTCTAGCTTGTTTGTGAACGTGCTGTTGTAGGCGGCCATGATCACACCAAGAGAATGAAACAACACACATTTAGACAGAAATAACTACAGGCTCAGATTTTCAGCATATTAACTAAGTTTAAATGTTTAATTTACTTCTGTGCCGTTCTGACATTCATGATTCTAGAAACACAACATGTACAGGATACCTACTCTTTCCTAAACTGTCCTCTGATTGTGTGCTAGAATTTGTATCTGTACAACTTCCTGTGACCATATTTGTAAATACACACAGTAGAAATTACACTGTAACACTGTCAGTGTGACTGACATAGCAGGCGTCTTGATGTCTAGTTTTCTGTGTTCCTATGTCTATGGTCACATACATATGACAGTCATGGACCATGTGACACACTGTCTAGAAGACAATTGGGCTTTTGAGCTTACATATTACAGATAAAGTGTGAGTGGACACTGGACAGCCGATACTGGACAGTCAACACCAGACAGTGGATACAGGACAGTAGATACTGCTATTAAAGACACCTTCTTCTTCTTCTTCTTCAGCGTTCCGAGCCATTGAGGTTCTTTGCTGCAAATACAATCCGTCTCCATTCGTCTCTCTGGTGGACCTTCTCTTGCCAGTCGTTGATTCCAAGTGCTTGTAGGTCTGTACATGTATTATCTCTCCACCGCCTTCTTGGTCTACCTCGGGGTCTAGGTTATTTATTTCCTGAGTGTAAGCGAGTTTTGTTTCCCTATTATCTTCCATTATTTCTATATGCCCCAGCCATTGTAGTCTATTAGCCTTCATGATACCAGTGATTAGCGGGGACTTAAACAGATCATAAATGTCTTTGTTACTTCTTCTTTTCCACTCTCCACTTTGTGTATCCCTAATGGGTCCAAAGATGCGTCTTAAAATTTTGTTCTCAAAGGTTTGTAACAAGGCTTCGTCTCCTTTCGTTGTACTCCAGGTTTCAGAGCCATACAGCACAACTGGTCTGATCAGTGTTTTGTATATTGTGATTTTGGTGTTACGAGATAGCGCCTTTGATTTTAGTAGATGTTGTAGTGCATAGTATATCTTATTTCCAGAGTTGATTCTAGTTTGTATTTCTTCCCTTATGATGTTGGAGCAGTTGAAGATCGTACCCAGGTATTTGTATGTTTCCGTTCTTTTAATGGTCATATTATCTATTTGTATGTGGCCAGAGTTTCTAGCCATTCCGTCTCTTGAAATTACCATATATTCTGTCTTATCTTGGTTGATAACCAGCCCCATCTGTTGGGCTTTTTCCTTTAAGTGAGTCAATATTTCCAATGTCTTTTGTTCACTTTGCCCTATAATATCTATATCATCTGCATAACCAAGCAGCTTGGATGTTCCTCCAATATCACATTCCTCCTTTACCTTCCTTACAACTTTCTCTAGAGCCAGATTGAAGAGTAGCATGAGAATACATGAGACCTGGAGAAGCAAAGTCTTTATTGGTGTTCTAAAAACTGGAACATATTGTGACAACCGGAAAGATTTGCAGAAAGAGAGATTGAGGAAGACAGCGTGAGAAGAATCTTGACAGTCTTGTGTCATGGCATGGAAGGGAGTCAAAACACGAATTGATCCATGCTGTCTGAGATCGCAATTTGTAGAGAGGCATGATCACCCTCACCAGCCAGCAAGGCACTGAATGATGATGGTAATGTTTTTGCAAGGACGTGATGTTGTGTGTTTGCATGTTGGTTGCCTCTTGTGTAGTTAAAGTATTGGTTGCCTGACTGTCACTCTATGCTTCAGATGGTACAACGCAGGTGGCCACTGTGTGAATGGTAAGTTTACACAGGTGTATCATCCCTTTCAGACATTACGAGGACTTGCTGTTCAGGTCCTGCAGGTGTCTGAGCTCATGAGAGAAGACATGGTATGTCTTCTATGCTATGAGAGATGCTAGACTGACAGCCAAACTTTCACCAACCAATGAGAGATGCTAGACTGACAGCCAGACTTTCACCAACCAATGAGAGATGCTAGACTGACAGCCAGACTTTCACCAACCAATGAGAGATGCTAGACTGACAGCCAGACTTTCACCAACCAATGAGAGATGCTAGACTGACAGCCAGACTTTCACCAACCAATAAGAGATGCTAGACTGACAGCCAGACTTTCACCAACCAATGAGAGATGCTAGACTGACAGCCAGACTTTCACCAACCAATGAGAGATGCTAGACTGACAGCAGGACTTTCACCAACCAATGAGAGATGCTAGACTGACAGCCAGACTTTCACCAACCAATAAGAGATGCTAGACTGACAGCCAGACTTTCACCAACCAATGAGAGATGCTAGACTGACAGCCAGACTTTCACCAACCAATGAGAGATGCTAGACTGACAGCCAGACTTTCACCAACCAATGAGAGATGCTAGACTGACAGCAGGACTTTCACCAACCAATGAGAGATGCTAGACTGACAGCCAGACTTTCACCAACCAATGAGAGATGCTAGACTGACAGCCAGACTTTCACCAACCAATGAGAGATGCTAGACTGACAGCCAGACTTTCACCAACCAATGAGAGATGCTAGACTGACAGCAGGACTTTCACCAACCAATGAGAGATGCTAGACTGACAGCAGGACTTTCACCAACCAATGAGAGATGCTAGACTGACAGCAGGACTTTCACCAACCAATGAGAGATGCTAGACTGACAGCAGGACTTTCACCAACCATTGAGAGATGCTAGACTGACAGCCAGACTTTCACCAACCAATGAGAAATGCTAGACTGACAGCCAGACTTTCACCAACCAATGAGAGATGCTAGACTGACAGCAGGACTTTCACCAACCAATGAGAGATGCTAGACTGACAGCAGGACTTTCACCAACCAATGAGAGATGCTAGACTGACAGCAGGACTTTCACCAACCAATGAGAGATGCTAGACTGACAGCCAGACTTTCACCAACCAATAAGAGATGCTAGACTGACAGCCAGACTTTCACCAACCAATAAGAGATGCTAGACTGACAGCCAGACTTTCACCAACCAATGAGAGATGCTAGACTGACAGCAGGACTTTCACCAACCAATGAGAGATGCTAGACTGACAGCCAGACTTTCACCAACCAATAAGAGATGCTAGACTGACAGCCAGACTTTCACCAACCAATGAGAGATGCTAGACTGACAGCCAGACTTTCACCAACCAATAAGAGATGCTAGACTGACAGCCAGACTTTCACCAACCAATGAGAGATGCTAGACTGACAGCAGGACTTTCACCAACCAATGAGAGATGCTAGACTGACAGCCAGACTTTCACCAACCAATAAGAGATGCTAGACTGACAGCCAGACTTTCACCAACCAATGAGAGATGCTAGACTGACAGCAGGACTTTCACCAACCAATGAGAGATGCTAGACTGACAGCAGGACTTTCACCAACCAATAAGAGATGCTAGACTGACAGCCAGACTTTCACCAACCAATAAGAGATGCTAGACTGACAGCCAGACTTTCACCAACCAATGAGAGATGCTAGACTGACAGCCAGACTTTCACCAACCAATGAGAGATGCTAGACTGACAGCCAGACTTTCACCAACCAATGAGAGATGCTAGACTGACAGCAGGACTTTCACCAACCAATAAGAGATGCTAGACTGACAGCCAGAATTTCACCAACCAATAAGAGATGCTAGACTGACAGCCAGACTTTCACCAACCAATAAGAGATGCTAGACTGACAGCCAGACTTTCACCAACCAATAAGAGATGCTAGACTGACAGCCAGACTTTCACCAACCAATGAGAGATGCTAGACTGACAGCCAGACTTTCACCAACCAATGAGAGATGCTAGACTGACAGCAGGACTTTCACCAACCAATAAGAGATGCTAGACTGACAGCCAGACTTTCACCAACCAATAAGAGATGCTAGACTGACAGCCAGACTTTCACCAACCAATGAGAGATGCTAGACTGACAGCAGGACTTTCACCAACCAATGAGAGATGCTAGACTGACAGCCAGACTTTCACCAACCAATAAGAGATGCTAGACTGACAGCCAGACTTTCACCAACCAATGAGAGATGCTAGACTGACAGCCAGACTTTCACCAACCAATGAGAGATGCTAGACTGACAGCAGGACTTTCACCAACCAATGAGAGATGCTAGACTGACAGCCAGACTTTCACCAACCAATAAGAGATGCTAGACTGACAGCCAGACTTTCACCAACCAATGAGAGATGCTAGACTGACAGCCAGACTTTCACCAACCAATGAGAGATGCTAGACTGACAGCCAGACTTTCACCAACCAATGAGAGATGCTAGACTGACAGCCAGACTTTCACCAACCAATGAGAGATGCTAGACTGACAGCCAGACTTTCACCAACCAATGAGAGATGCTAGACTGACAGCCAGACTTTCACCAACCAATAAGAGATGCAGACTGACAGCCAGACTTTCACCAACCAATGAGAGATGCTAGACTGACAGCCAGACTTTCACCAACCAATAAGAGATGCAGACTGACAGCCAGACTTTCACCAACCAATGAGAGATGCTAGACTGACAGCTGCAGGACTTAATTCAACCAATGAGATATGTCAGACTGACAGCAGAACTGTTGTCAACCAATGAGAGATGCCACAAAGACAGCAGGATTTTTGCCAAGCAATGAAAGATGCCATAAATAACAACAGGACTTTATCAACCAGTGAGAGATGATGAACTAATAGCAGCATGGATTTTGTCAACCAATGTATACATAGGACCAAGACCATACTCCAGTGAGTACATAGACTAAAATGTTTGGGTAGAACAACAGACACTATGAGACTGGCAAAATGCCATGATTATTCCAATTTGGGAAAATGAAGGCAGTAAAAGAGACTGCACACATTTCTCTTTTGAGTTATACTGGAGAAATATTTTGCAAAATTCTTGAGAAAAGATTACAAACAACAATAGAACCCACGAGCACAAGTAAAACAGAGGTAATGACTTACACCAAAGAAGAAAGATCAACAAAGTTTCATCTAAAAGAACACCCCCTGAAACAAGTAAAGAGTGTCAAGTACTTAGGAAGTATAATATCATCAAATGGCAAATCAGAAGACGAGATCGAAAATAGATGCAATAAGGCAAACCAACTCACTGGATAAATGGCACCAATACTAAAGAACATAGATGTATCAACAGTTACTAAGAAAGCACTCTACATCACAATCTTCCTACCAACTCTAAGCTACCAATGCCAAACACAGACAATGACAGAAAAAAAAAGAAATGAAAAATTACAACAGAAATGAGATTCCTGAGAAAAATACGCAATGTATCAAGAAGAGAGAAAATCAGAAATTAAGAAATCAGGACTAAAGTGGGGGTTATATCAGCACTAGATTTTATTAGAAGGCAGCAAGTCAAATGGTTTGGCCATATGACTAGGTTACCAACTAGCAGTACACCACAACAAGCAATGATGTACAGACCATACAGAAGCAAAAGAAGAGGCCGACCACATAAACGATGGACATAGGGAATAACAGAGTCCATGGGAATCTCAATACATGAAGCCCATGAACGGGCACTCTCCCTCTGTTTATACTTCGCCTCGACACCGCAAGATTCAAGAGAAAAAAATTAGATGAGATGTGATGAGATGAATGTATAAGAAGCCGTTCAACAACACATAATTACATATAGCTGTTAACTCTACATAACAAATGAAAGTTACTGTATTTGAGAGTTCATAGCCAAGCAGCAAACATAAGTAAAGTACAGTAATGGAACTCTTCTATGCCTTGAGGTATATTGAGTATATAGTGTAAGTCTCATGTTTCTATAGACCAATCGTCAGTCAATGGGTGAAGTGGTCAGAACCACACCAGCTGCCTTTACTTCACTGAGCATGTCCTGGGTGCCACATATCATGGGATCAAACTGTCCAGTGCCATATATCATGGCATCAAACTGTCCAGTGCCACATATCATGGCATCAAACTGTCCGGTGCCATATATCATGGCATCAAACTGTCCAGTGCCACATATCATGGCATCAAACTGTCCGGTGCCATATATCATGGCATCAAACTGTCCAGTGCCATATATCATGGCATCAAACTGTCCAGTGCCACATATCATGGCATCAAACTGTCCAGTGCCATATATCATGGCATCAAACTGTCCAGTGCCATATATCATGGCATCAAACTGTCCAGTGCCATATATCATGGCATCAAACTGTCCAGTGCCACATATCATGGCATCAAACTGTCCAGTGCCACATATCATGGCATCAAACTGTCCAGTGCCACATATCATGGCATCAAACTGTCCAGTGCCATATATCAACGCATCAAACTGTCCAGTGCCACATATCATGGCATCAAACTGTCCAGTGCCACATATCATGGCATCAAACTGTCCAGTGCCATATATCATGGCATCAAACTGTCCAGTGCCATATATCATGGCATCAAACTGTCCAGTGCCACATATCATGGCATCAAACTGTCCAGTGCCACATATCATGGCATCAAACTGTCCAGTGCCATATATCATGGCATCAAACTGTCCAGTGCCACATATCATGGCATCAAACTGTCCAGTGCCATATATCAACGCATCAAACTGTCCAGTGCCACATATCATGGCATCAAACTGTCCAGTGCCACATATCATGGCATCAAACTGTCCAGTGCCACATATCACGGCATCAAACTGTCCAGTGCCACATATCATGGCATCAAACTGTCCAGTGCCACATATCATGGCATCAAACTGTCCAGTGCCATATATCATGGCATCAAACTGTCCAGTGCCACATATCATGGCATCAAACTGTCCAGTGCCACATATCATGGCATCAAACTGTCCAGTGCCACATACCATGGCATCAAACTGTCCAGTGCCACATATCATGGCATCAAACTGTCCAGTGCCACATACCATGGCATCAAACTGTCCAGTGCCACATATCATGGCATCAAACTGTCCAGTGCCACATATCATGGCATCAAACTGTCCGGTGCCATATATCATGGCATCAAACTGTCCAGTGCCATATATCATGGCATCAAACTGTCCAGTGCCACATATCATGGCATCAAACTGTCCAGTGCCACATATCATGGCATCAAACTGTCCTGTGCCACATATCATGGCATCAAACTGGTATGAATACCTTTGTGATGTCTTTCTTGTCCAGCATGCTGTCCTGTGCCACATATCATGGGATCAAACTGGTATGATTACCCTTGTGATGACTTTCTTGTCCAGCATGCTGTCCAGTGCCACATATCATGGGATCAAACTGTCCAGTGCCACATATCATGGGATCAAACTGGTATGATCTCCACCAATGTGTCTCCACCTTGCCGTGGTGGGGAAGCTTGAGTGTCCCACTGACCCCAAGCACTATGCTGATGGATATTAACTACATATTGGACAGCTCTTGGGATAGGGACCAGACTAAGAGAGACACAACCTGCTGCTCTGCAGGTAGACTGAGGATAGCAGTCTAAATCAGGGGAACGATGCCAATAATCTCAGTCCGGACACAACCTCTAAGGCTCTCAACCGAGGGATATGGCTGAACATCTCTAAGCCATAAACCCTCGGGTGTGAGAGCCTGGCCGACACTTACCTACATCAAAATTGAGGTGAGGTGCTGAGCACGCTACATGCTAGGTGCAGATACTCGATCAAAGGCTCTTAGCTGGGGGCTATGAACGATCCCCAGATGAGAGGGCCTGGCCGTTTCTCGCCCACAGACACACTGAGGTAAGGTGCTGAGCTGGCAGCACATGTAGCCTACCTCGTAGGCGAGTACTAAAAGGTGGAAAAACACCTTGGACGCACGTTCCGATGAAAGTCTGTAACCGTACTCATGGAGTGAGTGTAGTCAAAGGTGGAAGATTGTCTCGTTGACACGAAATGGAATGCTTGGCTAGCGAATCCATTACGTGGCAGCCCGAAGCAAAAGCCTGCTGAGTGGAAGTCGAAATAATAGTCTAACTTGCCTCGAAACCTGAGGAAGGCTAACCTCATTAAAAATGCCCGCCGAAGACAGAAGTGCCAGCCTACGGGCGGCAAAATAAAAATTGGCACTACACAATTATGTCCGAGTGAAATGTCTTTCGTGCTAGGAACAACTCTGACTACCTAGTTTTTCGAATAGCTTATGTCCGAACAGCTCTGACTAGTCTTCCCTCATTTCCGAATGCTGCTCTTGTTCAGAACAGCTCTGACTAGGTAGTTTTCCGAATGTCTGACGTGTCTGGAACAGTTCTGACGGGCACAACGACAAGGACATGTGCGAATCGAAAACTCGCTGAGTGGATACCGACTACAAACCTGTCCGGTTGGTGCGGGAACGGCCCGGGGCGAACAAAATGCCCAATATATTGAAGTGAGGAATTAAAGCAGCCATGAGCATGACGTGACGATTCCCTCAGTGAGCCCAGCACCAGGGCACTATGTGTCGGCCCTGCAATTATGGAAGCCACCCTGGATGGCGGAAAATGCCATGGACTGTCCCTGCCTTCCTTTGAGGGATGACTGTTAAGTCTTCGACCGTTCCAACTTGACCAGCTGGGTTGTGGATGGTACAGCAAAAGTGAGAGTCTCCCAGGAATGCTACCTGGTCAAAAAAAGCACGCCAAAGTCGGATGTGTTGGCCTAAGTGTCTCGACCCAAGGGTGCCTAACGAGACACACCCAATAACATCTGAAAAAACACTCCGGATAAACGCAAAGAAGAAGAAACTGGTATGATTACCTTTGTGATGACTTTCTTGTCCAGCATGCTGTCCAGTGCCATGTGTACATGAGATATTGACATCTCTTTGACCAGGCTTCCATCCAGCAAACTTGCAAAATACTTGACCCAGTGTGCTTGATCATGTTTTCCATATCTGACCAAGGAATTCACACCACCTGTGGAAATAATCAGCATGAAATTGACAATGGAATTCACCCAACCTGTGGAAATAATCAGCATGAAATTGACAATGGAATTCACCCAACCTGTGGAAATAATCAGCATGAAATTGACAATGGAATTCACCCAACCTGTGAAAATAATCAGCATGAAATTGACAATGGAATTCATCCAACCTGTGAAAATAATCAGCATGAAATTGACAATGGAATTCACACAACCTGTGAAAATAATCAGCATGAAATTGACAATGGAATTCATCCAACCTGTGAAAATAATCAGCATGAAATTCACAATGGAATTCATCCAACCTGTGAAAATAATCAGCATGAAATTGACAATGGAATTCATCCAACCTGTGAAAATAATCAGCATGAAATTGACAATGGAATTCACATGACCTACATAAATACCAATAACACATTTTTCAAAGTAAAAATCTGTTTTACTATTGATATTCATGTTGTGTTATGTCTTTTGTATATATTGTGTTTCTTAAGAAAGACTGATAAAAGTACACAGAATAGATATGTTAGTTGCATCTTTTGAAGTTTACAATTATATTAGATTTCTGTCTCATTGTCTGTCTCACCTCTCCCAAACAAATTCCAAGACTAACGGAATTGTTCTATGAATGCAGGTTCTATCACAGCATCATGAGACCTACTTCCCTGAACATCTACAAGCTTCACTGCATGTTTAGTTATGCATCTTCTGTCGAAACCTTTCTCTTACATGTGTTTAACATGACATTACCTCCCCTAACCTTCTCCTACATGTGTTTAACATCACATTACCTCCCTTCTCCTACATGTGTTTAACATCACATTACCTCCCTTCTCCTACATGTGTTTAACATCACATTACCTCCCTTCTCCTACATGTGTTTAACATCACATTACCTCCCGTAGCCTTCTCCTACATGTGTTTAACATCACATTACCTCCCCTAACCTTCTCCTACATGTGTTTAACATCATATTACCTCCTTTCTCCTACATGTGTTTAACATCACATTACCTCCCTTCTCCTACATGTGTTTAACATCACATTACCTCCCTTAACCTTCTCCTACATGTGTTTAACATCATATTACCTCCCTTCTCCTACAAGTGTTTAACATCACATTACCTCCTTTGTTCTTCTCCTACATGTGTTTAATGAGACAGTATGCTTTCATTGTCTCTAGGCGAATGAGTTTACTGGAAAGCATTAACTGGGATATTTTTGGTTCGACAAAGAGTTCACCGACCAGTAAGTTCAAAATTAGTGAGTGGTCGGGCAATGACTCTAGTGCAGCCCGCTGACCGACGGTTTACCTTTAGTTGTTAGTGAAATGAGAAATTCAGGAAACATGAAGCCAAACTTAGCATAGGCTTTGTCGGGAACTGTCAGTTTGGGCAAGAAATACAACGGAGGGGCAGATTTATAGCAGTGGGAACGTGCTTGAGCTGGGAAATCTAATTTAAAGAGCATGAACTCAAACAAGGACGATAAACTCAGGACCATGAACTTCCGAGACAATGTAGATTTGGGTTAATGATATGATAGTAGTATGCAAATTAAGCAGGGTACGCGAGGTACTGATTGGAGGACAAGGGACAGCAACGTCACGTGATTCCAGAAAGAAGCGCCAAGTATATAGTTAGATATATTTTGGGTCCAGTCAGTTGGGACAGTGTGGAACGAGCCAGGGTGCGGTAGCAGCAGATCCGAGGGCTGGGCGGTCGCCCAGCCCAGGAGGAAGTGTGAGTTTGGAACTCCAGCAATGGTTATGTCTATATATCAGGCTGTTTAGTGTCCAGGAAGATGGAGAGGCAGTATTAAAGACGGAAAGGATGCATATATCACGGTTTCGTCTGGACTGCCGAAGTAAAGTAGGATGGTCAAGGATCTGTGAACCATTTATTCCAGATAGATAAATCTGATGGAGTGGAACGCAAATTCCGAGGATCACAAAATGGCGTGCAAGCCATTTGAGAAGGACTGTTGGCTAAAGGAGAGCACTCGTTAGTTGCAGTAGATGGCTAAACGTCAAATAGGACAACCACTAGCCAGACTGCGATCGGAATCACACGGGAAACACTGCGATCGGAATCACACAGGAGACTAATGGCAAACATGATTGGAAAGGTCAAGTGGGATTCACGACAAACGAGAGGTTGAAGAAAGCAATCGTATTTCAGATATGAAACCCAGAAGGACGACCAGAAAACCCACTGGATGGCAGAAGTTGAATGTAAGTTGACGTAAGACTTAGACCTAATTAGTTTAATTGTATATTATAATCGGGTACCTTAGTTTAGAGAACTATAGCAAACTACCGTAGGTGAACTTACCGCGTAATCATGAACGACCGACAAATGTCAGGACTGAGTGCAGCGTCCTGCAAAGGGCCCACACCTAACTAGCTAGCTAACTATAATAGCAGTCTAAGCAAGGAAGCATCGGCAAACTACTGAACGTTAACCCGCTAAATGGATCACGACCCGGCAAAGGATCAGGACTGAATGCGACGTCTTGCATATGACCTATATTTAAATGGCCGAAATAGAGTGTTGGGAGTCATATTAATCGGAGAGATAAGCAGAGTGTGGATAAACTATGTATGTTCATGTAACCAAGCAATTAGACGTACACAATTAATGAGAACTAGGCGAGTGCAACAGGTAAATATGGAACGGAAGGCTACTGCAAGATATAAACAACACAGAGGCCGGGTCTAGCAGACAAACGTGCACCTGAGAAGCGATCACGCTGGGTCAACCCAAACAATGAGACCGGATGACAATGGCTCGCCCTAGACGAAGCGGTATGGAAAAGAATGCGTGTCTTTTGTTCGCTGGACATAGGTGAAAGGAGGTCGCGCTTCTGCGGCTGTGTAGCTAAGGTGTAGTTAGGCTGGCCTGGCGTGGTACAGGCAACGAGTTCAGATCTTCGGGTGAATGGTTAAATACTTAATGTTGGCTGTAGGCGGCGCGTCGGGAAATAGGCGATAATAATATTAGTTAAACATATGTGTTCACAATAAGGTTCTTAATTTATGTTATGGCTAAGATATATTGATACTAGCGTAGATAGGGAAGCGATAGGTGTTAAGGGCTTTGTAGGTAGTGAAAGACTAATGTTTAATCTCACATAAAACTCACGGGTATTGTTTTATACTGTTTCAGGCATTGCCTGGGTAAAAGGGAGTCGCCCAAGCATACCGGGCATACTTGTCTAAACAGATATCCATCTGAACAAGATAATCCCTGGGTATATGGATTGATAGATCAATCTATGGATCAATGGGTGTTTGGGCTGAATACATGTACCACTAATAAGCCTACGGAAAGATAGTTACGAAACAAAGGCCGGTGTAATTCATAGCTTTAGTCTTTTACTTCATGCGGTTAATAGGTGATAATAAGTGGCATTCCCCTAACATCCAGTGGCATAGGCTGTTACACTATCTATCTCTCTCTTGTGAGGCAATGCAGCATCGTATTATTACAGTTCAATATGCACTATGTGTCTGCAATGCATGTACTGATTACTCTATGCGATTATGTTGTAGATTGTCACTCTGTTATTGTTCAAGAAGGAAATAAATATATTATTGAGTTGTCTTTTATTTCGACTTGTTAGTCTGAAGTAATATAAGTAGAGTAGCTTAGAGACTTTGTGAGGCTGTACATTTCTTCTATAACCTGATAACCTACACCACGAGACATCGATGGTGCAATAGTAATTAACTATTGTTCTCACGCGGAGACACGAACCCAATCTTTCCTATCCCTTACTCTCATCCTCTTTTTTCTCCTTCTCTCTCTCTCTCTCTCTCTCTCTCTCTCTCTCTCTCTTTTTTTTTTCTCCTTCTCTCTCTTCATATTTCTTTACTATCAAAGGTAGTGTGTAGTAGGCAGAGTTCGACTGAGGAACGAACTTTTAGGCTTCACACTATTTACATCATTTCCCTCATCATTCTTTTCTCTCTCTTCTCTCTCTCCTCACTTCCTCCTTCTTCTTCCTCTTCTTTTCTAGCTTTCACAAAAATGGCGTCGTCTGGCAGGTTTGTTTCCAGAATAATCTGGGGTTCCTATTGTAGTCCAGGAGTTCCCAGAATATTCCATGTGAACTTTGTCTCGGCGGTGTCAGGTTCTACTACATAGTGAGATCGTATACATAGATTTGTCGCTTATAGTCAGTAGTTCGTGATTGCCTGCTCGATAGTTGTCTCAGTAAGTGTTCCTTTACTAGGCTACGTATCTCATAGCTGGTTGGTAAATTGTCTGAACTATCTGTCGGCGAGGTTTCTACTAAGTCTGTTCAGTTAGAAACTCTTGTGTAAAGTACACCGGCCAAACCACCTCGCTACAAGAATACAGGAAAACCCACCACAACAAAATACCCAGGGATAGCCAACTCAGAAGGAGAGTCAGCGCAGCTGAATCTGTCCGAAATGAGCTCAGACAACAGCTGAGCAGTGCAAGTCAACGTAAAAGTGGCCTTATCTTTTCATCATTAAAGAGTATCAGAATAAAATACTCCACCGTTATACAAAGGTCACCCACTCTTCGTCCAGGAAGTCAAGAGTCATAATTGATGACAGGGCATGGCAGGCGAAACCCAGAGCCATGCAAAGTGCTTTGCCTGGCTGAACGCAATACGTTTTGTGGCAGTGGCCACATCTGAAGTCATCAGAACAATGTGTCTCCCCCCCCCCCCCCCCCCCCCCCTTTTTGTGTTGCCCTGCAAGGAACGACAACAAGGACTCATCGTGCTAGCGTGCCCCACCAGCGGCAGAGCGAGACGGGCTGTGCCGAAGTTACCAATGCCACATGTGCATACCAGAAATGCAAGCATGAACGATAACAATTAGATCATCATGAGGTGATGTTTCCCTTTTGTTTTATGCAGTGGGTTAATTATGGCTGTTGTGAAGAGACAGATGACAGTGTCACTCGTGGTAGTTAGAAAATCCCTTTTTTTTAGGCGGGAACAGAGGTGGAATTCAGTGTACCGGCGTGTTCAAGTTTCATGATAGACATGTTAACGGTGTTGGGCAGTGAATGACCAGTGACGCCCTATATTTCTGCCCATGCATATAGAATAGACACTTTAAAGAAAACAATCGTAGAAATTCAGTGAAGAAGAAAACGGAATCCAGAGAGCACCCGCAAGCAGAAACATATTCTTTATATATTTATTTCAGCATGACGCAATGAACAGTAGTTTAATAATTAGTTAAACGTTCGTGGTGTAGTGTTGGTTCATAATTGAATGACAATTTTGGTGTAGTCACGTTTAGCCATCCTTTGTTTGTTTTACAGGTCGAACTTAGTTAGAAACATGTTATTTTGTTGTTTAAATGAATATGACTACTTGAGGGGATCAACTGTTGTGGAGCAGTTAGCTCCCTTGTTATTTCCATAGCGGAAGTTGTCAAGTCGGGTACGCGAAGCCTTTTATTTTTGTCTGGGCCTCACTCTATTGTGTTCAAGGGCAGACACAACTGCAGTATTAGGTGTCATAAGGACTACACATAGTTCAATGTCGTGTCAGGAGGCCAAGGAGACCATTTATAATCTGAGATTGCCCGAGTAGATGTTAATGCCGGTACATGTTGGTTTTAATGTGAAGGGGCATGGCGAAGAATATATGTTAGCGCCATGTCCGGGAACTGGGCAAACAAATGTTTTTTTTTTGGAGTTATTTCAGCGCCAGGGTGTCCAAGAACTGGGCACACATTTTTTTTTCAGAGTTATTTCAGCGCCAAGAGAATAAAGCATAATGTCCAAGAACTGGGCATACCATATTTTTTCCAGAGTTATTTCAGCGCCAAGACAATGGAGCACGATGTCCAACGACTGGGCGCACATTTTTTTTTTAATGTCAAAAGCTATTTCATGATATAAGTTTGGTTTGTGTCTGTGGCCACTAAATGTTGTCTACTTACAGCAGGGGCTGATTTGTTTTTGTGTACAGCGGCGGCGATTGTGAAGATTGCAGCTTCAGGCTGATGTGTCCTTGCGAATAGGGGAGAATTTGTTGTTTTATTATGTGTGGTGACCAGGCATTTTCCTGTGAGGTCACAGGAATTGTTACAATGTTTTTCAGATTCAAGAATGATTGGACACATTGATGTACAGAGTTCCTAGTGGGTAGCACCGATATGAATTTGATTTTTGGTTTTGTTGTTGTTACATGGGGATGGCATATTAAGTGAATGCCTATATTGATATTGTTTTCATTTTGGTGTCTTTATGTGCACCCTTTGATGTATGATTTTGTTGTCTGGGGGAATCCCCGGCATGCCAAGTATTGAACTGTTTTTATGGATAATAGTACTTGATTACAATATTGTTAGGATGCACGTCAGAAGTTTTAACTGCCTTATGCACTGGGAGAGCAGGGGATGCAACCAGTATTTTTTATTATTATTATTATTTGGGGTGGAAGTTCCAAAAAGAGTTTTCCCCTTAGGCATCCAATATTGTTTATGAGGAATGTCAGATGCGGAGCCAGGGCTTCGATCTCAAGGAGGAATGACGCTATATTGATGGTGGGACCCATCAACTTTTGGTAGGTGGGTATGAGACAGTATGCTTTCATTGTCTCTAGGCGAATGAGTTTACTGGAAAGCATTAACTGGGATATTTTTGGTTCGACAAAGAGTTCACCGACCAGTAAGTTCAAAATTAGTGAGTGGTCGGGCAATGACTCTAGTGCAGCCCGCTGACCGACGGTTTACCTTTAGTTGTTAGTGAAATGAGAAATTCAGGAAACATGAAGCCAAACTTAGCATAGGCTTTGTCGGGAACTGTCAGTTTGGGCAAGAAATACAACGGAGGGGCAGATTTATAGCAGTGGGAACGTGCTTGAGCTGGGAAATCTAATTTAAAGAGCATGAACTCAAACAAGGACGATAAACTCAGGACCATGAACTTCCGAGACAATGTAGATTTGGGTTAATGATATGATAGTAGTATGCAAATTAAGCAGGGTACGCGAGGTACTGATTGGAGGACAAGGGACAGCAACGTCACGTGATTCCAGAAAGAAGCGCCAAGTATATAGTTAGATATATTTTGGGTCCAGTCAGTTGGGACAGTGTGGAACGAGCCAGGGTGCGGTAGCAGCAGATCCGAGGGCTGGGCGGTCGCCCAGCCCAGGAGGAAGTGTGAGTTTGGAACTCCAGCAATGGTTATGTCTATATATCAGGCTGTTTAGTGTCCAGGAAGATGGAGAGGCAGTATTAAAGACGGAAAGGATGCATATATCACGGTTTCGTCTGGACTGCCGAAGTAAAGTAGGATGGTCAAGGATCTGTGAACCATTTATTCCAGATAGATAAATCTGATGGAGTGGAACGCAAATTCCGAGGATCACAAAATGGCGTGCAAGCCATTTGAGAAGGACTGTTGGCTAAAGGAGAGCACTCGTTAGTTGCAGTAGATGGCTAAACGTCAAATAGGACAACCACTAGCCAGACTGCGATTGGAGAAAATAGAGCATACAACTGGTTAGCAGTATAACCTAAAAGTAGCGGGTTCGGACCTTCATGGAGAATCGGGGGTAAAAGGCTTAAATGGCTTTAATACTATAAGGCGAGATAGGGAAATAGAGAGCGGTGAATAGATACAACTGGACGAGCACTAAGTGAGCTGAAGGGGACAGGAATGCCTTTGGATATAAACGTTACAGACAGATTGGGGGGATATATCCTGGGTAGAGAAAAGGAAACGTGCGTCCATACTTCGAGAGCTGAATATTGAAGGAGATTGGCTTATAAAGACGACAAACTATACTGCGGGGATGGATGAAGAGGCACGTTTATCAATTATCATAACTAGGGTGTTGTTAGGCGTGATATTAATCTATGTTGTCAACTTGGGTTTGTGTTAATAGTTGTGTGGGTTTATGTAGTCGATGTTGACGGCCCATAATGATGGGTAATCATGAGTGGACTTATGTACTGCAAAAGATTATAATGATTGTAGGAGTTTTAGTGTGAAAGAGCATTTCATATATGTGATTGGTGGGCAGTACCGGTGTCCCATCTTGTTGTCTTATAATTACTGTTGGGGTACCAAACTGCAATGATATTGTTAATGATGTAGAGTTATGTTGTTAATGATAATGGCTAGGATATACGCAAGGATGATGACGTTAGGGGAGTTGGAGTCGCTAGGGGATACAGGTTATTATTGATCGATTGCTATGTTTATGATGTGTTGATTGTTTTGTGATTAATGACAAGGGGAATTTATGTTGTTGAGAATGAATATACACATGCTATTGAGGACGACGATGGCGCCAATGACAATGAGACATGGCCCTAGTACATGTCACTGGCGTATTGTGTTGTCGGCCTCGGGGACAAAAGTGTTGTTGTTGGGGGTTGCCTGATGTAGTTGTTGAAATGTGACGACCAGTTATCAGCTGTTGTGTTATGTGTCTGGCGCGGGGAAACCCGGCCAGTGTGGGCAAACGGATCGGGAGTTGTTGTTGAGGGTTGTCCCACTGCCGAATTATATGTGTCTGTCCACTGTGGAAAGACTGTCAGTTTCGGCGTGGATACTGTAATAAGGTCACATAATTATTACACATGTTGAAGTGTTTGGGGATTTATGGGTTGATGTTGGCATCAGGGAACACTGGTTGGTGGTGTACGACCGCCCAGGCAGTGATGGAATATCACTGACCCGATGTCAATACACATAGCTGAAGACAAGGGTGAGCAGTAGGTTGATGACACCCGATGATGCTGTTCACATAGTCAAGGGTGTCTTTTTGTTCAATTTTCAGGTTGTCGCTTGATCGATTGCCTGGGTAAACTAGTGGGCGGTCATTTGACGGTGGAAGTTGGTTGTGTGCATCCTTAGTAGATTTATATACTTTCTTGTCAGACTTGCATACTTTATTATTATATTCCCCTGATTGATATGTGACTAGTTATTGGTTTAATTGCGTGCAATTCCTTAGTTTGATGGTATTACCTCGATGCTAGTTACCTGACAGCATTCTTCCATAATTGTTTGAATTATTACCGCACGACACTTTGTATACTTTGTAATGTCTTTTGAGAAGCAAATAAACTTGGTTCAGTGTTAGCTTATTCTTATGAGTGCCTGTACTATTGTCGGTTAGGATAGTGTTGTATTCGTGACCTGCATACCTGTATACTTGTGAGGTTGGTAGATAAAACCAAGGGTAATCACAATTCAGTGGTTATCTCTACAACCGGAAGACGGGCAATCTTTATCTTTCAATCCTTTATTCTCTCCTCCTCCACTTCTCTCTCTCATCTCTCATCTTCGTGCTATCACATTAACATCATATTACCTCCCCTAACCTTCTCCTACATGTATTTAACATCACATTACCTCCCTTCTCCTACATGTGTTTAACATCACATTACTTCCTTTGTTCTTCTCCTTGTGTTTAACATCACATGATCTCCCTTCTCCTACATGTGTTTAACATAGCATTACCTCCTTTGTTCTTCTCCTTGTGTTTAACATCACATTACCTCCCTTCTCCTACATGTGTTTAACATAGCATTACCTCCTTTGTTCTTCTCCTACATGTGTTTAACATCACATTACCTCCTTTGTTCTTCTCCTTGTGTTTAACATCACATTACCTCCCTTCTCCTACATGTGTTTAACATAGCATTACCTCCTTTGTTCTTCGCCTTGTGTTTAACATCACATTACCTCCCTTCTCCTACATGTGTTTAACATCACATTAGCTCCCATCTCCTACATGTGTTTAACATCACATTACCTCCCTTCTCCTACACGTGTTTAACATCACATTACCTCCCTTCTCCTACATGTGTTTAACATCACATTACCTCCCTACTCCTACATGTGTTTAACATCACATTACCTCCCTTCTCCTACATGTGTTTAACATAGCATTACCTCCTTTGTTCTTCGCCTTGTGTTTAACATCACATTACCTCCTTTGTTCTTCGCCTTGTGTTTAACATCACATTACCTCCCCTAACCTTCTCCTACATGTGTTTAACATCACATTACCTCCCTTCTCCTACATGTGTTTAACATCACATTACCTCCCTTCTCCTACATGTGTTTAACATCACATTACCTCCCTTCTCCTACATATGTTTAACATCACATTACCTCCCTTCTCCTACATGTGTTTAACATAGCATTACCTCCTTTGTTCTTCGCCTTGTGTTTTAACATCACATTACCTCCTTTGTTCTTCTCCTTGTGTTTAACATCACATTACCTCCCTTCTCCTACATGTGTTTAACATAGCATTACCTCCTTTGTTCTTCTCCTTGTGTTTAACATCACATTACCTCCCTTCTCCTACATGTGTTTAACATCACATTACCTCCCTTCTCCTACATGTGTTTAACATCACATTACCTCACCTAGCCTACTCCTACATGTGTTTAACATCACATTACCTCCCTTCTCCTACATGTGTTTAACATCACATTACCTCCCTTATCCTACATATGTTTAACATCACATTACCTCCCTTCTCCTACATGTGTTTAACATCACATTACCCCCTTCTCCTACATGTGTTTAACATCACATTACCTCACCTAGCCTACTCCTACATGTGTTTAACATCACATTACCTCCCTTCTCCTACATGTGTTTAACATCACATTACCTCCCTTATCCTACATATGTTTAACATCACATTACCTCCCTTCTCCTACATGTGTTTAACATCACATTACCCCCTTCTCCTACATGTGTTTAACATCACATTACCTCACCTAGCCTACTCCTACATGTGTTTAACATCACATTACCTCACCTAGCCTACTCCTACATGTGTTTAACATCACATTACCTCCCTTCTCCTACATGTGTTTAACATCACATTACCCCCTTCTCCTACATGTGTTTAACACCACATTACCTCACCTAGCCTACTCCTACATGTGTTTAACATCACATTACCTCACCTAGCCTACATATGTTTAACATCACATTACCCCCCTTCTCCTACATGTGTTTAACATCACATTACCCCCCTTCTCCTACATGTTTAACATCACATTACCTCACCTAGCCTACTCCTACATGTGTTTAACATCACATTACCTCACCTAGCCTACTCCTACATGTGTTTAACATCACATTACCTCCCATCTCCTACATGTGTTTAACATCACATTACCTCACCTAGCCTACTCCTACATGTGTTTAACATCACATTACCTCACCTAGCCTACTCCTACATGTGTTTAACATCACATTACCTCCCATCTCCTACATGTGTTTAACATCACATTACCTCCTTTGTTCTTCTCCTCCATGTGTTTAACATCACATTATCTCCCATCTCCTACATGTGTTTAACATCACATTACCTCCTTTGTTCTTCTCCTACATGTGTTTAACATCACATTACCTCCTTTGTTCTTCTCCTCCATGTGTTTAACATCACATTATCTCCCCTATCCTTGGACAAATGGACATTGTTTATAAAAGGGGAAGTTTGGCATATGCTAGCACATCTAGCATCAAGATGGAAGTTGAAGTTGTGACAGCAACCATCCTATTGTTGGAGGGCTGCACAGCCAGGCATGCTGTGTTTGTAGCAGACGCAATGTTGCCCCTCTGGGCAGAGAGCTACCTTCTAATAAAGGTGATGTGGTGAGGGCTCTCTGAGATCCAACAGAGAGTGTAGCTGGATAGATGGAGTCTACGTATCTGGACAGCCTGCCTCAGAAGGGAGTCAGTGGAGGGTCTGAACAACATCAAAGCACAGAGGAAGAGCAGACAATTTATGTTCCTCTCGTTACTATGTATTTTGTTTTCACAATTTATGCTCCTTTCATTACTATATATTTTATTTTCACACTTTATATTCATCCCATTACTATACAGTCTATTTTCACAATTTATATTCCTCACATTATGTTCAACATGTCTCAACAGACAAAGAATCAATTACACAAACTCCAGACATGAATGTTCATTACCAGAGTCAACAGTAAGATCTTTCAGTGTTTCCACAAAGTGAACAATCGATGTATCTCCATCGTCGTCCTGCATCCATCGAAACAGAGCTTCATTTTTACTGTCTCCTGCAGAACCAGCCTCCTTAATCTCATCTTGATGTTCTCCTGCAAGATTGAGCATTGACTTTGATATTTTACAAATGTTTCTTTTATTAGTCACAAAAGTCATTGGTAGATTAAACAGTTTGAAAATGTCTGCATCATTAACTGAATGTTTCTATTGTGATTTAAACACTTTTCTGTTTTATTCGCTCACTTTCAACTTGACGTCAGGGAGTCTCTGTGGCGAAGTTGTCAAGCCGTTTGGCTCAGGCTCCGAAGGTTGTGGGTTCGATTCCGGGCCGCGACCTTCGGTTCACGAGTCAAATTTTTCAGAGACTCCTGTGGGTCGTCGCTAGAGCTACGGAAAGAGACCGAGCCATATGGGATAAAACCTGGTGCAATGAAGTCGACCCTGTCGACTTTTAAGCGACCTTTTTTGAGCATAGTCAACCCACAAGTTCCCAGTATTAGTAGTATTTGCTACCACTATTGAATACACTGGACAGATTTTGTGTGGGGGATTTCCTATTACCAGTGTCCCTCGCCATCAGGTGAACCCACTCCGACTTCAGGGGTACTTGTAAGTTACGTCGCCAAGACAAGGATGAATTGTCCACATTTAAGTCTAGCTTACCGGTGTGTAGAATTAACTTACTGGTCACCAGAGAAAGTTTAAGCGCGAGAACGTTATAAATGTGTGTGTTCTCACTTGACAATGTTAGTGGTGAGTTTAAACTCTCATGCATGTGTAAGTAACAATTCTGGAAAACTGGGTCACAATGTTAATACAACTCTTGTCATCAAGCAAAGAACAGTCATGTAACACCAAGAGCTAACAGAAATAAATATCATAGTGGCAGACTTCATGCTCAACTTGGAAACCAACATGGCAGAAGCCCAACAGGCAAGTATGGACTAAGGGAGCAGAATGAAAGAGGAGGCAGACTTGTAGAGCGGGCAAAGGAGCATGATATGATTGTTGGAAACACCTGGCATCAGAAATATCCAAGAAGATTATGGATTTGTAAGAGTCCTGACAATAAGATCAGAAACATCCTCATCATCAACAGATTTTAAAATGCTTTAATATAAAAAAAAATTTACAAAATGGAGATGTGATAATAGATAACTTATAGGCAATATACACATAAAGTTAAAGAAAGTCACATATAAACCAAGACATATTAAATCATATCTGTGTGCACTGAAGAATGAGAGGGAGATAAAAGATAAATCCAACATAGCAATAGAGAACAGATTTAGTACAGTCTCTGATCTAGAAATTCTATTTCAAAATGTCACTGACCAGTGGGAAATATAGAAGAACTCGTCAGACAGGCTGCAGAAACACCTATCCCAAAATTTAAAATGATAGCCACTGAAAACTGATGACTGAAGATATATTAAATATTACAATGAACAGAAAAAAGAATAAAAATAATGGCAAAAATATGAAAAGATTGAAATACAAATTTATGTAAAGAGACAAAAGAAGAATGGCTTGAGGAAAATTGCAGGGAAATTGAAAAATGACACAATACCCAACAGATCAAATTAATGCACAAAATAATTAAAGACATCACTAAAAAAAGAACACACGCATCAAAAGATAGCCTGAAATCCACAAAAGGCAAAATCATAATGAACAAGGATCAATTTTAAACACATGGTCACAGCAAGTGATAGAGTTTGGTTCGCATGTGGAATAGTTTGATATTCAGGTACGAACCTAAGGCCTTGTCCACATTAGCTTGAAAGCACTAATCTAGTGCTTCCAGTCTGACATGGACAAGGCTTTAGGTATGTACTGGAATACGATCAGCAGGTCGTGGATGGGTCAAGCCAAAGACATTCTTCAACAGGTGTGTTCACTTGAGGACTTAGAACCTGGCGAGGAGTGGGTACAAGTGCCAACAGATTTCTGCACATCCTTTTCTGTTTGCATCCAACTAGATAGAAAATGCAGACAAGAAAATCTGGCTGCTGTGGAGGGTGAAGTACAAGCATTGATTGTCGAGAATTTGCTAGACGGTGATGCTGTCATCTACACAGATGGGTCAGTCGTCCGACATGTGAGAAGCTCATGGGCCTTTACGGTTCGGGCTGGAGGGAGAATTGTGAAGGAGGACTCTGGTGCTTTCACTGAAACCACAAGTAGCCTGACTATGGAAATCATGGCAGTAAGTAAAGCAATAACATGGCTCGAGACACAGACATTCACTAGGGCTTGTTTCCTTAGCGACTCAATGAACATGATCAAGAGGATAGAAGTGGGGTGGATCCGAAGAGAATGGTTGCTGTCTCTGGAGCGGTCTCAGCTGGCAAAGATTAGTTTCATCTTCGTGCCAGGGCATGCGGGAGTACAAGGAAATGAGCGGGCTGACAAGCTTGCAGGTGAGGCTACGGTGGAGGGCGGACGCGCCATGGACCAGGCTGACATTCTGAATGCTTTAAGAGAAGTAAGACTTTTGCATGAACCAAGTGATGACTGTGAATTTACAACCATGGCCAGACTGCGAGAATAGCAAATTAAAAGAGGGGTGGCCAAACAAGAACACTACACAGGAAGCCAAAGAAGATTGATAAACCAACACAGAACTGGTGTTGTTAGCCGCTACACGCTGCGGGATTTGCTGAGGAGGGGATCCGAGCACTTATGGGCTGAATGGTTCAATGTGCAATGAGGATGATCTGTCAACTAACTAACTATACGATCAGCATTGCCAGTAGTGGGTTGTGCTCAATCTTTAAACCTCAAATCTTGAAAGAATCAAATAAATCAGTTTGATATTTCCTCCTCCCCCCCCCCCCCCCCCACCCCCAAAAAAAGAAGGACCACCAGTTATGAAGAAAGAAGCTTATTTCAGAATTCCCTAAATCACATGAAATCCAGCATGGTCCTAGGTACAGATAATATCACAGCTGAAATTATCAATGCCCAAGAATAATAATATTCGACTAGATCACCAAATTGCACAACACAATATGATTATTTCTTACATAAGTCGAATTTGTCTATTCTACTTCTTCTTTTGATACATTCCATACATTTTATCTGCCTTTTACTCATGGGTTTGCTAAGTTGTCAACATCAATGTATGCGTGTTCTTCTCTGTCCACAATATTTCCAACACTCTTTTCAACAGACACATCTCCACAGCCTAGACATACACACACAGGGTGCTTTGTCTTCTGATCCTTATGTCACATACACACACAGGGTGCTTTGTCTTCTGATCCTTATGTCACATACACACACAGGGTGCTTTGTCTTCTGATCCTTATGTCACATACACACACAGGGTGCTTTGTCTTCTGATCCTTATGTCACATACACACACAGGGTGCTTTGTCTTCTGATCCTTATGTCACATACACACACAGGGTGCTTTGTCTTCTGATCCTTATGTCACATACACACACAGTGCTTTGTCTTCTGATCCTTATGTCACATACACACACAGGGTGCTTTGTCTTCTGATTTTTATGGCACATACACTCACAGTGCTTTGTCTTCTGATCCTTATGTCACATACACACACAGGGTGCTTTGTCTTCTGATCCTTATGTCACATACACACACAGGGTGCTTTGTCTTCTGATCCTTATGTCACATACACACACAGTGCTTTGTCTTCTGATCCTTATGTCACATACACACACAGGGTGCTTTGTCTTCTGATCCTTATGTCACATACACACACAGGGTGCTTTGTCTTCTGATCCTTATGTCACATACACACACAGGGTGCTTTGTCTTCTGATCCTTATGTCACATACACACACAGGGTGCTTTGTCTTCTGATCCTTATGTCACATACACACACAGGGTGCTTTGTCTTCTGATCCTTATGTCACATACACACACAGGGTGCTTTGTCTTCTGATCCTTATGTCACATACACACACAGGGTTTATTATCTTCCACACTCTGGGGTAGAAGACAAATACCAAAAAGCAGTGCTGCAAAGACATAAAGAAATGATTCTGGGATTGTGGGTGAGTGAGTGAGTGAGTGAGAGTGAGTGAGTGAGTGAGTGATTGAGTGAGTGGGTGAGTTAGTGAGTGGGGTGGGATTTTTGGGGATGTTTTCATGGCTTGTCTGAAGTTAGTAAGTGGATGGCTGGGTGGGATGGAGTGGGTGAGAGAGAGAGAAGAAATATATATTTGTGAGCAAGTGAGAGACTGAGCATGAGAAACAGAAAGAGATGTAAGGATGCACTTACTAAACCAGGAGCCATGTTGGATGATGACCTCTGACCTAAGATACTGCACACAAGTATCAAACAAAGCAGCAAACACAGCCTTCACCTCCTCAAGGTCACCTGTCTCCATAGTAACCTGTGACTCAGACTACTGTCTATATGTGATTACAATGGCAGGGTACAAACATAAATCTGGCGAAGGAAGACACAAACGATTCATAAAACATACTGAAACACCATTTTTGAACCTACTAGGACGGCCTTTAGTGAGAAAACTCTTTTGTATGGAAAGTCAATAAACACTGCTCCATAAATGTTGCCCTCACTGACATTGGAATGCCAGTTACTGGTCATTTTTGTTAAAACAGTATGGCAAGAATATTTAGGTTAAAACCCTGATTGACTGTCAATTTATATGCCTTTAGTGAGAAAACTCTTTTGTTTACCACTTAATGTATTTTATAATATGTGTTTTTATATCTGATCATAACATACTTGTGATATGTGATCTTAACATACTTGTGATATGTGATCTTAACATACTTGTGATATGTGATCTTAACATACTTGTGATATCTGACCATAACATACTTGTGTTATGTGATCTTAAAGTACTTGTGATATGTGATCTTAACATACTTGTGATATCTGACCATAACATACTTGTGATAAGTGATCTTAACATACTTATGATATGTGATCTTAATATACTTGTGATATGTTTGTTATCTTAATCTTAAACAATCAGTGTGATGCAGATGATACAGTATTGATAGCTGAAAATTCAAAACATATACTACTCTTTTTGGATATTGTAGTGATAGAGAGGGCAAAGAAATGTGACACAACAGTAGAAGGGATCATGCTTAACTAAGTTAGCACATTCAAATACTTGGAGGCAATCACAACATCGCTGGTCTCCTAGTGAAGGCGTTATTGAATTTCTCCATAATCCGTAGGGTAATGCAGCTGCGCGAGATTCTGTAGCAGATCACGTTGCGTTGGTTACTTACGGGGTTATGTGACCTGGTCGCTCAGAATGCAAGGGCAAACTACTGAGCGTAATCTTGCCAAGAAATCAACAATCTTGGAATCTTGGAATGTGAATAAAAAATGGCAGTGAGTCTTGGAACAAACTAGGAACAGATTGGAGACAGCAGAAATGTTGCTTGCAATGTCCAGAGTAACCAACAATGATTGCCTGCAATGGCCAGAGTAACCAACAGTGATTGCTTGCAACGGCCAGAGTAACCAAGAATGACTACCTGCAATGGCCAGAGTAACCAACAATGATTGCCTACAATGGCCAGAGAAACCAACAATGATTGCTTGCAATGGCCAGAGTAACCAAGAATGACTACCTGCAATGGCCAGAGTAACCAACAATGATTGCCTGCAATGGCCAGAGTAACTAACAATGGTTGCTTGCAATGGCCAGAGTAACCAACAATGATTGCCTGCAATGGCCAGAGTAACCAACAATGATTGCTTGCAATGGCCAGAGTAACAACAATGATTGCCTGAAATGGCCAGAGAAACCAACATTGACTACCTGCAATGGCCACAGTAACCAAGAATGACTACCTGCAATGGCCAGCGTAACCAACAATGATTGCCTGCAGGATTTTAAAGAAAGTAGAACACTGTACACACAACAGAAAAGTCGCACACAGTGAACTATGGTCATTACAAGAGATGAAAAGCACTGGAGAGTGTCGGAGAGCAACAAGACAACTGGAAAGTGCAGTGGTAGATGAGACAGAGAAATGATGATTGATGATCTAAGACAATGACATAGAGAAATGATGATTGATGATCTAAGACAATGACGTGTAGAAATATCATCAGCAGAACAGACTGAGTTTAGGATATGTAGAACAGACTGGGTTTGGGATCTGTAGAACAGACTGAGTTTAGAATCTGTAGAACAGAGTTTAGGATCTGTAGAACAGACTGAGTTTAGAATCCGTAGAACAGACTAGGTTTGGGATCTGTAGAACAGACTGAGTTTAGAATCTGTATAACAGAGTTTAGGATCTGTAGAACAGACTGAGTTTAGAATCCGTAGAACAGACTGGGTTTGGGATCTGTAGAACAGACTGAGTTTAGAATCTGTAGAACAGAGTTTAGGATCTGTAGAACAGACTGAGTTTAGAATCCGTAGAACAGACTGGGTTTGGGATCTGTAGAACAGACAGAGTTTAGGATCTGTAGAACAGACTGAGTTTAGAACAACAAGGACCATTCTTCCCATTCCTAGTCATCTATTTTTGTTTCATCCAAAAACCTAATTTTGGCATTGAATTTGTTAGTTAACTTAGCGGAGCTACAGATCATATTTCACTCAATCATATCATAGTCATCATTATTAACTGTAATACAACTGTTCATAATAATTAATACTATAGGTTAAGCATTTCAACTAAGTAAAGATCAACAGATTATAATAATTAATAATATTAAATTAAATGGGCAAATATTACACACTGAGTAAAATAAAAATGTAATAATCATTTAATAAATGCCTGGTTGACTGCTTGATTCAAACTAGGTCATCAGAAAGATTGCGCCCTGAGATGTTGTCATAAAAAAAAAAAAAAAACGAAACATGCTGTCAATAAAACAAATTAGTCCAGGCTAAGGCTGGGGTTCGTGGTCCCAGAGATAAGTTCACAATGACAACAGAAACTCAACCAGGAAGCAGGTAACCGGGACAATGTTCGCTTTTCTGGGAATCTGACATTTACGAAAATGAAACCAAACAAGTGTTCATCAATCCTGACATTTAGCACACAATTATGTAACTTCTGTGTCCATATGGTGCTCCACCACTACACAACAAGGCACGGGGTGTACGCATTAGGCCACTAGTCAAGTCTCTGAATGAAATACAAATATATTATGTGGCTGTTTCGGGATTTGAAATTTAAATATTGAGCACAACCCACCACTGGGTGGGTAATACATAAACAATTCCCATTCATGGGCCGGGCACACGGTATCGATACCCCCAGACTCGGGATTTCCCCAAAGTAATGGTAGGGCTATTTTTAGAATTCTCTGGCGGGAATTTTCGCGTCTGCCTTGCACAGAAATGTACTTCCGGGGGCCAATATTGAGAATACATGGGACTGCCAGAATAACTGACAACGAATGCCTGGAAGAGGCTAAGGAAATTAGAACATTATATCACTTTTTACAACCACTGTCCGCTGTCATACATGTCTGCCCATTGTTCTAATTGACACCAGTCTTATAACTTTCTACAACCACTGTCTGCTGTCATACGTGCCTGCGCATTTTCTTGCTGAGACCCGTTATAATATCACTTTCTACAACCACTGTCCGTTGCCATACGTCTCTGCCCACTGTTCTAGCTATGACCAGGAGGACGTCGACAGGCAACGGTACAAGCTGAACTGAAGCGGGACTGGTTGGGTATCTGGGAAGAGCTGAATGTGAAAGACCAGCGATGGAGAAAAGCCTGGAGATGCCTCGAGGAAATAGTTTTATTTCTTCAACTAAGCAATAAATAAATGCACCTCCCCGTGGTAGAGGATGGAAACACGCCACGGTATGGCTAACACAGCTCTGGGGACCGAGTATCCACCGGAATAAGTGGACAACTCTGCAGCTGGGCAGCGCAGGGCACTCACTCGTCCTTACAGTCGGAAATGGCTGTTAAAGGCAGAGGTAAAAGACCACCATGTGAATGTGGAAGTCAAGGGGAAACCACAACATTATCTTCCCAAGACTTCATGGCAAAACATATATCAGAGTTAGTGAACGACGTTAATGGCTGTCTTAGGACATCCTCGTCCGGTAGGGACCGTCATGAGCCACAGGTGACACCAGACCGTCATCCAGCTACTGATGGCAAAACCATAAATAAAATAAATAAATTTAGAGTAGGAACATGGAATGTTAGGACATTAAATGAGCTAGGAAAGTTGAAAATTGTTCTAAGAGAAATGGATAGCATGAATATGAATATACTAGGCGTTAGTGAGATGAGGTGGAAGGGATCGGGCAAAATTATAGCTGACAACCACACAATAATTTATTCTGGAGGGGATACACATGAAAAAGGTGTAGGAATAATATTTGACGAAGAAACAGTCAAGTCACTTAATGGATGCTGATGTATTTCAGATAGAGTTATTTTGGTCAAAATCAAAGGCAAACCAATAGATATAAATATTATACAAGTATATGCACCAACAACAAGCAGTAGTGATGAAGAAATACAACACTTTTACGACGAAATAGAAATGGCGATTGCTCAAATTGGATCACAGGAAATAAAAATAATACTTGGAGATTTTAATGCAAAAGTAGGAAAGGGGAAAATGGAGGATGTAGTGGGGAATTATGGTTTAGGTGCAAGAAATGAAAGAGGGGAGAAGTTAATAGAATGGGCAAATATCAATGATATGATAATTGGAAACACGTGGTTTAAACACCATAAAAGACGACTATACACATGGAAAAGCCCTGATCAGAAAATACGCAACCAAATTGACTACACACTAATTAATAAAAGATTTAGAAATGCTCTAATTAATGTAAAAACAATGCCTGGCGCCGACTGTAATGGTGATCATGTACCACTATGTGGACAAATAAAAGTAAGATTAAAGAGAGGGAAACAAATGGTTAGGAACATGAGACTTAATAAAGAGGTTCTGAAAGTAGATAAAGAAATTCAAGAACAATGAATAGTGACTGTGAAAAATAGGTACAATGCAATAGCTAAAATACAAAGTACAAATGAACAATGGGAAATGTTAAGGGACTCCATTCATCAAACTAGCAAAGAAATATTACAGGAGAGAAGTCAAATAGCTAAGAAAAAATGGATGAATGAAGAAATCTTAATGCCGAGGGACAAAAGAAAATAGAGTAAAAATGACAAACAAGAATACGCTAAGATAAATAAAGAAATAAAAGATAAATGTTGGAAGGCAAAAGAAAGTTGGTTAAATGAACAGTGCAAAAATATTGAATTAAATGCCATTAAGATACAAAATATATGCACAGACAAATCAGTGAGCTCACGGGAAGAAAAATAAGAATAAATACAGGGTGTTTGGAATCAAAAACAGGAAAGATATTATTGAAGGAAGATGATATAATGAAGACGTGGAATGAGTATATAAAAGAATTATATGATGGGGAAAGGGAAGAATTAACAAAAGAAAGTAACTTAGAAGGTCCACCTATTCTAAAAGAAGAAGTCGCGGACGCTATGAAACATATGAAGAAAGGAAAAACAGCTGGACCAGATGAAATCACAATAGAAGAATTAGAAGTATTGGGAGAATTTGAAGTAGATATATTAACCAAAATGTTAAATGATATTTGCAGCAGTGGATATTTACCCAGTGATACGCTGAAATCTGTCTTTATAGCTATACCAAAAAGACCAGGAGCAATTGAATGTGAAGATTTTCGCACAATTAACCTCATAAACCATATCACTAAACTTCTGCTCAGAATCATAATGAGAAGAACCAGAAAGAAAACAAAAATGGAAATTAGTGAAGACCAGTATGGATTTGTGTCAAAGTCTCACATGGAGTCGGTATGGACAGAAAGATAGAAGGGATTTATAGAAGGGATATAACCCCAATATAAGGGAACTAAACAGACCCACTCAAATGCTCGAACAATCTAGAGCCTTCGAGAAGGATAGGTCAGTTGGCCTACAGCTCCGTGGACACAGGTGGAACCCGCCTACCGCGTGCCAGGACCTGTTCCACGAGAAGCTCGAAGAGAGTTACAGCCCGTGTCCGACCGAGAGACGTTAGAGGGCAGACGGCGACTGGACACCGAAGGAGAAACAGGGCGTAGCTTAAGGGGGACTTGATAGATAGAAACCAAGTGTATTTAAGGATTGTTAATCTAAGATAGATGATAGAGTTTGCTGTGATGATTATGTGTATGATTGCTTTGTTATAAACTCCTGTGATATTGTAATTAGTGTAACTGGCTGCGAAATCCATTCTTCGCCAGCTTACTGTGAATAAATTATATCAGATAGTTTCAAAATGGAGTTTGTTGCCTGTCTGAACCCGAGTTTCATTTCCCTAGGTATCTAGGACGTTGACAGGCTATTTGGGGGCTCGAAGCCGGTTTTGGCAAGCTCAAGACGATTACTTTACTTTCCCGACAGCTCTTGGTTTTGCCAAGTAAAATATATTAACATTCATACACGACAAAGTCTTAACTTTACAGCGACTATCTTCTCATCTGTTCATAAACTATCGTAGTCCCGCTAGAAGTTATTTAAAAAACCATGTTTATAAAATTTAACATTGACATGACTGGACAATAACTGTGACAAAATACTAATCTTTTTCATTCCAACGACAGATTGTTCCGCGAAAAATTGTGTGCATGTAAATTGTTCTCCAGCAGTGGCAAAGAACCGGAGAACCAAACAACAACACTACAGCAAAGAACCCAGTAAATAAGATAAGTCATGCTTATTGGATCCCTAAACGATACTCATATGTTTTCATTGATGTAACATTTTTTTTCTATGTATTTCAATTGATGATATATACATGCAAATTTCATGACCATTTGAATTTATTCTATAGAAAGTGTGTATGTAAACATTAAGGGACATAACCAATTTTTTTTTACACCCAAACTATTTCCAAAGGGATTTAAGTTCTAAAATTTTAATTTAGCTACATTTATAAGATGTCAACACTGGAACAGTGCATTGAATTAGGAGTTAAATTAGGCTATACTGCCGATAAACTGTCAGAATGGGCGCAAAAGACTCATTCAGAAAACATAGCGAGAGAAGATAGGGCAGTGGAAAGAGAACAAAAACAACTGCAGATGGAAGCTGAAGATAAAAAAGATGCAAAGAGAAGCCGAAAAGATGCAAATAGAGGCTGAAGAGGAAAAGATGCAAACAGAGGCTGAAGAGAAAAAGATGCAAAGAGAGGCTGAAGAGAAAAAGATGCAAAGAGAGGCTGAAGAGAAAAAGATGCAAATGGAGGCTGAAAATAAAAAGTTAGAAATCGAAGCTGCTAGCAAACAAGCTCAATTAAACGCAGAAACAAAAAAGTTAGAATTAGAATTAAGTTTGAAACAAAAGGAAATCAAAACGCAAACACAATGTGACATCCAGAATGAAAGGGAAAATGAATCAGGGAATGCTGTAGAAATCATTAATACCATCAATAATAACACCTGTAACACATGTAAAAAGTTCCAGTTGGATACCACCCTGGAATGTGGCCATACAATCCCTATATCCAACGAAATGGCCAACGCAGCCTTAGCGTCAAAAGGCAAGTTAAAATTTCTAAAAGGTTTTGTGAATAACAAACCATGTACAATCATGCGTGATAGCGGATCGACTCTGGTTGGAATTAAAAGGACTTTAATTAATGACAAAGACTACACACACAACTATGTGACATGTCGCACATTCGCAGGTACCATTGAAAGATACCCCCTAGCACTGGCCGAAATTCAAACACCTTTTGTGTCAGGACAAGTGCTATGCGCGGTGTTAGAAGATCCTTGCGTAGATATTATTCTTGGAAATCTTCCTAACATAAGATCCTATTCTGAAGAAGATATCAAAGAATGGGAACGAAAAAATTGCATCCAAACATCAAGCAGTGATTCCAGAACGAAAGAACACATGTGTATGTCTCAAACTGACAAAAGCATAAGGGAGACCACCGATGACGGAATTCCAAACGAATTCACAGAGGTGCACAACACAGGGGCGGTTGAATCTTTCAATGACACCATCAGCATAAAACCTCGAACTGAGGATACAATCGAAGAGCAAAATTATGAACCTGTAAATGTGCAACAGACAGAACACGCCGATGTAGTGACAAGACAAATGACTCACAAAACCCATGACGAACAACTTCACGAGTCGCTACAAATTATTTCACCCAATATTACCACCACTGAGTTTATTCAAGAACAGAAAACAGATCCAACCCTTTCACATTATTTCAGACTAGTAGGATTAAAACCAAAATTGACGAAAAACGCTTCTTGGACTTTCAAACTAAATAACAATATTTTAACGAGGTTATATACCACAGATCAAGCCACGATACAACAAGTGGTTTTACCTCAGTTACACCGTGATAAAGTGCTTCATATAGCCCACGACTCACCTTTCGGTGGTCACATGGGTTATGAGAAAACCAGGGCCAGAGTCCTGAGCCAATTTTATTGGCCTAAATTTTGCCAGAACATAAAAAACTATTGTAAGTCTTGTGACATCTGTCAGAAACTAATCAAAAAGGGGGAAAACCCTACTGCAGAAGTTCAATCAACCACAACTGCCTCAAGACCATTTCAAATAGTTGAAATCAATCTCCTCTAAAGATGTGACGGATGTATTTTTACAAATATTCTCCCGTTTTGGCTTTCCGGAGAAGATAATATCAGATAGAGGAACGCAATTCATCTCTAATGCCACTCAATCAGTAACTAAGTTACTCGGCATAAAACAATGTTTTACAAGCCCCTACAGACCATCCGCGAACGGAATTTGCGAAAAATTAAACGGGGACCTAAAACATATGTTAGCCAAAGTGACAGCTGAAAATCCAGCCGATTGGGATACACTTCTCCCAACGGTGCTGTTCGCTTATAGAGAAGTGCCGCATTCGAGCACTGGGTTCTCTCCTTTTGAATTAATATATGGAGCAAATCCAAGAGGACCTCTCTCTATTTACAGAGATATGATATCACAACCCGTAAACACCCAATTACCACTTTCCACCTATGATTTAGTCACTAACACCAGAGACAAATCATTAGATCCTGTATAAGCGCCAGAACATCTTTACAGGAGAAAGGTTTTATATACAGGCAATACGCCAATAAGGGTGCAAGAACGATTGTATTACAACCCAACCAAGAGGTGTTGTTATTATTACCTGACAAGAGAGATTTACTTTCAACCTCTTGGCAAGGACCATTTAGAGTTACCAGAAGAATTTCGGAAGTTGATTACGAAATTTCTTTAAATGGCAAATTGAAAATTTTCCATGTAAACATGTTAAAACCTTATTATTCCAGAAATAACAGTGACACAGACAACCAGTCAGAGAGAACAGGGGACAATAACAAGACAGACAAGAACGAAAACCAAAACGAAATGACAGCTCCAAACAGACTTCTGAACGACACGACTACAAACGAAAATCTAGACGAATCTACAGTAACGAGACATTCTCTTGACAACGAAGACGATGAAGACAATTTCACATTAGCGACAATTTTTCTTAACGACGAAGACGACGAAGTCAACGACACATTAGCAACAATTATTCTGGACGATGACGACAATGACATTGAGGACAATTTACAAACAGTAGCATCAGTAATAAATCAGACTGACATAGACAACATTGAAATTCCGGTACCCATCATAAACGACAACGGTACAGTACAGGACATAAAAATCTCCGACACCTTGACACAACCGCAATGACAAGACATTCTGTCTCTTCTTAACGACTTTAAAACTATCTTCTCAAACAGACCTGGACAGACTGACAAAATAACGCATTCTATCATCTTGACAGACTTAACACCTATCAAGTGTAGACCATATTCAATTCCATTACATTATAGGTCAAATCTGGATAAGGAAATATTAGACCTAGAACGAAACAAAATAATCCAAAAATCTATGTCCGAGTACTCTTCTCCAATCGTCCTCGTGAAAAAAAAGGACCAAACGATTCGTTTATGCATAGACTACAGAAAAGTCAACATAGTAACAACGACAGATGCTGAACCAATGTACAGTTGTGAAGACCTTATTTTAAATATGTCTAAATCATCTATTTATTCTAAACTTGATTTAACGAAAGGTTACTGGCATGTACCATTATCTCCCTCTTCAAGGCATATAACCGCATTTTCAACACCGTTGGGCTTATATGAATGGAGATATCTTCCTTTTGGCCTGAAAAACGCACCTGCCACATTTGTTAGATTAACCAGACTTCTATTACACGGCATCAAGGATGTACAGTCTTATATAGATTATATTTGTATCCATTCTACAGACATGACTTCTCATTTAGCAACACTCCGACAAGTCTTCAATCAAATTCTTTTTTTTTTTTTTTGGGACTCACTGTCAAACCTTCCAAGGTTGAAATAGGATATAGACAGATAGACTTCTTAGGTCATAGAATTTCAGAAGGTAAACTACTCACAGATGATAGAATTGTATCAAAGTATCAAAAATCCTGAACCTGCAAGTACCAACTACAAAAAAAAAAAAAAACAGGTCAGGAGTCTTTTAGGGCTCGTAAACTATTATGCCAAATTTATACCAAACTGGGCAGAAATCACATCAGTTTTTTTTTTTTTCAAATTTGTTGACCAAAAGTCAACCAGATAAACTATGTAAGAGTATCAGTTTAGAGGATACAATTTGCAAATTGAAATCCATTTTTTTCCAATCCACCCATACTGAGATTACCAAACATAGATTTACCATTTATATTAACCACAGATTCAAGTGCTATCGCGATCGGAGGATGTCTGATGCAAGAATATGAAGGCGTGAAACATCCAATCCCGTATGTCAGCCGTAAATTGAAAGCGGCGGAAACCAGGTATTCCACAGCTGAGTTGGAAGCCTTAAGTTTGGTTTTCTGTGTTCTTCGATTATCTAAGTTCCCCTTAGGCACCCACTTCGTTGTCTTGACAGATAATGCGCCACTGCTGGTCATTAATCAAGGCAATCCAAAGAACCATAGATTAGCAAGATGGTGTCTTCTGTTACAGGATTTCGATTTTGAAATCCATCATATTAAAGGCACAGATAATGTAATTGCCGACATTTTATCAAGATTACCCAATGCACCAGCAGATTGACACTATTTACGTTGATTAGTGGCCATATGATAAGCTGTGATATTTTATTCTGTTGCATACAATTCAGTGTACCTCTACACTTACTGTAGAACTGTAGAAGTGTCGACAGCTTATTCAGTACGCTATTTATAGCTATCACAAACATGAAACTTTGAGAACCACTAAGTTGTATTACGCCACATTGGCAATTAGCAGAAACAATCAGAACTGTGAATATTAAAATTTGTGAATTTATTTCATCAACCAAGGAACATAAAGTTACCATGCGAATACTAAGAACTTTGCATACGAGTAAATTCAATGGACTTCGCCAACTAACAGAACAGAACATCGCACATAACCGCAACGATATAGTATGACTATTACGACATATGAGAGACAACAACACAGGAATGTGAGACCAATACTTTACCTATGAACTGTAACATTATTTGAAAAACACACGGACAAAGAACGACAACACACGGATCGTCGATGGATTTAATTAATTTAATGTTATTAGTTAAATATGTATTACATTTTTGCATTAATATATACATAAAATATGTGAACATGTCAATTTTTCATTTTCTATCATAATATGTCATAAACATCTTCATTCATGTTTAAAATTTTCTTCCAAAAAAGTTTCAATTTAACTTATAAACCATTTGTTATCACCAGTACAAATAGTACTTGGCGCTTTGAATATAACATATTGCCAGTCTTTTTTTTTTCTAAGGGCGACAACATTTACCTCAACTTAATTTGTATATTTTAACAAAATATTATGTTGGATGAAAGGTGTATGAATCAGAGAGTAAATGAATTAAATGAGAGAGCGAAATACTGAGCGGACAAATTGTACGCAAAAAGTATTCATTTTAATTTGTCTGCGTTTTTTGATGTAAAATGTAACACTTGTCCAAATTGTGTATACATGTTTAGTATTAAATAGAATAGGGTCATTCTAAGAATCACTGTTTGAATACCCTGTTCATGCGTTACACAAAGAGCGTAATTCATGACAAAGGATATTCCAGCTCGTGACACTTAGAGGTATACTACACACCACATACACACACGTAGCACACACTTTATACATTAGATAAGACATACTCATAAAACTAAACACTAACAATTAAATCACATACATTTTATTATAGCAAGTAACAAGGCAGTAAACACACTAACAGGCAAACAAGAACATAAGTAGTTACTTTGGAGAAAAACAAGAGTATATATATATTGGGCACTATAAAACATACGGAAGTAAAAGTGTATCAAAATACACATTTAGGACAAGAATTGTAGGTGTTGTTAAATAAGCCAAGACAATTCGTCTTGTTGAAACTCTCTAATAAAGAGTTCAATATCCTGGTATCATATGGATACTTGAGAAGGGCGCGGTTGCAAATACAACTGGAAGCGTCAGGGAACTTCAGTCGGATAAGCATGTTTAAGAATATGGAAGAGATAGGAACTCTTCAGCAATCACCCTGAATTGTTGTACGGGAAAATACATGAGTTATTAGTGCAAGTATATAGATTACCAAGTTCCCATCCACGAAACTACCACCACCAACTTCATGTGATCCTATGACAGAATTAGAACAGACTAATTACCATATAGTAACCCATAAGAGCGGGGAGGGGGAATCCTGTCAAAGTCTCACATGGAGTCGGTATGGACAGAAAGATAGAAGGGATTTATAGAAGGGATATAACCCCAATATAAGGGAACTAAACAGACCCACTCGAATGCTCGAACAATCTAGAGCCTTCGAGAAGGATAGGTCAGTTGGCCTACAGCTCCTTGGACACAGGTGGAACCCGCTTACCGCGTGCCAGGACCTGTTCCACGAGAAGCTCGAAGAGAGTTACAGCCCGTGTCCGACCGAGACACGTTAGAGGGCAGACGGCGACTGGACACCGAAGGAGAAACAGGGCTTAGCTTAAGGGGGACTTGATAGATAGAAACCAAGTGTATTTAGGGATTGTTAATCATAAGATAGATGATAGAGTTTGATGTGATGATTATGTGTATGATTGCTTTGTTATAAATTCCTGTGATATTGTAATTGGTGTAACTGGCTGCGAAAGCCATTCTTCGCCAGCTTACTGTGAATAAATTATATCAGATAGTTTCAAAATGGAGTTTGTTGCCTGTCTGAACCCGAGTTTCATTTCCCTAGGTCTCTAGGACGTTGACAATTTGTGGAGGGTAAGGGCACAAACAATGCAATATATACATTACAGACACTAATAGAAAGGTCAATAGAGAAATAGAAAGACATATATTTGTGCTTCATAGATTATACTAAGGCATTTGATAAAGTAAAACATGATGAGCTGATTAAAATGTTGGAAGATATCAACATTGATGGGAAAGATTTAAGAATAATAAAGAATATTTACTGTAACCAAGTAGCAGCAATTAAAATTGGAAATAAAGAGGGTAGTTACGAATACATAAAGCTAGGAGTACGACAGGGATGTGTCTTGTCACCAGATCTCTTATCCCTATATAGAGAAGTAATAATGAGAGAGATCAAAGAGATGCCAGGAATACTAGTTGGAGGTTATAATATAAATAAAATAAGCTATGCAGATGACACATTATTGGTGGCAGATAAATCAACAGACCTACAACAATTGTTGGACACTGTAGTAACAGAGAGTGCAAGAAGAGGACTCTCCTTGAATATCAAGATAACAGTAACAATGGTGATATCAACGAAAATGGTGACACCAAAATGTGACATAGAAATAGAAGGGGAAATCCATAACCAAGTGGATAATTTTAGATACCTAGGGACATTTATAACATCAGATGGAAGATGTACAACAGAGATTAGGAGCAGAATAAGGCAGGCAAAGGCCGCATTTCAGAAAATGAAGAGTATCTTGTGCAATAGGTCACTATCACTGAATGTAAGAAAGAGAGTGCTGAAATGCTATGAAGAACCAGTTTTGCTGTATGGCAGTGACTCTTGGAATGTAAATGAACAAATTAAGAAGAAATTAGAAGCAACAGAGATGTGGTTTCTGAGACGAATGTTGAGAACTCCTTGGACTGCCAGAGTAACTAACGACGACTGCCTGAAACAGGCTAATGAAACTAGAACACTATATACAACAATAAGAAAGAGACAAACAGTTTTCTTTGGTCACGTGATGAGAAGAGAGGCATTGGAGAACATCGTGACAACTGGTAAGATCGAGGGGAAGAGAGGCAGAGGCAGACAAGAGAAATGATGCTGGATGGATTGAGACGGTGGCATGGAGGAATATCAGCAGCAGTGTTGATCCAGAAAACCAAAGATCGAGATCTGTGGAGAGCCATGAACGCCTACGCCAGCTGGCAGGGCACTTGATGATGATGATGATGATGATGATGATGATGATGATGATGAAGCAATAAATACAAGAAGACCATTTCCCCAAGTCCAGCTAAATAGCATTGCTGCTTACAACTGTTGTATTTTTAAGTTAACAGTTTGCGGCATTGTTGAAAATTGGACCTAAGTGTATTTTAACATCACCAAGCTTTAAAAAAAAAAATCTGGCGTGATTGCTTGTTTTATAATCACTGTAGATATAAATAGTCACTTCCGGTCGCCAACATGGCGGTTAGGCGTTGAACCGTCAAGGCCTTTTGCAATCGCATTTTCCTCATGTTGGACTGGTAGTACATGGTTCCGTCGCCCTGCTACTGAGTGAGTGCGTGGGCGACACTGTGAGCTGTGAAATTAGCGTGGAATGCTTTACATCTGTCCTGTACTGTGACCTGCATGTTCGGAACAATGGCTACCGGCTGTTGCTGAATAGACTGATTTGCCTTTTTGGTTCATGTGTGCAATTTTCAGGAGACTCCCGGGAGTCGGCGCTGAAGCTGCGACACTTTTGGCGGGTTGCCCTGCTGTAAAAGACCTAGCCATGTGAGAAAACCAGGGTCAGGATGTCTTTCTGGTGACTGCCGTGTCCATCGACGATGAACTGTGGTTTTCGTGGATTAAATTTGTGTTGGCATTCTGGCAGCGGCATTATGCACAGTGTACCTGTGCAGTCTGTTGGATTGCCGAGATTCCTGTCTATTCAACTTTTCACATTGGACAGTGGGGAGTATTTTGTGTGATGTTCACTGGCACAGGAACGGAGCGTAATGGGGACGACCCGTTGCCGTGAAGTTGGAACCTAGACTAACTAACTAACTAACTAACCAATTATATCACTTTCTACAATCACTGCCCGCTGTTTGTCATAAATGGCTGCCCATTGTTCTAGCTGAGACCAGCTATATTACTTTCTTCAACCACTGTCCGCTATCATACGTGTCTGCCCATTGTTCTAACTGAGGCCAGTTATATCATTTCTACAACCAATGCCCGATGGCATGCCTGCCCATTTTTCTAGCTCAATCAATCAATCAATCAGGTGCCGCCCCCACAATGAAAGTTGGCTGCAATGGATCTCCAACACCGTCAGCCTCTCGTCTTGACTGTATATTCTGTCAGACTGATGTTCCTCCATCTCTTGATGTTATCTTCCCACTTGTATCGTTGTCTACCTCTTGCTCGCTTGCCATTAACCTTGCCCTCCAGTATGGTTTTTATAAGAGTGTTATGTCTTTTAAAGTTGCCGAAATATTTCGCTTACCGTCCCCCCCCCCCCCCCCCCCCCCAAATCAAATCTCTTTTCATTCCCAGTTTTTCTAGAACCTCTGTATTTGATAGTTTCTGTTTCCATGAAATACGACATATTCTTCTGTACAGGCCCCGCTATACGTCGCTTCGGTTTACGTCGTTTCGCTACAACGTCGTTGTCACAATAGAATATAACTTCACTTTACGTCGCTACGTTCCGCCATAACGTCGTCACCTGTGTTGCTATGCCACGTTAACGTCGCCCTTTAACATTTTGTGCAGTGCGGTTTTTCCAGGCTTGTATCCTGAGTAGTTATAAATGAAGGAATCGGGTATCATTTGTGGGGGTTTCTGTGGGTAATTGCCCCATAAATGCTTATGTTTGTTATACCGCCCCCTTTGTTTCATCACAAAAACGGACCGCAAGTGACCTTTGACCGGTCATGGGATGCAACTCATGAATAAATAAGCGAGTGGTCTTACACTGTTACTTCCCTTTTTTGTGATACATTTTTAAAAAATTTAATAATTGCTGTTAGTATTAGTTGTAGTGGGTGACGCTTAAACACTATCACCCAACGATTGATGCTGTGTTAGGGTTACAGTGCTCTTCCTCCTCGGTTTCTTCCTCTTATTTTCGTCTTCTTTCTTTATCTGTATTGGGTCGGGCATAAACACTATCATCATTCCATTGGTGCTGTGTAAGGCTTAGGGTTACGGTGCGTTTCCTCCGGGTGGTCTAGGGGGAGGGCGGGCGTGGGGCTGGGAGCTCAGGGGTAGGGTGTGGGTGTTGGCGTGTGAGATAGGACTAGGCGGTTTGAACCTCGAGCCATGACAGGTGTCATATGAAAAACTTATAAGTAAAATGTAAATATGGCGGCTATATGATTTGTGGAGTGTCGTAGTGGGTAAACACTATCATCACAAGGTTACAAATGAAAACCTTAAAAAGTAAAAATGGCCGATATTAGTGATTTTAGCGGGTATAGCTTAGTGAAATTCGTTGGTAAGGGGTGGGTAGCGGCTATTAGTGGTCTGTAGAGGGTCACAGTGGCTTGTTCACTATCATCATATGGATTACAAATGAACACCTTAAAAAGTAAAGATGGCCGATATTATTGATTGTCGCGGGTATAGCTTACTGAAATTCATTGGTAAGGGGTGGGTAGCGGCTATTAGTAATCTGTAGAGTGTCGTAGTGGTCTATAAACTATCATTACACAGGTTACAAATTAAATCCTTAAAAAGGTAAAGATGGCAGATATTATTGATTGTAACGGGTATAGGTTAGTGAAATTCATTGGTAAGGGGTGGGTGAGTGGAGAGGTAACTAAATAAGTGCTTCTGATCGTTATTAAGGGGTGAGCGAGTGGTGGAGTGGTTTGATAAATACGTCCGGTCATTGCTAAGAGCCGGAGGAGGGGCTAGATAAAGACTCTCGGTCAATGGTAAAGAGAAGGTGAGTAGCGGAAGGCTAGATAGGCGCTTCAGATCAATGTTAAGGGGTGGTCGAGTGGCTAGATAAATACGTCCGTTCCTTGAAAAGAGCCGGAGGTTGAGTCTCATATTAAAGTCTAAAGATTGAACTCAAATTTGGCTGAGCTGAGGGTGACTGCCTGGGTGACTCATCACGGGGCTATGTCGGTGGGTGTGAACGTACTGAACATGTTCAGACATGCCTTTGGGGAAAAACGGAGGATGACTCAGAGTGTACTGACCCCAGTAAACCTGCTGAACATGGTTAGACACATTTTCTATGTTGCATCAGTCGCACAGTCTGCATAAAAAGGACAGCAAAGGCGGGCTAAAGACTTGGCTACTGACTCATCCGATCAAAGATCGCGCTGCATCCGGTTACGTGTCTAATGCGATACAGCCGAAACACGTGGCTAAAGCAATCAAAGATGGCGCTGCATCCGGTCATGTGTCTATTGGGATACATTCGAAACACGTGGCTAAAACGAGTCAAAGATCGCACTGCATCCGGTAACGTGTCTAATGTGATACAACCAAAACACGTGGCTAAAGCCATTCAAAGATGGCACTGCATCCGGTCAAGTGTCTATTGTGATACATCCGAAACACGTGGCTAAAACGAGTCAAAGATGGCGCTGCATCCGGTCACGTGTCTTTTGGGATACATCAGAAACACGTGGCTAAAGCCGGTCAAAAGATGGCGCTGCATCCGCTCGTATCCATAAAAATACACCAGAGACACGTGGTTAAGAGGGATACTACAGAAAAACTGTCGATTGTCGAACCAGGGGACCTAACTCATGATGATCACCATGCATGCGATTGATTCCACTAAATCATCAACATGACATCTTAAGGCTAAAACGGTCGCCCTTCTTTCTCTATTCTATATCCATTAGGGTGATCCACCGAGTACCACCAAAGAACTTCTCACCCTCAATAAACATAAGACACTTTTGAATGTAGTGTACACAACTATAACCAAGTCATCACATTGGCCTACTAAGCCTTTCTCATAGTCACAGTGCAGAGATGTGATCACCTACGTCAGTCGAGGAAGACATGCATTTTACCTAACAACTAGAGGGGCATACAGCGACGAGTGGCTACCGCAATCTATCAGCTCTATAATATTACACACGAACACAACAAACTATCCCGACTCAACCTTAGGTGTCTCATGTAACATGACTTGTCATGTGTCCACTGTCCTAACCAACGACGGTAGGTAGCACGACTCAGGGTAAGCATCTTACACGTTCACTACCTCTCTATGTGTCTATTCGGGACTTTACATCTTTCCATAGAAACACATTTCCAAGACCAGTATATGTTCTTCAGCGAGGGTGCTCGTTGCCCCGTATCACATCCAAACAAAAGTCACTTCAACAGTCAAATAAGAAAATATGTTAGCCACATGGGAAATATACGTCAAACTTATAAATATCTCCACCAATCTTATGAAAAGTAGGAAAAGCTGTTACCCAAAAGGAACAATTTTGGGCCACATTTCAACCAAATTTATGAAAAGTAAGAAAATTGTCAGCCAAATGGGAAAAGGTTAGACCAAACTTATAAATATCTCAACCAAACTTATGAAAACTAGGAAAATTTGTTAGCCAAAGGGGAACAACCTAGGTCAAGTAGGAACATTTGATAGCTAAATGTGATTCCGGGGGTAACAAAAACAACAACAACAATAACAACAACAACAACAACAACCTAGGCATTATAGTTCTTGAGAACTTAAACGTTATAGTTCGTAAAAAAGTAGACAACGAAGTTTTCAACATATAATGAATGTTCAACAAACAACGAACTTGCCAATTTAAAACAAAACAAACAAAAAAAAAAAACTCATTTACTGTCTATAATACCTTGCGGTGTAGGACAGGGAAGTCTTGAGCCTGTGGAATTAAGGCCGCATGGCTAGTGCAGTCGCCGCGAACTATGCAGGCTAGAGTTTTCTTTTTGCCCTGGACATAAAAAACTCCACGCCTTACCGAGGATTCGAACCCAGATCTCCCGATGTGCTGGCCACTCGGCCAGCCGCTCCACGAACTTGCCAGTAAAGAACAACATTTTCAATAGACAACGAATTTGGCAACAGAAAATCAAGAGTTTTCAACGGACATATGATTTTGAAAAACAGAATAAAAGTCAAGTAATCAATTTGCAAACCGTAAAACAGCAAAAGCAAATAACGGCTAACGAAACTGTGCGTGTGGAAATTTCAATTACAAACAGTTACAGTCTACGAACATATCGGTAAAGAAGGCAGAAAGTACAACAAGAAATTAAGTTCATGTCAACCGTGGAAAATAGGACCACGCTGAACTGTCAACAAGAGACTGGCGCAAGAATTAGTAGGTAATCAAGAGATCAAGTCTTCAAGCCTGTACAGTTTATAAATGACAACATTGACATTACGACGTTTACAACTAAATTGCATTAAATCAAGATGCCTGTTGATAGTACAGAACGTCAACTCAACTTGTTATGCCAAGACATCTGTAATCAATGATAAGTCAACGCAATAAGTCAAGACATATGAAATCAATGATAAGTCAATGTAATAAGTCAAGACCTTTGAAGTCAATGATAAGTCAACGAAATAAGTCAAGACATCTGAGTCAACGATGCATAATAAAGAGAATGTTATACGAACTTTGAAATTCATTAGATTGACATCGAACATTTTAGACAATTGTTACTTGTATTTATGGCTTCAACATAAGGGACAGGAGAAACGCAACAGGTTAACGCGAGTACACACCGACACAGGAGGTCAAAGGTGCCGACACAAAGGTAACTACAGCGACACAGGTCAACTACACTGTTACAAGAGGTCAACATTAGTACATATCAACATGTAACGATTGAATTGTCTAGTCCAGGGGATGGGCAAAGTACGGCCCGCCAGCCACATGCGGCCCGGCAACTGATTTTATGCGGCCCGCGAGTGCATTTAGAAATAAAAATTTTACTTCGTTTTTAAGTTATTGTGTTGAATTTTACAGAATTTCATGTACCATTATGACTGTTTTAACATTTTTGATACAATTTCTTTCTAATTATCTATTTTTGTAAACAGTCCATGACCTTCGTAATGTAATGCTTCTTCTTCTTCTTCTTCTTCTTCTTCTTCTTCTTTTATTCGCTTTAAATATGTTTATAACTGCAATGTTGCCTCTTGTATGAATTTAACTGTCCTTTTTAGTTCATTCAGCAGTCCATAGAGTTTATCTTACACTGTCGTCTCTCTAGGCCAGAAGGTTTGCCAGACATGTTGTAATCTGGGCAGTCTTTGAGTATGTGCGCTGCTGTCTGCGACAACAATCCACATGTGCACATGTGGATTCACCAATCTTGAATTTGTAAACATGTGGTTGCATAATCTATTATGTCCTGTTTTCAGTCACAGAATAATGATTTGTTCTGGTCTGTCCATATCGCAGTAGTCGTCTTGAGCAGGTTTTGGGGCCTTCTGTCTGATTTGATCATTCTTTTCTTTTGGTAGCATGTAACGGGCACATCAGGGCACATCTTCTTTTGCTCCTTCCTTAGTCAATCGATCAGTTCTTTCGTTTCCGGGTACTCTACAGAGGGATGGTATCCACTGTATGGTGACCTTATGCTGACTGCTAAGTTCAGAAAGTAGTGTCCTTAATACTAACAATTTCCCAGACATCATTTCGTTTTCGTTGAGGTGAGTTTCTTGCAAGCAACATACGCTTACCTTTTCTTGGTCCAAGATGTTTTCTAGTTCTAGTATTTTGTTGCTGACTCACTCTGCTTTCCAGTGCATTAGTTTTAATCTTTGTTTGATATGGCCAGACGCTCTATTCTCAGGTCCCCTGGCTGTACAGGACATCTGAGAAGGACCTCCAGTAGCTGTGGTTTGACCCTTTCGAGGCATAGGGCCCGACACTGCATCTGCCTGGGGGTCCAAAGCAAGGCGAGCACCATAACATTTAGCAGTAGTCGACATATTTCATTACGAGTGAATGCGTGGCATCCTGATTTCTGTGGTGCGCCCCCTGGCTGGTTGCCTTCGTCTTCAGCACCTTTCCTTTGTTAGAGCAGACTGTGGTCTAACTCGAGTTTAGGTGTGTAGGCACGCACACACATGTCTGCGCATGCATGTACGTGCATACACATCTAGAGCGTTCTGGTTATTTCTCGGCGCCAGTGACTCGCGGTCGCCCCTTCTCCTGTTAGTTAAAACAATTCCGCCACAAGAAGGCCAGGAGTTGGACTTTTGCTGCATAGGTGAATGCACGAGCCATTGGGGTATTTATGCAAGATTGGGCGCTCACCCCAACCCCGCCCCAGGCTACATACAGCAATATTTGGAACCATGTAATGCTAAAATGCGAATTTATCGATTTTCATATAGAGAAATATTTATCGACATGTAAAAATTTAATAAGGATGATTTTATGAAAAACAGATATTTCTGCGGTGAATAAAATGATTTATTTTGCAAGACAATATTAAATTTAAAAGTTTTGTGCAGGGAGGGAAAGGAAATGCCTGGAGTTGGTGAAAAATTTTGAGAAACAGCAAACTGTTTTCACTAAACAGCCTTCAATGCAAGATGCTGCAACTGAAGCTAGTCTTGTGCTGTCACACAGAATTGTAAAACAGAACAAGCCATTTTCTGATGGTGAGTTCATCAAGGAATGTTTGCTAGATGCAGCAAACATTATGTGTCCAGAACAAAAAAAAAAAAAAGGATTTGACAACATTACTTTATCAAGGAGAACTGTGGTCAGACGTGTTGACAAGATAAGTGACAATTTGATGCATAAACTTCAAGATGCAAGTAAACAATTTTTGTGGTACTCTCTTGCATTGGATAGAGTACCAATGTACATGATACTGCCTTATTATTGATATTTATACGTGGAATAAACACTTCTTTCAAACTAATTGAAGAGTTACTGAGTGTTGAGTAACTCAAAGACACAACGACAGGCCATGATATATAATATATTCAATGCTGTTACTAAATGTATTGAAAGAACTGGGTTGGTTTGTAACAAAATGGCAAGTGTTACAATTGACGGAGCTAGTGCTTTGACTGGAACAAATGTAGGTCTGGTAACGTTGATAAATGATAAGATTAAAGCAGAATATCCAGACCACTCATTATTACCACTTCACTGTGTGATTCATCAAGAAAGTCTGTGTAAAACTGTTTTGAATATCAAGCATGTTATTGGCTCAGTTGTCAGTGTCATCAACCTCGTCAGATCAAGAGGACTTAATCACAGACAGTTCAAGGCATTACTTGATGATTTGGAAACTGAACATTTCGATGTCCTATACCACACCAGTGTTCGTTGGCTGAGTCTCAGCAAGGTGTTGAGGAGAGCGTGGGAACGCAGAGAAGAAATAGTGTTGTTCCTAGAGATGAAGGGCATTGCATGTGACTTTAATACTAACATTGTCAAAAACAGGGGAAGTTAGACTTTATGTTTGCCATTGAAATTATGGAAAAGTTAAATGAACTGAATGTCAGACTTCAGGGCAATGGTGTGTTTGCACATGAATTGTATGTACATATAAAATCATTTCAGGCAAAACTCTCACTGTTCTCCAGACAAATGAAGTGAAAAAAGATTTTGTCACTTCCCTTTGCTGAAACAAGAAACAATTTCTGGTGAAATGACTGAAAAGAACAAAGTCCATTTAGATGCATTGATTGAAGAATTTGGATGAAGATTCCAAGAACTTAGAGTCACAGTTCAATATTCTCAGTTCCCCTTTTAGTGCAGAAGCTGATACAGCCAAAGATGACATACAGTTGTAGCCGCTTGACTTACAAGCAGATCATAACATGAAAGAGAAATTCAAGTAAGATGGTTTGCTAGATTTCTATGGATCTTTATCACAAGATTCATTTCCCAACTTGAAAAACTTTGCAGCTAAACTTTTATCATTGTTTGGATCAACATATATGTGCGAACAAGCATTCTCTTGCTTAAAGATCAACAAATCTAAGAATAGGTCTTTATTGTCGAACTTGCTCCAGATTTCAAGAATATTGTCAAAAACTGCAAGCAGTTACATACATCTCATTAGAAATCAACAATTATAGTGACAATGTAGTCGGTTTGTGTCTAAATTAAAGCCATTGATAGATAATAAATAATATTTGTTATAACAAGTTGTAAAATCTTGTTAACAAATTAGTAAACGTTTTTGTCCATATTGTCAAATATAATGTATAAGTATATAAATAAAATAAAATTGCAATAATTAGTTATTTATACTGCTTAATAACCTATAAATAATTAATAATTACTTATTGTGATAGGTTACTGTAAACAAAATGGACATTATATATATATATATATATATATATATATATATATATATATATATATATATATATATATATATATATATATATATATATATATATATATATACGGCCCCCCAATAGCTGACCCTCAGGTCAGGTCTTAGTCAGATATGACTGAGCTACCGTATAACAGTAGACGGTACTATCTGGTTTCTGTTAGCGCCGAACGTTGGGCGGCGCTTACCAAACCCGACACCCCACATTGTGCCAACGGCTTCGGGCGGAAGAGCGCAATTGGGAGGGTACAAGCCTTACCCTGGTGCGAGGAAATGCAAGCTAAAGACAAAATTGTCATGGCAGGGCAGACCAGGCCCTAAGCCTTGGTTGGCGACTGGTCTAGGATCGAAGCTCCGACAGGCGGACAGTTAGAGCATTGCTTTGCTGATCCGGCAGCTTCTGCAGCTTGTCTTGTTCCAGATGTAGGGGTGTTACCTTTCCTCTGGAGTGAACTAGGCAGGCCGAGAGAGGGATCATGCTGCATGGGCAACACATGATCTCTATATTTTAGCCCAGGCTTTGTGCTATGGAGAGGCAATAACTCCATCCCTGGTCTTAACTGGTCTCGGAATCAAAGCGAGAGGCAACTGTTACGGGTTATAAGTCCTTGTCAGTTGGCGTAGACATGGGGCGCCACGCGTTGCCTCTGACGGTGGGAGACACCTATAGGTGTCACTGATCAGCTACCGCCCGCCTCAAGCTGGGCAGCCCCCAGCCAATTGGGTGCTGATCCGCCACAGCCTGCCTGCTTCAATGGGTGCTTGGGGCTAGGACAAAATCTGAATCGCAGGCTGTAAAACCAATGCACCAGGTACAAACAAAAATATAAATAGAAACCTCAAGCTACGGCTTGCAACCTGGAACGTGAGAACCATGTGTCCAGGATTTTCCACTGACTTGACCAATATTGACGATGTGAGAAAAACGGCTGTGATTGATGCCGAACTCAATCGTCTTAACATTGATATTGCTGGCCTGCAGGAGACTCGCCTCGCTGAGGAAGGGTCACTCAGGGAAAACAACTACACCTTTTTCTGGAAGGGTAAAGGGCAGGCAGAAAAAAGGCAACACGGTGTGGGCTTTGCAGTAAAGAATTCGCTACTGGGAATGATTGAAATTCCAGCAGGAGGAAATGAAAGACTATTATCCCTGCGCTTGGCAACCTCTTGTGGGTTTGCCACCATTATTACTGCATATGCACCGACACTCGATTCCTCTGATGATGTGAAGGATTTGTTCTATGAGGAGTTAGACTCTGTGATCAAGGCAGTTCCAAAATCCGACTACATTTATATGCTCGGTGATTTCAATGCTCGTGTGGGCAAGGACTCGAGTTCATGGCCAGTGTGCCTTGGAAAATACAACATCGGTCGCATGAATGAAAATGGGCAAAGGCTGCTGGAGCATTGCACCAGTAATGACCTATGTATTACAAACTCTTTTTTTAAAACAAAAGAGATGCATAAGGTCACATGGAAACATCCAAGATCCGGCCATTGGCACCAGCTGGACTTCATCATCACACGGAGACAACATCTGAACCATATATCATTGACTCGTAGTTACCACAGTGCTGACTGTGATACGGATCATTCTTTGGTTGTTGCAAGGGTTAGACTGAGACCAAAGAGAATCTACACAGCTAAACACAAATCTAGCCCCAGGATTAATATTATTAACACTCATGATCCTGAAAAGTGCTTTCAGTTTCAACAGCAACTTGAAGACGCTTTCACTGATACACCAGAAAATTGTACAGTAAATGATAAATGGAATAAACTTAAGGAAACTCTTTGTAAAACTGCCGTAAAGGTTTACGGCACTGTGGATCATAAGAGGCAGGACTGGTTTGCGGCCAACAGCGAGACTCTGCAGCCCTTGATTGATAAGAAGAAGAAAGCTCTCTTAAGAAACAAGGAAAGACCAACGCGTAACACTCTGAGTGAGCTAAGGCAAGCTAGGAAGGACGTGCAAAAGGCTGCCAGGCAGTGTGCAAATGATTATTGGATCAAGTTATGTGAGTCCATTCAAATCGCAAGTGATAAGGGAGACATAAGAAGCATGTATGAAGGAATAAAGAAAGCCTGTGGTCCAGTGATCAAAAGAAGTGCACCATTGAAAACCTTGACTGGAGAAGTCATCACTGATAAGAAACAGCAGATGGACAGATGGGTAGAGCACTATTTGGAGCTTTACTCAAGTGAGACCAAACTAGCGGATAATGCCCTCAACGCCATAGAGGCTCTACCAACTCTTGACCACCTGGACACACTTCCCACCATAACAGAAGTTAAGTGTGCTATAAATGAACTTGCATCTGGCAAGGCTCCAGGTAAGGATGGGATTCCAATAGAGGTTATCAGGAGTGGGCAAGACACACTCACTATACAGATCCACCAGCTAATAGAGCTATGCTGGCGTGAAGGACAAGTCCCACAGGATTTCAAAGATTCAAGCATCATAACACTGTACAAGAACAAGGGCGATCGGAGCGACTGCAACAACTATAGGGGTATCTCACTTCTGTGTATTGTTGGAAAAGTATTTGCCAGAATTGTTCTGCGCAGACTTCAAGTCCTAGGAGATCAAGTCTACCCCGAATCACAGTGTGGCTTTCGACAGAACCGGTCTACCACTGATATGATATTCTCATTGCGACAAATGCAAGAAAAATGCCGTGAACAGAATCAACCACTGTTTATTGCCTTCATCGACCTCACAAAGGCATTTGATTTGGTCAGTCGTGAGGGTCTGTTCAAGGCACTAAAGAAGATTGGCTGCCCACCAACTCTTCTGTCTATTGTGGAATCGTTCCACACAGGCATGAAGGGTATAATCAAGTTTGATGGTGCAACTTCTGAAGAATTTGAAATCAAGAGTGGAGTTAAGCAAGGTTGTGTACTAGCTCCCACCCTCTTTGGAATATACTTTTCACTTCTACTGAAATATGCATTTCGTGATCAGGATGGTGGTATATACATTCACTCACGCTCAGATGGCGGCCTCTACAATGCTCAGAGATTGAAGGCTAAGACCAAAATTAGGAGGGTACTGATCAGAGAGTTGCTTTTTGCAGATGATGCTGCAGTTACGACCCACTCTGAGGAAGAATTGCAATGTCTACTATCTGCATTCTCCAATGCTTGTTCTGAATTTGGTTTAACAATTAGCAAAAAGAAGACACAGATTATGTCACAAGGTGCACATGGGGTACCATCAATCTTTATTGACGACGCCGAACTAGAGATAGTAGATCATTTTACATATCTAGGATCGGTGGTAAATAGCAAATTATCCCTAGATCAGGAAATCAACATCCGGATTGGTAAGGCAGCAACAACAATGAACAGGTTAAGAAAAAGAGTCTGGGAGAACAGGAAGCTTACTGCCAAAACAAAAGTCGTTGTCTATCAAGCCTGTGTCCTTAGTACTCTTCTCTATGGCAGTGAAACCTGGACAACTTACTCACACCAAGAGAACAATTTAAACAGCGTTCATATGCGGTGCCTGCGAAGAATTCTTGGTATTAAGTGGCAAGACAAAATCACAAATACTGAAGTATTGGAAAGATCAGGTTGTGTGACAGTTTATTCCATGCTCAGTCTTCGTAGACTTAGATGGATAGGACATCTTAGGCGGATGGATGATGGTAGAATACCAAAGGATATCTTTTTTGGTGAATTACAGATGGGTAAGAGATCTCAGGGTCGGCCTCTACTACGATACAAAGATGTGTGTAAGCGGGACATGATTGATACAGGCATTGATAATGCACATTGGGAGCAAGTCGCCACTGAACGTGTTGCATGGAGGGCAAATATCAGAAATGGAATAAAGTCAAAGGAGAAAATTATTGCAGAAAAGTCACACACCAAGCGTTTGAGACGTAAGATGGTGCATGATGGTGGAAATGACCACGTGTTCACATGCACCCACTGTGAACGGACATTTACAGCGCAAATTGGCCTTATCAGTCACACTCGCTACCGCCATAGTTAAAAGTTATTATGCCTTTTTAAAGCACAAACTATCGTCTGTCAAGACGGCAAGGTGCCAATGTAATAGCTTTACATTTGCCAATGAGGCCCTACGCACAAAAATTTTGCCCACCCCTGGTCAAGTCAATAAACATTCTGACTGTTTAGAGCTTCGAGGAATGTGTAGAAAATGGACTGTGTTATAATAATTCCGAAGACAGTAAAATGGTATTAACTATTCAGAAAGAGAAACATTGTGTATATTATTTTGAACATTCTGATAGAACAATTTGGTGATACGAGAAACACCGTAATTTAGGAAATGGACATTTTAGCAAATTAATATATATAAACATTAAACAAGTAAATGTTACCTGGTAGAAAAATGTACACTGTACTGATCAACTGTGATTACAAAGTGTTGTGTCGGGAAAAGGGACAGTGTTTATTAATTGTTAGATATCAGAACAATATGGACATTTTATCAATTAATATTGTATTGAGGAATTATTAAGTTATGAACTTGAGATGATGTGAGATCATACATAATGAACACTGACAAATTGTTTGATATATATAGACATTGTGTAATTACTGATTGCCAAGCGTGTGTTAGTAGGTACTTTAGTGACATTTTAAAAATTGGTATTGTCATATGTTGTCATAGTATTGTCATATGTTGTTGAAGTTCATTGAGGATGTGTAAGATATGTTAGCGACGTAATTGTTTACAGTTGCAGTTGCTAAAGGGAAACAAACAACCTGGTTAGTACACTAATCTTTATATATAAAAGAGAATGTTTGTGTCTTTGTTTGTGTGTGTGTCCTTTAAGCGTTCCCGAACGGTCCATCTGATTGAGATAAAATTTTCTACAGATGTTGTTCTCACTCCCGCAGATACAACTGACATAGTTTGTTAGTTTAAAAACAGGTTTGTACGTAATAAAACAACATTAAAAGGAAAGACGTCTAATTAAGGGGACTTAACAACAAAAGTTATATCAAGGGACATTACTTTTAGTAACATTGCTATATTATGTAATTTAATAATTGTTGTATTTTTCTTAAAGTTTTATAAAATGTTTAAAGAAGTTATCTACAGTCATGTTCTTTATAAACAAAGTGATAAAAACTTTAAGGCATCTTCAAAGTTTTCATAAAAATAATGGATTTATTTTTGATACGTGAAAATTTTATAACTCATCATTTTATTTAAAACTAGCTGACCGGGCCCTGCTTCACCCAGACCCTGGCGGCGAGCGTTTCATTGAATTCATATAAGTAGTCATTATACATTCAAAAACATTTCTCTAAGCCAACTGAAATAGTTAGTTAGTTTAAAATCAATTTCGGGAACAGGAACGGGAGGAGGGGCCGAACGCGTACTCTGTGCGCTTAGAGAAATGTATTTGAATGTATAATGATTCTTCTTCTTCTTCTTCTTCAGCGTTCTGAGCCATTGAGGTTCTTTGCTGCAGATACAATCCGTCTCCATTCGTCTCTCTGGGTGACCTTCTCTTGCCAGTCGTTGATTCCAAATGCTTGTAGGTCTGTATATATACTATCTCTCCACCGTCTTCTTGGTCTACCTCGGGGTCTACGGTCATTTATTTCCTGAGTGTAAGCGAGGTTTGTTTCCCTATTATCTTCCATTCTTTCTATATGCCCCAGCCATTGTAGTCGATTAGCCTTCATGATACCAGTGATTAACGGAGACTTAAACAGATCATAAATGTCTTTGTTACTTCTTCTTTTCCACTCTCCATTTTGTGTATCCCTAATGGGCCCAAAGATGCGTCTTAAAACTTTGTTCTCAAAGGTTTGTAGCAAGGCTTCGTCTCCTTTCGTTGTACTCCAGGTTTCAGAGCCATACAGCACAACTCATCTGATCAGTGTTTTGTATATTGTGATCTTGGTGTTACGAGATAGCGCCTTTGATTTTAGTAGATGTTGTAGTGCATATTATATCTTATTTCCAGAATTGATTCTAGTTTGTATTTCTTCCCTTATCTTATGATGTTGGAGCAGTTGAAGATTGTACCCAGGTATTTGTATGTTTCCGTTCTTTTAATGGTCATATTATCTATTTGTATGTGGCCAGAGTTGTTTAGCCATTCCTTCTCTTGAAATTACCATATATTCTGTTTTATCTTGGTTGATAATCTGTTGGGCTTTTCCCTTTAAGTGAGTAATGTATAATGACTACTTATATGAATTAAATGAGACGCTCCCCACCAGGAGCTGGGCGAAGCCGGGCCGGGTCAGCTAGTTTTAAATAAAATAATGAGTTATAAAATTTTCACGTATCAAAAATAAATCCATTATTTTTATGAAAACTTTGAAGATGCCTTAAAGTTTTTATCACTTTGTTTATAAAGAACATGACTGTTCATAATAGAGTGATAGTAAACACATACTCTTTTTCGTCATTATTTGACAATTAGTCAGATGATTTGAGGATGATTTAGATTGTAGAAAGTAATACATAGTTAAGTATATAAATAAAATAGTTATATTATTTTTTTTTTACATGTTTTATTATAAATAAGGATAATTAATATGGTTAAGTTAGTGGTACTACAGTTAGGAATACACAGTGAAATAAACATTAGCGCAGAATTTTGTGGCACAAGTAGTTCATACTTACTGACAGATTATAATAGTTTATAGTTATTAGTTATTATTAAAGTTATGTAGTAGATTATTAGTATTTAATACTTAGTAGTATCATTGTTTTCTTGATTTCAGCGAATAAATTTTTATTGTTTTATTTTTTTAAATTTTAGATTAGATAAATAGTATGATAGCAATTATTACTTACTGACAGATTAGGATACATTTCGATGTTAAGTATGTTTTGATCCACAGGAACTTAAAAGCTTCCACATTTTTGAGTAGAATGATATGCTCAGGTTTGAGAAAAGCGTTCAGAGAGATAAAAGTGTCTCAAATTATGCTGACAGCAACAACGTATGCTATAAGCAGAGTCAATGACATCAGAGGTCAATAGTAAAATAAAAAGGCAAAGTACATATTACAATGCTTAAAGAATGGGGAAAGTAAGACACTCCCAGAATGTAGAAAGCCTATGTAGAATATAAGTAAGTAAGGGACGTGTATGGAGGATGTCCATGAACGTGTAGGATGGATATGAGACGTCCATTGCACCCATAGCGATTCCATCTCCAGTATAAAACATAGGTAAGGACGTGTATGGAGGATGGTTGGAGGTCCATCCATTGCACCCATAGCGATTGGATCTCCAGTATAAAACATAGGTAAGGGACGTTATGCAGGATGGTTGGAGGTCCATCCATTGCACCCATAGCGATTCGATCTCCAGTTTAAAACATAGGTAAGGGACGTGTATGGAGGATGGTAAGAGGTCCATCCATTGCACCCATAGCGATTCGATCTCCATAATAAAACATAGGTAAGGGACTTATGGGGGGGGGGGGGGGGGGTTGGTAGGAGGTCCGTCCATTGCACCCATAGCGATTCGATCTCCAGTAAAACGGTTAAGGAACGTATGGAGGATGGTAGGAAGTCCGTCAATTGCACACAAATCGATTAGACCTCAGTCTTCTGAATCGTAAAGGAGGCTGAGGCTACACGCCTTTTAAGTGCGTTTCCGACATAAATATTTATTTTCATTTTGGGATATAACTCTTGAAGATGTCTGTTTGACAAGTCAGTGCAAAGGGTATGGAATGGTTAACTATGCCGAAAATATTATTATGATTAGAGTTATATGGCCAGAGGTTCAAAAGTGAATCCACAAAGGACAATCCTGGTAGACTCAAGGCAAAGTGTGTAACAAGTAGGTTTGCATAATGGCATACAAGATGAAGTTGAGCAATGGTCAACTCTGTATGGCCATCGGTAACGCTACAAACCGACAATATGCTATACGTTGAATGATGTAGCAGAAATGTGGAATAGAGGCTTTATTCTACAAAGTTCCATGATAATGTTGGTTAAAGAAATGTGACTTGTTTAAAGGTTCAGATACTAGTTGCATTGAATATTGATTATGATATTGAGTTTAAAAGTTTAAAACTGGTTCCACAGAAAAATGTTGCACATTTCTAAGTCAACCATGGTGCCATGGTCCAGTTGAAACAGGCCTGGAAAATGGCATGAGTTTGTAACAGGCGTGGTCTGCATGGAGACCATGCAAAGTGACCTACCACGGCAAAGCATGAAAAGTGTGCAAAGGTCACCTTAGATTAGTTAGACTCGAGCTAGCGTCAAAGGTGGGACCTAGTTCTTGTTACTAGAGCACGGCTAACGTTATGCATTATGTAGAATAGAATGTGTAAATATTGTTAGGTATGTTTGTGACTTGTCTGTGGAGCAACTGGTTGTGTTATCGACATGTCAAGTGTAGAGTCGTAGTAAAGTAGAATGTGAAAAACCATTTCTGTGTCGTGTTGTGCAAGTTCGGTTCCAGTAGTTAATGACTTTAGCCTGTATAAGATGGAAAGGTTCAAAGGTCATCAGAAGTAGAAGTCGAGATGTCGACTAGATACAGATCAAGCATCTCTTGAGGTATCAATGAAGCGCCACTGAATTAGTACAGTGGTGGCGCACTAAGAACAAGATTGTCGTCCAGTTATCCTGGCGCACATGGCCCATGAAATCTATGTGTTGCTCAACCATGTGGTGTGTAAACTAGCAGACGTTCCTTGACATACCATCAGAGCAAAGAATGCCAGAGATATGCTGTGTACACCAAGCGAGCCAAGCAGCATTCTTCTTCCTGGCACCTATATCACTTTATACAACCACTGTCCGCTGCCATACATGTCTGCCCATTGTTCTAGCTGAGGCCAGTTATATCACTTTCTACAACCACTGTCTGCTGTCTGTCATACACGTCTGCCCATTGTTCTAGCTGAGGGCAGCTATATCACTTTATACAACCACTGTCCGCTGTCATACATGTCTGCCCACTGTTCTAGCTGAGACCAATTATATCACTTTCTACAACCACTGTCTGCTGTCATACATGTCTGCCCATTGTTCTAGTTGAGACCAATTATATCACTTTCTACAACCACTGTCTGCTGTCATACATGTCTGACCACTGTTCTAGTTGAGACCAATTATATCACTTTCTACAACCACTGTCTGCTGTCATACATGTCTGCCCATTGTTCTATCTGAGACCAATTATATCACTTTCTACAACCACTGTCTGCTGTCATACATGTCTGCCCATTGTTCTATCTGAGACCAATTATATCACTTTCTACAACCACTGTCTGCTGTCATACATGTCTGCCCATTGTTCTATCTGAGACCAATTATATCACTTTCTACAACCACTGTCTGCTGTCATACATGTTTGCCCACTGTTCTAGTTGAGACCAATTATATCACTTTCTACAACCACTGTCTGCTGTCATACATGTCTGCCCACTGTTCTAGTTGAGACCACCTATATCACTTTCTACAACCACTGTCTGCTGTCATACATGTCTGCCCACTGTTCTAGTTGAGACCAATTATATCACTTTCTACAACCACTGTCTGCTGTCATACATGTCTGCCCATTGTTCTAGTTGAGACCAATTATATCACTTTCTACAACCACTGTCTGCTGTCATATATGTCTGCCCACTGTTCTAGTTGAGACCAATTATATCACTTTCTACAACCACTGTCTGCTGTCATACATGTCTGCCCATTGTTCTATCTGAGACCAATTATATCACTTTCTACAACCACTGTCTGCTGTCATACATGTCTGCCCATTGTTCTATCTGAGACCAGTTATATCATGTTCTACAACCACTGTCCGCCCATTATTCAAGCTGAGACCAGTTATATCATGTTCTATAACCACTGTCTGCTGCCATACATATCTGCCTATGTGATGTCTGTAACAGTAGCATCTGTATGTAGCTATAGAAGCTTTGATGTCTTGTCTGTATAAAATTATGTAATAAATGATTCTAAAATGAACACATAATGTAAGAATTTTTCACAATTTATTTTCATTAACGATTTTCACAAAAATAAAAACAAAAACAGACATCTGAAATCATGTAATTAATGACAGACATGTCCGCAGGACTTTATCTTTTTGACAGTGTATGGAAGACGGTTACTGAATCAGTTTCTTCGCCATTTTCACCCTGTAGCTATGTCTTGTTCCATCTGTAACCAATCTTACTGTAACTAGTCTTATCATGTAGCTATGTCATGTTCCATCTGTAACCACTCTTACTGTAACTAGCCTAATCATGTAGCTATGTCATGTTCCATCTGTAACCACTCTTACTGTAACTAGTCTTATCATGTAGCTATGTCATGTTCCATCTGTAACCACTCTTACTGTAACTAGTCTTATCATGTAGCTATGTCTTGTTCCATCTGTAACCACTCTTACTGTAACTAGTCTTATCATGTAGCTATGTCTTGTTCCATCTGTAACCACTCTTACTCTAACTAGTCTTATCATGTAGCTATGTCATGTTCCATCTGTAACCACTCTTACTGTAACTAGTCTTATCATGTAGCTATGTCGTGTTCCATCTTTAACCATTCTTACTGTAACTAGCCTAATCATGTAGCTATGTCATGTTCCATCTGTAACCACTCTTACTGTAACTAGTCTTATCATGTAGCTATGTCATGTTCCATCTGTAACCACTCTTACTGTAACTAGTCTTATCATGTAGCTATGTCTTGTTCCATCTGTAACCACTCTTACTGTAACTAGTCTTATCATGTAGCTATGTCTTGTTCCATCTGTAACCACTCTTACTCTAACTAGTCTTATCATGTAGCTATGTCATGTTCCATCTGTAACCACTCTTACTGTAACTAGTCTTATCATGTAGCTATGTCTTGTTCCATCTGTAACCACTCTTACTGTAACTAGTCTTATCATGTAGCTATGTCATGTTCCATCTGTAACCACTCTTACTGTAACTAGTCTTATCATGTAGCTATGTCTTGTTCCATCTGTAACCACTCTTATTGTAACTAGCCTTATCATGTAGCTATGTCATGTTCCGTCTGTAACCACTCTTACTGTAACTAGCCTTATCATGTAGCTATGTCATGTTCCATCTGTAACCACTCTTACTGTAACTAGTCTTATCATGTAGCTATGTCATGTTCCATCTGTAACCACTCTTACTGTAACTAGTCTTATCATGTAGCTATGTCATGTTCCATCTGTAACCACTCTTACTGTAACTAGCCTCATCATGAAGCTATGTCATGTTCCATCTGTAACCACTCTTACTGTAACTAGCCTTATCATGTAGCTATGTCATGTTCCATCTGTAACCACTCTTACTGTAACTAGCCTTATCATGTAGCTATGTCATGTTCCATCTGTAACCACTCTTACTGTAACTAGTCTTATCATGTAGCTATGTCTTGTTCCATCTGTAACCACTTTTACTGTAACTAGCCTTATCATGTAGCTATGTCTTGTTCCATCTGTAACCACTCTTACTGTAACTAGTCTTATCATGTAGCTATGTCTTGTTCCATCTGTAACCACTCTTACTCTAACTAGTCTTATCATGTAGCTATGTCATGTTCCATCTGTAACCACTCTTACTGTAACTAGTCTTATCATGTAGCTATGTCTTGTTCCATCTGTAACCACTCTTACTGTAACTAGTCTTATTATGTAGCTATGTCATGTTCCATCTGTAACCACTCTTACTGTAACTAGTCTTATCATGTAGCTATGTCTTGTTCCATCTGTAACCACTCTTACTGTAACTAGTCTTATCATGTAGCTATGTCTTGTTCCATCTGTAACCACTGTTACTGTAACTAGCCTTATCATGTAGCTATGTCATGTTCCATCTGTAACCACTCTTACTGTAACTAGTCTTATCATGTAGCTATGTCTTGTTCCATCTGTAACCACTCTTACTGTAACTAGCCTTATCATGTAGCTATGTCTTGTTCCATCTGTAACCACTCTTACTGTAACTAGTCTTATCATGTAGCTATGTCTTGTTCCATCTGTAACCACTCTTACTCTAACTAGTCTTATCATGTAGCTATGTCATGTTCCATCTGTAACCACTCTTACTGTAACTAGTCTTATCATGTAGCTATGTCTTGTTCCATCTGTAACCACTCTTACTGTAACTAGTCTTATCATGTAGCTATGTCATGTTCCATCTGTAACCACTCTTACTGTAACTAGTCTTATCATGTAGCTATGTCTTGTTCCATCTGTAACCACTCTTACTGTAACTAGTCTTATCATGTAGCTATGTCTTGTTCCATCTGTAACCACTGTTACTGTAACTAGCCTTATCATGTAGCTATGTCATGTTCCATCTGTAACCACTCTTACTGTAACTAGTCTTATCATGTAGCTATGTCTTGTTCCATCTGTAACCACTGTTACTGTAACTAGCCTTATCATGTAGCTATGTCATGTTCCATCTGTAACCACTCTTACTGTAACTAGTCTTATCATGTAGCTATGTCATGTTCCATCTGTAACCACTCTTACTGTAACTAGTCTTATCATGTAGCTATGTCTTGTTCCATCTGTAACCACTCTTACTGTAACTAGCCTTATCATGTAGCTATGTCTTGTTCCATCTGTAACCACTCTTACTGTAACTAGCCTTATCATGTAGCTATGTTTTGTTCCATCTTTAACCATTCTTACTGTAACTAGTCTTATCATGTAGCTATGTCTTGCTTCATTTTTAACCATACTTACTGTAACTAGTGGTCTCGAGGTATGGTGTCCGCCTTGAGTGCTGGAGCTCCCAGGTTCAAGCCCCGGTGAGGACAGGGATTTATTCACGTGGACTTCTAGTAATAAAATTTCCCCTGGTCTCTGGGTAGTGAGATCGGACGCCCGTGTGTATTGTTGCGCACGTAAAAAATCTCTTGACAGTTGGAAATCGAAAAAGAGTAGCCTACTGGCTTTCCGGCATGGCACATGATTGATTGATTGAATGGCACTGAACGGGCAAAATTTGGAGTTAAAAATATACCCAAAGTATTTAAGGATCCTCGCCGGTGCTACGGAGTTTGTGCACTGAGCTGAGTTTCTCCGGACTCAAGCGTAAGTTGGGAGAAGAACGGAGCACTTATGGGTTACACCTGTGTGCCGTGATGTTGATCCGTCGACTAAACTAGACTTATCATGTAGCTATGTCTTGTTCCATCTTCAACAATGCTGACTGTATCTAGCCGTCTCATCAAGCTATTCTATCCAGGTTGTATGTTATTTTGATATTTGTCCATCAGATCCAGGGTATACAATTCTCGACTGCTCATATTTACATCGAACTCTTATTTCTGCCAGCACATGATGGGGCTAGTTCTGTTTGAATGTCCATGTAATTCTTATCTATGTGAAGCACTCAATGGAAAGAATGTGTCGGCAACTTCAGCCAGATGCTCAACTTCTGAACCAGCATCTACAGAGGAAGGTGTATTGTTAGTTGTTTGCTCTGCCTGGGCTGTCTCACTACTGCTTGCCATCACATCCACACCTTCTGTTTCTGTGTTTGCTTTCACCAAAGAGGAACTAACTCCAGATATATTCATATTATCTCCTCTTGTTTCAGTCATTGTTTCGTGAAGAGAGTCAGACTGTAATGTAGACATTGAATCGGCACAACTACTTTCTTCGCTATACTCCGGTGATGGAAAAGTCTCACGTGAAGTGGGTTGACCCGTGCTGCTAAACTTTGACTCCAGATTTGACCAGTCAATGAATACCCCAGTCTTGCTCGTCCCAAGTTCACACAATGCTCTAGGAATGGAGGAGAATCCTGGTAGTGCATCTCTTCCTCCCTCAGTCATGCTTGATGCTTGCAGTGACCTGGCATGCAGTTGAGCATTGTTGATGTATGGCTCAAGGATTTGGGCTAAGCTTGCCTTGCCTCCCTTTGTGGCTGGAGTTTCTACATCATGCATGGTCCATTCATCTCTTCTGCCTTGTCTTTTTTTGTGCTGCAATGCACTTGAAACTGGCTGTTCATTCTGAACAGCAGCCTGATTCTCGCCAAGAAAGGGTTGTCTCCTGTTGTCATCGAGTTGTGTTTCTGATGCAGTCACTGGTGGCAAATATCTGTTGAATATAGAACAGAACAATACAAAATATACTAAATGAGAAAGCTTGTCTTTTTTACAATTTTTTTCATAAGTTTGATAAAGAAGACACAAGCAATAGATTGCACGATTTATTGTCTGGCATATTTTGCTGCATCTCGTCAGGTACATAACTATTGAATTCACACAACATAAAGTAAAATAACAATATACTTCCTTCAAGCTGAAATACACACATGTTCGCACAGTGATGTTACATGTGTGTGTGTGTGTGTGTGTGTATGTATGTATATATATAACATGTGTATTTTTCAGCTTGAAGGATTTATCTAGTTATTTTACTTTACGTTGTGTGAATTCTGCAGTATGTACCTGATAAGATGCAGCGAAATATGCCAGGAAAATCGTGCAATCTATAATTTGTGTCTTCGTTATTCAAATTCACAACGGGAAAACATTGTTTTGATTTCATAAGTTTATCTTGTACAAATGGTAGTTCTATTCTATCAGTTGTGGGCTTTCATAAGTTTATCTCAGGCTGACATGGAGAAAGCATATCAACAAAGCAGTAGCAAAAGCCAGAAGGAAAATAGCCATCCTGAGAAAACTAAGTGGAACGATATGGGGAGCCAGTGGTAAAATACTCAGCAAAGTTTATCAACAGAGCATACAACCACACCTGGAATATGGGTCAACGGCGGGTGTTCAGCATAAAAAACCACACTACAAGAGCTGGACAAGGTGCAAAATCAAGCACTTAGAGTCACCACAGGAGGGATGAGATAAACCCCTATAGAAGAGATTGAGAAGATGGGAAGGACTGAGAGAGTGCAGAGATACAAAAATGCTTACATGAGCAGAAAGGTTCCTCAGCTTGCCAGACCACCCTATGAAGAACAGATTTGAAAACGTAGCTATGGGGCGGTTGAAAAGAAGTAGTTTTATCCACCAGGTCAAACGACTCTGCAGAGAAACCACCGATCTGCCTGTGACGAAGTCCCCAGCTTCCTCTTCATCTTTTGCTTAAATTGGAGTAAATTCTTTTTAAAACCCTTATGTAATTATAGAAGAATTTAATTTCGTTTGTATTCCTATATATCTATGTATAGACAGCCCATGGCTATAGCATAAATCTACTGCAAATTGATGTTATTATTCTAGTGGGAAATAATACGTTATACTAGGATTGGTGGAGAGGCTGAATTTACAAAGTAGTGTACCCAGCCAAATCTACAAATTTGGCTACGACTATTTTACAATTTGGTCGGATAAATTAAAGGAAACGAACTCCCTGGCACGACCACTTCCGGTCAGGAGAAAAATAGCTAACCTCGTTCTTTCGCAATCCAAAAGTCGGGGTAGAAACATGCTAGTCACTAGGCTCTGAGAAAATACTTATAAAGTGTTAGAGTTTTATCTTTGGCACGTATTACGGCCATAAATATATTTAAAATATATTAGAGAGATTCCTAGAGCAGTGTTTGTACCTGACAAGTTCGGTCAGTAGATTAGAAGGATTTGACACCTTCAGCGCCAAGCTTTAGATGCGCTAACCTGTGTGACTCATTGCGAAGCATCACTCACCATCTCACTTATGCTTACTAACTAGGGTTTACACGCACTGTGTAAGCCGGAGAACCAGAAGATAAGTGGCCAAACTTACCGTTGGCCACCACCACCACCACCACCAGTTACATGCAAATAATACCAGCTTTGTCAGGCCATGTCAATGATTAAAATGCAACATTGTCAGTTTCTTAAATTTTACACCCACTAGTTGTTACGTAATTAACCTTAGTCATAGTAGAGTGAGAAGATATGAAAGTTTGTCTCTGTTATATATTTTACTCTGTCTTTCTCCGTGTCATTGAGAGGGATTAGAGTTGGGGGCTCGAGCTTTGTTTTATTTCAGGCAACGTAGCTAGACAACCTTGGCAGACTGTCTGTATCAAACCAGTATAGTTGTACGCCATTCCTGTCTGCCTGAACACTGTCAGAAGATTAGACTTGTTCTGGGACCTTTATTCCGCCTAGAATTACGAGCTATTCAGTCTTGTCTTCTCCAGTGACCTATTTTTCTATTCGTAGAAAGTCTATCCACAGCACTTTGATAGATTCCTTATCATCGTAGCTGACGCTACGCTACACTGCCCACAGTTGGTATCCCCCTGAAAACTACTCCAGAGCGAACTCTGTGGAAATATGAACATAGACAATCACTACAAATCCAAACAAAAGTGAGAGGAATATTTGACAAGGAAAAACAGAACTGTGTACAGCGTAGAACAGCCACTCTCAGCTTCATTGATGATGAATACCCACAAGACCTCTAGATCAGTCTACACAGATGGGTCAGCATAAAATGCTGTTCAAAATGGAGGCGCGGGAGTGTACATAGAATACCCAAATAATACTAGGGACACAGCCAGAGTACCGACAGGAAAGTACTGCCATAACTATGATGCTCAAATTAAGGCAATCAAGATACCAAGAGAGAAATTACTAAATACTAGCCATGGTACACAACCTGTGGTGCTACTGACAGATGCAAAATCACCACTCGAGGCGCTCCTGTCTGGGAAATTGCAAGTACTAAGGACACTACTTTCTGAACTTAGCAGTTATCATAAGATCTCCATACAGTGGATACCATCTTACTGTGGAGTACCTGGAAACAACAAAGCTGACCGATTGGCTAAGGAAAGAGCAAAAGAAGAACAGCCTAATGTGCCCGTTACATACTATCAAAAGAAAAGAATGATCAAATCAGTCAGAAAGCCACCAAAAACCTGCTCAAGACGATATCACGTTAAGGACAGACCAGAGCAAGTCATTATTCTGCGCTTCAGAACAGGACACAGTAGATTAAGCAACCACATGTATACAAAATTCATGATTGGTGAAACAGCCTTGTGCACATGTGGATTGGTATCGCAGACAGCAGAGCACACACCCCAAGACTGCCCAAAATACAACATATCTAGGCAAACCGCCTGGCCTAGAGAGACAACAGTGGAAGACAAACTCTATGGATCGCTGAGTGAATTAAAAAAGACAGTTAAATTCATACAAGAGACAACATTGCAGTTATAGACATATTTCAAGCTGTTATTGAAGATCTGCAACAGCATTGCTTTGGCCTCTGTTCCTAGGTTCCTGAACATTTCATTGGAGATACCATCAGCTTATGGTGACTTTCTAATTTTCAGTTTTGATATGGCTAGCTCCAGTTCGCTGATTGTGATGGGTGCCTCCAGAACCTCATGTACTATTTCCTTCTGTCCTGTATGTTGCCGTTTCTCTCGAATCTCTTGTTATTTCTCTGAAATTGTGATATTGGTATCTTGTGCGAATGAGTCCGCAAAATGGTCAGCTGTTTTCTTGTTAAGATGTTTCCATCCTTATGTAGTGCAACTTTTGAGTTTCTCCCTGTGCCCTCATCGTTAAGTTGTTTTATTAGCTTCCACAATTTCCTTGTGTCTCTTTCAAAGTTCAGAGACTCCGTTTTCTCCTGCCAGCTTTTCCGTCTAGCCTGCAGCTTGGCCCTTTGAAATTTGGCTTTTGCGCGCTGGAATTTATTGTGGTGCTCTTGGCTGGGTGTGGCCTCTGCTTGCTTTCTACACACTTCCACATCATTATGCAACTGTTCCAGTTCATTACTCCAATAGGGTTTATATTGTTTACGGGCTCCTCTTGGTACTGTTTCTCGCGCTGCCTGTAGTATGCATTTCCCAAACTCTTCAACTACATTATTTATGTCTTTCTCGGTGTTCAGTTTCTAACCAGTATGCTGGTGCGATTCTTGTACATTGCCCAGTCTGCTTTCTTGTAGTTCCACCTCGAGAAGGTTCTGCTTTCACTTATAAGCTCATTTTCTACAGTTAGAAAGACTGGCCGATGGTCACTGCCACAAAGTTGTCTCCCAACAATTCGTGTAATGTTCCACTCCAGAATGCAAAGCCAGGTCAGGTGTAGTTGTAGTGTGCCATGATCTCAAGTAGAAAGTATGTGGGTCGGACGGCTTGTTAATCAAGATGAATCTATTCTCATCCTGCCAGTCTTCCAGTCTCTCTCCTCTCTGGTCCATATGATCATAGCCCCAGCTCTGCGAGTGGCTGTTGAAATCGCCGCACACAATCATTTTTTTCTTTTAATGCTAGTGTGACCAGTGCCTGTGGGCGGTCACTTGGACAGTAGTAATTGATCAGATGTAGGTCTATATTGCCTGTCTTAAGTTTGAGTGTCTGATACTCAGCCCCTTCCATTTAGACTTCGATTTGGGAAGCAGTGATGTTATTTTTTGCAAGGGTCAGTATCCCACCTTTTCGCCTGTCCTTTCATCAGATCGGTAACACTGGCAGCCTCTGATTCTGAAGGCTATATTTTCGTTGAGGTGAGTTTCTTGCAAGCAACATACGCTTAGTTTTTGTTGGTCCAGGATGTTTTCTAATTCTATTTTTTGTTGCTGACTCTCTCCGCATTCCAGTGCATTATTTTAAGTCTTTGTTTAGTATGGCCAGCCGTTCTATTCTCAGGTCCCCTGGCTCCACAGGACATCCGAGAAGGACCTCCAGTAGTTGTGGTTGGACCTTTTCGAGACATAGGGTCCGGCACTGCACCTGCCTGGGGGTCCAAAGCAGGGCGAGCACCATAACTTTTAGCAGTAGTCGACATATTCAATTTTGCGTAATTGCGTGGCATCCTGATTTCTGTGGTGCGTCACATATCACCTGGCTGTGAGATATCAAACACACACAGGCAACAAGATGGCCCAGCCTGCAATCAGAGCTGTGAACATTGTCCCCATCAAAGCTGTGAAGCATGTGAGCTGAATGTAACCAAGGTTGGCCCACGCCTGCAGCAGATCTGTACATAACCGCATCTACAGCACAACTCTGCAGCAACCCTTCCCAACACATAAAATATATAACAAACCCACAACACATTTTACAGCTGTCTGAATGATGTCTTGTTGCAGAAATACAACCACCCCACCTCCTGACACGTCTGAATGATGTCTCGCTGCAGATATGCAACCAACACAAAACACAACTGATTGCTGTCAGCATGATGCCTTGCTGCAGATATACAACCAACCGAAACACACCTGACTCTGATTAACTAAATAATCAAACATAGAGACAAGAAGGTGAAACCCCTGACTGACTGACACAGACAGACACACAGACACACACACACACACACACACACACACACACAGACACACACACACACACAGAGAGAGAGAGAGAGAGAGAGAGAGAGAGAGAGAGAGAGAGAGAGAGGCTACATTCACTGACTCTTGGCTTGCTGTGTGAAGCAGACACCTGCGTTCTCAATCAGAACTCCTACGTCTGCAGAGAGACACTAAGAAAATTTACAGTTGACCTGAGTGCTGTGAGGTGGATGTTGGTCAATCAATGAATCATCTCAGACACTGGCTATACAGTTATGTGATTACAGAATAGTTGCAGCATGCTCACAAGAACAATCTTCACAAAAGGCAGCTTAGATGGTTGCAGACATATCAGAATGCAACAAAGGAACAAACATGTACACTAATGGCTAACTAATCAGAACATATAACAAGCAAATGATAAATAATATAACAGAATATAATGTGCTTGAGGCCATATCCTCATGTATGGTGGTGGTGGTGATGTTTTATGATCTACCGGCATGTTCACGTCTGCACGGGTGGAGCCAGTCAACAGATCAAGCTTATTGCGCTGAAACACAGACTCCTCACAAACTGCGGACACTGAGGTCGAGAGCACAGGTGTTCAGCAGCCAGCCGGAACTCGTAGAACCGAGTCTTGCAGTAAGAATTTCTGCATGAGGCATACCTCAGGGTCAGGAAGCGGGAATACAAGAATGGCAGGAAAACGCTACACTTGCCACTGAAGATGAGGATGATGATGGCTGGCATCAGAAATATCTCGGTACTGACGATGAAGCGGAGGATGTTGACTTGTTGAGTCTCCAACTTGCTAATCAAGTTACGTACAAAATCAGAGACATTGGGCCCATCAACTTGAGGATTTGATTGATTGATTGATTTAGGAACCGACATCACAGCATTCGGGACATTCCCATAAGCTTGAGGATGATTTTTGTAAAAGAACACGCATGCAACACAGCAAACAGGAACACTGGAATCAGACACATTGTGACCGGGTAAGAGTATAGGAATATGACACAGTAGATGAGGTAATGGCTGAAGTCCTCCGTGAACACTGGAATCAGACACATTGTGACCGGGTAAGAGTATAGGAATATGACACAGTAGATGAGGTAATGGCTGAAGTCCTCCGTGAACAAGTGTCGCAGGAACTCCATGTTGAGCTGGATACTAGGTCTTGTAACTCTTGCTCACTTTCTGCTAGTAACACGATATCGTCAGCATATATAAGATTGTTTATGATTCTTCCATTGATGCTGAGCCCAGGCATTTCAACTTGTTTAAAAATTCTTTCTGTGGATAGATTGAAGAGGCTTGGGGACAGTACACATCCCTGCCGTACTACTCTTTTTATCTCTATAGGGGACGAATAGTTATTACCGCGTCTAATAGACGCCACTTGTTCCCAGTACAAGTTACTAATAAGTTTGATGTCCTTTCCATCTACTCCTGTATCTTGAAGGCACGTAATTAGTCGTTCTTGTCATACTCTATCAAAAGCTTTCTTGTAGTCTATAAAACAAACATATCTACCAACAATATTTGAAAGTTATATCTGGAAATTATGGCACAAAAGTTGTAAATATTGTCCGAAAACATGTTCTTTGTGACTGTGGCGCCACTGAAACTCTGCTAAATATGTATTAAACACTGCACGACTAGTACCGCCTTGGTATCTTTGTTTCCTTTCTACTTGCATTCACAACCCTTCAATTGTTTGGGTGTGAATGTCACTGTGTACAGGGTCAACAAAGTTATTGGCATGAACAACAACTGTATGATCGTAGATGCCATGGTTTAGTTGACCGACGTTGTTGTAGCCTCGCCAGGCATCGGTGACAATGTTCGTAACTGGTAAGACGTGATCACTTATAATGAGTTCCAGTGTTGTCGCATCTCGCCTTTCCACAACTTCCAACCAGCAACGACCACTACCGCCTTCAACCAGCCCAACTACCCAATGACCACGACGTTCCCTTTTTGTCGCATCTCGCCTTTCCACAACTTCCAACCAACAACGACCACTACCGCCTTCAACCAGCCCAACTACACATTGACCACGACGAAAGTGTCCACGGTGGAAAAAGTAGCTCTCGTCAACTTCAACGACCACTGACTGTCCCTGAGCATCAAATCCTCCCAACAGTGGATTGTTACGCAGCAACCAGTTGTAACACTCTACCCGAAAATAGTTATTGTAGTTGACAATGGTGTCACAGCTTGTCAGGCGTTCGAAAAACATCACATGTTTCAACTTCACATCGAACAACCAGTAAAACATTATCATCACAACTTTTTCCAGTTGGGAGTTCACAATAGGCAAAGAACGAACCTGTTCGTACACTGGAACGACTATTACACTGACGACACCGCCACGAGAATCTGTCAGGACTTTCCAACCGCAAAACTAATGACATTGGACGTTGGCAACGTGAACATTCTATTGTGTTGCGTATTAATCTGTGTGTAGCAAACCATTGCAGCCACTGTAGTTTATTGTTCATTAATGCATGTAAGTCACCAGATCTGACATCTACAGCTGCCAGTTTATCAATTGGTAGAACATTATTGCTGATCTGTGTCGGAGCTGATGGTTTGCCTGCCATAATAATATTTCTTTCTGGGAGAATTTATTTGCAATCAAATTGCGAATAAACGAAGTCTCTATTCGCAATCAAGAGTAGATACAAACAAGCTGTGAGAAATCCATTAAATAATATGGAGTGAGTACACATCTAACAAACCTATGTAGAAGCTTATACAATTAAGCAGCCATGTGCGGTGGAATGCCCAAGTCTGCCCCTGCCTGAAGTCTGAGTGGGTTTACCTGATGGTGAGGGACAATGGTAATAGGAAAAAGTCCACATGCAAATATCAGTCCAGTGCACTCTCCAGTAGTGGCAGCTATTTGTAGTAGCACGTAAATTGGCCACGCTTGCGTTCAAAGCGAAGGAACAAACAATGACAACAAATTCAGATATCCTATAAACCTCTCATGATATATTTGTTAAATATATTTGTTATTTGATATAAAGTTGATTTGATTTGATTTGATTTGATTTGTTATTTCCGTGTCGATCAATATGTTTCAATGAATTAATCCTGACACTGTGATGTATGGCTTGGTTTGGCAAATCAACAGAATATGTGTGTGTGTGTTTTTTTTAAATTCCCGGGCATGTTTACCTTCAGTAGTTTGCCATTTCTTTCTGAACTACCGACACTCATGCCTCTGTATGAAAACCAACGCAAGGCGGTCTGCTTCCAAATCGCTGCAGCTAGGTTTCGAACGCGGTGTGCAAGATTACGAAATGCATTCATAACTACTTCACTACAGACCCGGTGACTATTCATGTTTGTTTCAGAAGGTACAGTTAGTTGGATGTCTTTTACAGGACATCACAATCAAGCACGGCATTTATTCCAGAAGTTGGTGTTGTTGTTGTCTTCCACTTATGCCTTTAGGTGTCGAGGAGAAGGTTAACTGAAGCTCCGGCGCCTGTAACAAGCCCTTTTCCTCCAGTTTCCTACCGGTTTGCTAGACCCGTCATAGGTTTCTTACCTAATATAAGACCGCAACGGCTTACTTTAATAAATAATTACGATCAGTTACCAGTAAGTTAGCTAATTTTGTCAAAATGCCGAATAACTGTCTTTGTACATAGTTATCTTGTCGCTGTCACTTAATTAATTTCTGAAAAATGAAAAAAAATAAAAAAATTCGCCGGTCACCTGCGTTACAAGCGGAGATACCGCTATGGTACTAACGACACGATGAAAGTTTAACAAAAATGTATAATATAGTCAAACACATGTCCCGATGACGTCACGTAACTAGCCTTTGACCCAATGAGGCCCTGTAAGGAATACTTTTAAATTACAGAGTTATGTCCCCATTTGGGATCGTTATTCGGAAGAGTGCCAAAGAAGTTTATCTTTCACAGCTGGTAGTTCTATTCTAACAGTCGTGGGCTTTCATAAGTTTATCTTTCACAACCGGCAGTTGTATTATACAAGTTGTGGGCTTTAATAAATTTATCTTTCACAACTGGTAATTGTATTCTACCAGTTGTGAATGCTGAGCCAATGATCAGATATAAAACAGCAGCACACCAAATATTCATTGCTGCTAAACTAATGATCAGATATAAAACAACAGTTAGCCGAACATTTTTGTGTGTGGCCGAACCAATGATCAGATATAAAACAGCAGTTAGCCAATCATTCTTTGCTGCTGAACCAATGATAATATTTAAATCAACTTCGATATCTACACCATCTGTGAAAGAGCCATTGTCTCCGTACAACAAATCAAACTGCAATTATCAATTCCAGTGTGAGTGAAAAGCAACTTAGAACAAAAAGACAATTAGCAAATAGAGTAGCCGAACATTTACCAGTGTGGGTGGAAAAGAGAGTTAATCATTCTTCGGGAATCCATGTGCAGTCGGCAAGTCATACAACTCAACTATCGCAATACGCCTGCTTAATAGCAGTCATAAAGTTAACAAAGAACAGGCATTTCGCCTCCTGTATCTGACGAACAATAAGCAGTCAAGCTGAAAAACAGCTGATCTTCTTCTTCTTCAGCGTTCCGAGCCATTGAGGTTCTTTGCTGCAAATACAATCCGTCTCCATTCGTCTCTCTGGTGGACCTTCTCTTGCCAGTCGTTGATTCCAAGTGCTTGTAGGTCTGTACATGTATTATCTCTCCACCGCCTTCTTGGTCTACCTCGGGGTCTACGGTCATTTATTTCCTGAGTGTAAGCGAGTTTTGTTTCCCTATTATCTTCCATTCTTTCTATATGCCCCAGCCATTGTAGTCTATTAGCCTTCATGATACCAGTGATTAGCGGGGACTTAAACAGATCATAAATGTCTTTGTTACTTCTTCTTTTCCACTCTCCACTTTGTGTATCCCTAATGGGTCCAAAGATGCGTCTTAAAATTTTGTTCTCAAAGGTTTGTAACAAGGCTTCGTCTCCTTTCGTTGTACTCCAGGTTTCAGAGCCATACAGCACAACTGGTCTGATCAGTGTTTTGTATATTGTGATTTTGGTGTTACAGATTATTATTATTACAGATTTTGGAAATAACAGAAAGAGAAATATATTAGATGCAAGAGCAGTGCCCAATTTCAGTATAAACACAGATCATAAAGCAGTCGTTGCCACAATAAGAACCATTAGAAGAAGAAAACAAAAAGCAGGAAAATACATGCCATGCGAATCAGTAAACTTAAAAAACCTTAAAGACGAGGCAGTAAGGGAAAATTATGAGAAAGAACTAACTGAACTCTTTGTAAAATTACCTACGGAAAGAAAAACAGTGGAAGAAGAATGGGAGACGTTCAAATCAAGCGTTTTAAATACTGCAAAAATAACATGCGGAACCACGAAAAAATGCAAAACACGGATAAAGAAAATAACAAGTTGGTGGAACGCAGAAGTAAAGAAAGCGGTAAAAGAAAAAAAGGAAAAATATAAAAAGTGGTTGAAGAGCAAACAGGAATGTGATCTCATAGAATACAGAATATCGAGAAGACATGTGAGTAGAATAGTAAAGAGGGAAAAACAGAAAGACTGGGAAGAGTATGGAGAAACCCTAAATAAAAACTACAAGGAGGCAACCAGAAACTTCTACAAAAAGATAAGTGCAATGCGAACCAGAGGAGTACCCTTTGACCCAACTGAAATAATTAACAGCGAAAATGGAGAACCAATAAGTGAACAAAAACACATCCTAATAAGATGGAAGCAGTATTTCGAACAACTTCTCAACATCCCATCAGATGTCACAGGAATTCAAGAGACCTACACAGATGTCACCGAGGAACTAGAACCAGACATACTAAAAGAAGAAATTATAGAAGCCATCAGATTAGCCCCATTGAACAAATCACCAGGACAGGATGAAATACCAAATGAACTAATTAAAGCAGCAAGGGAAGTAGGAACAGCTTGGCTACATAGACTATTCAACCATGTTTGGGTAGAACAACAGACACCACGAGACTGGGGAAACGCCATAATTATCCCAATTTGGAAAAACAAAGGCAGCAAAAGAGATTGCACACAATACAGAGGCATTTCACTGTTGAGTCATACTGGGAAAATATTTTGCAAAATTCTTGAAAAAAGATTACGAACTACTTTAGAACCCCAGCTAAGCGAAACGCAGCTTGGATTTAGGAAAAACAAAGGATGCACAGACGCCATTTTTGCTCTTAGACAACTTATAGAAAAATCAATTGAATTCAATGAAACACTCTACTTAGCCTTTGTTGACCAAGAAAAGGCATTTGATAGGGTAGATAGAAACAAGCTGTGGGAAATCCTTAAACAATATGGAGTGAGTACACATCTAACAAACCTATGTAGAAGTTTATACGACAACAGTGAATGCATAGTGAGAGCAACTGGAGGACACTCAGATCCCTTCACCATAAGATCTGGAGTACGACAAGGTTGTGTCCTGTCCCCTCTCTTGTTCATAACATATATAGACAACATATGTAAAGAAACCAGCCAAGCAGAGACAGCAAGAATACCGCATGACGAGAACACAGAAGAAGAACCATCTGCAAATCTAACCATTAGAGAACTCCTGTTTGCGGACGACCAAGCACTAATAGCAAAATCAGAAGCTGAATTACAAGACCACATGAATAGTCTAAACGAAATGTGTAGGGAACATAACATGAAAATTAGCACAAGCAAAACAGAGGTAATGACTATAACTAAAGAAGAACAAACAGCAACAATTCACCTAAACGAACATCCCTTGAAACAAGTAAAGAGCTTCAAGTACCTAGGAAGTATAATATCATCAAATGGCAGATCAGAAGACGAGATCGAAAATAGGTGCAATAAGGCAAATCAACTCATTGGACAAATGGCACCAATACTAAAGAACAAACATGTATCAATAACTACTAAGAAAGCACTTTACAACACAATCTTCCTACCAACTCTGTGCTACCAATGCCAAACCTGGACAATGACAGAAAAAGAGAAAAGAAAAATCACAACAACAGAAATGAGGTTCCTGAGAAGAATACTCAACGTATCAAGAAGAGATAAGATCAGAAATGAAGAAATCAGGACTAAAGTGGGGGTTAAAGCTGCTCTAGATTTTATTAGAAAGCAGCAAGTCAAATGGTTTGGCCATGCAAGTAGGCTACCAGTCAACAGCATGCCACAACAGGCAATGACGTACAGACCAGATGGAAACAGAGGAAGAGGCCGACCACGTAAACGCTGGACGGAGGGAATAACAGAATCCATGGGAATGTCGATATACGAAGCCCATAACCGGGCACTCTCACGAAGTTTATAATTCACCTCGACACCGCAAGGTACAAGAGGAACATGATGAGATGAGAGAGGTGTTACGAGATAGCGCCTTTGATTTTAGTAGATGTTGTAGTGCATAGTATATCTTATTTCCAGAGTTGATTCTAGTTTGTATTTCTTCCCTTATGATGTTGGAGCAGTTGAAAATCGTACCCAGGTATTTGTATGTTTCCGTTCTTTTAATGGTGAAAAACAGCTGATGGCTGTGGAAATGTGGTTTCTGAGGAAAATGCAAAGAATACCATGGACGGACAGAAAAACCAATGAGCAAGTCCTTCAAGAATCAAATGAAGATCGTAAACTGATTAGAGACATTAGACGTAGACAGTCAAACATTTTTTGGGCATGTTATGAGAAGAAATGACTTAGAGAACTTCGTGACAACTGGCAAGATCGAAGGGAAGAGACCAAGGGGAAGACCGAGAAGTAAATACCTGAATGGATTGCCACATGGCATGGTCGAGACAGGAACACGGAGCTGATCCACGACTCTGGTGATCGAGTGAGATGGCAGAACATGACCGCCCACGCTTACCGGCATGGCACATGATGGATGGATGAATTTGACGAACAATAAATGATTGCTCAAATATATCAAGGTATTAGCAATTAGGTGGTTCCTGCCACTTTTGTACAAACAGAAAGATTTCATTTTAAATGTGTGATAACCATGGGGATAACGAAGGCCCTGCATTCAAGCAATTTCAGTGACTATGTGTTTGGAATATTTCAGCCAAAGCATTATTCTTGTATTCACTTCATATAATATTTAACTCTAGTATGCACCTGACGAGATGCAGTGAAATATGCCAGGCAATAAATCAAGAAACATACTGTTTGTGACTTCTGTGTTTAAAAACAAAGTATAAACAAATGAATAAAGTATAAAAAAATAAACAACACCACAGGAAATACATACCTGGCCATATCGTCTAGAACAAACTCATCAACAATGAAAGGAAATTTTTTCCACATTTTGAAGTTTAACAGTTTCCTGTGATTTTCTACCTCAAAGCCAAATCTTGTAATTCCCAGGACTATAAAGGGAATGTTGGAGAAGATCATCAGACTGCCCACTTCGCTGCTACAGTGTCTGCCTCCCTCAATTTTGCCCATGCACTTCACTGGACCCACCAGTCTGATGTCGTCAAAGACTTTGCTGCCTGTGTCAGCAATTGTCTGTGTCTGCTTCATAATGTCCCTGAAGATAGACAGGAGTCATTGGGAAATGTCCACATTAGAAATTATGGCAGAAAGTAAACTTTCAAGTAATTAACTAACTATTCCTTCTTTCTGTTTCATTACCCCTACCCCGTTCAACCTCAGGAGAGAAGCTATAATTAGAGCCCATCCCAGCCTCAGATTGATAATCCTGTGACTGAATCAGCGACATTTTGGATATTAATCTGAAAACAATTGTCACCCATTGCCACGGAGTAGATAGCGGGTTGACAGATGGCACCATTATCACATATATTCTTATATTATAACAATTCTTTTCATGTCAGTCAGTTTGTACTTGAAGTACACATGTTATTACCTGAGCGCTGACTGAGTTTCTTGTCTTTGTTTCCTTTCACCTCTAACTCCGTGAACTTTATGCGTGAAATATATTATTACTTCTTCTTTCTGTTGAGCTCATAGCGTCTTCTGGCTCAACCCTTAAAGTTGGTTACCATTAGCTATTATCTTTTGATTCTATCTTCACTCACACGATGACGAACAGAATACAACTATTGATAACTCTACTCCAACGACGTTTTCCACAATTTATATTCGTCTAAGAACATTGTACAAATTCAATTACATTGTCAAGTATTCAACACCACAATCAAGTATCTAAAGAACTCAACACAAATCTAAATGATTGTCAAATGAGCGACATAATCTTTAGTCATCGCTTTCTGTACATATCAGACCAGGTCCACACTTGACCATGGCTCAACGCAGACTAATCTTTAAGGATCCTCCTCGTGCCGACCCAGAAGCGAGTCCCAGCGTTTCTACGCTGCGTGAAAAGTATTAACTTTTCACGTTCCATGTGTCCATTTACTTAACACTGCCATAACCTCTGACCTAGTCTAATTTGGGTTATGGCACCCATCAGGGAATGATTTCACCCATCTTGTCACTGACATAGTCCTACTGGACATAATTCTGGCTCGCATTTCATGACAGAAGTGAAACAATTACATGCGTACAATAACGGCACTCTCACACACGGCAAGGATAGTTTCAAAACGTTTATTCACAAAGCCATTCACATGGGCAAACTCCCCTGAGTTGCGCTCTTGGCAACACGCAACTTGTACAACAATATTATCACAGAATAGAATCGTTCATGAGAGAAAATACAATAAATATGGCACAGCGTAGCTGTCACACTGTCTCCGCTCACACACAACTCGCTTCATAACTCAGTTGCACCATCACGTCTACGATCATATTATAACGCTCACTACACACAACCATTGCCCTACGTCTGTCCGTCTCGATGTCCTAAACCCGTCTGCCCAACACAGGTACGTTTGGCCAGTTCATGGCTGCTCACAGTCCGTGAGTCCCAAGCGGGGTGGTGTGGTGTGGTGACCACGGGCCTAAGCCTGTAACTCGATCTACTCGCACTCTGTGACCGTGATGCAGGTATGGTGACCTGTCTCCTGTCTATCCTCTACCCGTAAGGGTATTTGGTCCCTGACACTCCTCCCTCTCTCCTATGAAAGGGACACCCTTTCATTACGTGTAGGTATTTACAGGTTGCATTTGTTTAAGTTTTAATTTATTGTCAAGACCCAATGGTACTGGTTTTTGATATTGTCGAATCATACTATTGTATAATTGCAAGGTAGTTTCTGTTGTAACATGATGCATGATCTATAATTAATTCATTGTTGCCATCTGGCTTACTTGTATCAAGTATAGACCCGTGGTTGGACTGGTACTTAGTTTGAATAATGGACTCAGCACATACCGGAAGTTAACAACGATTGATGCCATCTTTCAAGCTACGTCTTCCCTCTCAACAAAAACCATGTTAGGCGTCAAGTCATCACTGTATGTGATAACTTCAGGAACAGTATACTAACCCCTATGGCCAGATATTCTATTCCTGGACCTGTCAAATTTCAGTACCCACCGTCCATCTCTAGCTGACACAACCCGGTACTCAGCATTCATTTGACTCCCTTGAAAAAAAATATAGGATGTGCCAATTTTCCCTAATCAGATTGTCTCCCCTTGGATGCAATCATAAATGTTATGTACCGTAACCTTTAGAGAATTTAAAAAAAATAAAATAAAGTTTACATTTGTAGTATGGTCTAAGCGTCAAACGTTTGGCCTCAAGTAATTCAAGATTGTGGCACGTATGACACAATTGAATGTTGGGGTCAATCGATGCTTCTTAGATAACAAATATTTAAATCCTTTCTCTCAAATTCTCATATGCAAATTTAAGTGTCATGTAATTCATTCACTCGGTCATTCATACTTAAGTAATTATGTTAATTAGTGAATATGTAATATGTCTGTAATTGAAATAAACCAAGAACGAATGGAGAACATTTTGCTGTTACACCAAATGTCAACGTAGGCTGCCTCAGGAAACGGTGTCACTCAACTAACACAGTTCTTAACCCAAATTACACTCGTTGGCACATTTAAGTGCAATATGTGCACATGATTCTCAAGTGCTGAAAAGTTGGTAGCTTTCACTAGTTCTATACTACACATGGTAACACACCTGAGAATTATTATAAGTATCATTGTCTCTGTACACTATTTTCATTTATTCACCACATTCACGGTTTAAGAATGCAATTTCATAATAAAATAGGAAATATTCCACATCACATTAAATTATGTTATAGTAGCGCTATTGTTCGATGGGGTGATGTTCTGCACTAGTATGTGATTTTGCGTTCTTTCCCCTTGCTTTCTCCCATTTCCTTGTAAGGTTAGTTAAAGGAGCTGGATCTCTTCTTGTAAAGCTGTCCCTTTTTCATAAGGAACTGGGTAAGTTTTGACTCGTACAGGGGTATGGTCGATTAGCTTCATGTCGAACTCGGCCAAATCTGTAAGTCCTGGCTTGTCAGTAAGCACATCTGCATAAGTAGCTAAGAGTTCTTGAATCTGCTGCTGCTGATCCTGGGTGAGTTTAGGACTGATGTCCACATCCCGATAAGTTTCTTTTGCTTGCAGAGTGTACTCCACACCCATCGTGGTTCCATGGTCTACTTCCGTAGCCACTGCTAACGCCATCAAATGTGCTGTCTCGGTGGTAGGCCTTTCATGATATTTCCTCAGGAGGTTTATATGAAAAATTTTCTGTTTCTCTCTGATGGAAATTCTATAGTTAGTGCGAGAAATCTTGTCAGTCACTTCGTAAGGTCCTTTCCAGCCGATCTGTAACTTATTCTGACTAGTTGGGAGAAGTAACATCACTTTTCTCCCACCTCAAATTCTCGATCCTTCGCTTTCTTGTTGTAGTAACTGGCAATTCTACGTCGAGCTTGTCGTAGATTGCCTGTCGCTAACTTCTAACCATGTTCTAGACGTTGTTTTAACTCAGACACATAGGTGGATGCAGTCACAACTGTCTCATCAACTTGATCATCAGTCCAAGTACGAAGTAAAGCTTCAAGTGGTCCCTTGATTGGTCGTACAAACAACAATGTTGCTGGTGCAATCCCAGTTGAGTGATGGGGTACTTCTCTGTAAGCAAATAATTCGGCAGGTACATATGTATCCCATGTCTCCGGTTTCTCATGAGCTAATTTTCTCAAGATAGAAATAAGGGTACCGTTAAATCGTTCCACTGTCCCATTTGACGCAGGGTGATATGGAGACGTGTGAATCTGTCGAGAATGGAAGAGACTGAACACTTCTTCCATTAGCTTTCCTCTGAACTGTGATCCATTATCAGTTAGAATCCTATGTGGAAAACCTAACCGAGTAAATATGCCAAGCGAAGCTTCAGCTACATGCTTTGAATCGCTTGATGGCATAGGCACTGCTTCGGCCCACATCGAGCAAGTGTCCACAAGTGTAAGTATATAACAGTTCCTTCTATTCGTATGATTGAGAGATCCGACTATATCCACAGCCACTCTTTCAAATGGTGTGCCAGTAATGGGCACTTCTACTAATGTCGCTGGTGCTTTCCAGTGCTTTGGGGCCACTGTCTGACACTGGGGACATGACTTGACATATCGCATTCATTCCCGGCAGTAGTGGTGGGTAGAAATCCTTTGCGTTGTAGCATTGATTCCCATGTGTCCACTGAATGGTAGACTATGACCCATATCCAGAACTTGAGTTCTGTATGAAGAAGGTACAATGAGTAGTGCGTGCTCCTGTCCTTCTTTTCCTGCCCTTGGACGGAGAAGTCCATTCTTCATGTACATTTCATCTTTATATGGGGGTGAATGCGCTTTAGGCAGTTTATGAAAACATGCCGCTAAGGTTCTGTCTGCTGCCTGGGGTTCTTTCAATTCCTCGGGTTGAGGATTTGTTGGAGTTGTCGACGCTGGAGTTTCCTTAGCTTGCTGTCTAGTCGTCATGACGCCAACAGTCAAGGCTTACCAGGATCTCCTAAAAAGACGTAGCGACATCACAACATCACAGGGTAGATTGGGTCATCTAGGACCGCTGCTCTTATTTCACCAGTCACATAACGAGAAATTATGTTTACCTTTGCCACGGGTAATGACATCGAGACGGTGCTTTTTAAAGGCCCCTGTAGTTCAATTGTCTCCTCAGTGATTTGTTCAGGGTTCACTAATGAAATAGCAACAATTGCATCAAATTGTAGACCAGTATCGTATAGACACGTGGTACAGAATTTGTTAAGTGTAACTGATTCTAAGACAGGAATTCTGGTCCTGGTGTCTTCAGGCTCATTCTGATAAGGAGGATACTCAGTGTTTACTTTCTTTCTTTCCTGCTTTGCCAGACATGCGATCGTATGAGGAGGGGTTTTTCGTCAGCAGTCTTTCGTGTGGTGTCCTGTCCTATTGCATTTCGTACAATACGGTTTCCCTTCTCTCAAAGCATGCTGGTTTCTATTGTGGGTGGTGGTTTTAGGTTTTTCTTTAGGCGTACTATAACTGTTGCCATTATTTTCCTTTGGCTTCTGAGAAGGGTCCTGCGAGGGAGTGGGTGTATTTCGCCGATTACCTCCAACTTCTCTTTGTGACTTTTCAAATCTCTCTGCCATGGTAATAATCACATCCAGTTTCTCAGCTCCATGCTGAGTAAGAAATGCCTTCATGTCAGCTGAGATTCTATCTTTCAGCTGGTCTATGATGATCATTTCCTGTAAACCTTCATATGTCTCCTCAAATCTACCTAATGTGCCTCACTTATGTAAATATGTTTTAAATCTATCTATAAACTGTGCATAGTTTTTTCCAGACTCCATCCTAGCACTTTTGAATTTCTTCTTATAGCTTTCTGCGTCCACTTCAAATCTCGCTAGCAATACCTGTTTGAGAATTTCATAGTTGTCAAGTTCCTCGGGACGCAGTCTGGAAAACACCTCATAAGAAATACCACGCAGTCCCTGGTACAACTTCATTTACTTTCATCCAAACCACACATATAGCACATTCTCTCGAATCGATGAAGATAACTCTCCATCGTGTCGCTGTGCTCTGAAAATAGTTCCAGATGGAACGCCATAGGACCTGTATGAAGAGAGGATGCTTCTGCATTTGCTTCGGCTATAGGGCTGGCATTAAGTGCGGGGTTTGGGGGATTGTTTTCCAACTCCATTCTCCTAAGCTCCATCTCCTTCTCCATTTTTTTTTTCATTTCAAGGGCATGCTGGCGATCTTTCTATATATTCTCGAGGTCAGCCTGTAGCTTTTTCTCCTCTAATTCTCTCTCCATTTTCAACTTTTTCTCTGAAAGTTCCTTTTCCATCCTCAGCTTTTCATCTGAGGCTTCTTTTTCCATCCTCAGTGTTTCATGTTTTTCAAACTCTCCTGACACATAATTTGCCAGTTCTAGGACTTGGAGACTGCACTGCTTCCCGATTTCTCAACTTAGCCGCCTCTGCCATTCTAGAATTAAGTCTACTCTACTGATAGTAACTAAAATCTCGATAGTTCTATTCAAAACTAGATACTTTAAACAGAATATTTATTCCGAACCAGAATAGATGTTCCACAGCAGAGTAGATATGTTTAGAGGTCATATAACAGGTAGGAAGATCAGCAGGTTAATCAATCAAACACTAATTTACATAAGCATTTACATCAGCACATGTAGATAACTCAATATCTCCTAAAATGCTGTTTCAAAATTCTTGAGTTATTCTAGGGGCAGGGAATCTATTGCTAGTAATACATATGTCCGTTATCTAACACCTACAAGATCCAGTAGTGGCAAGACATCAATTAGTATAAGGGTCTTTATAAAAAAATTCGGCCACAGCCACCTATTGGTGGTGAACATCCCGGATGATCCCCCAATTTGTGGTAAGTGTAAAAGAAATGAGGATGGGATCCCCACATTCTAAAAGTCAACTGTTTAGAGAAACTTGAAAATGGCTCGTTAAGAATCCCTAAGGGTGGATGGTGATCTATAGTTGAAGTTTCTTTACTGAGGGCAAGTAGAGCTCCGGAAGTTCATAGCACTCCGATACGGGAAGTTTATCCCAGGAAAAGCTGAGATATTTGTATTTTTTCCGGCCACACGTGGCTCCACTCTTAAGTTGTAACTAATGTATTTGGTCTAATTAGCACTCTAACTCAACAAGGAAAACTACCAACACCTTGATACACATTATAATACTGTAATGAGATAATATGGTGGTGGGTTCTTGTGTTGTGTATGTATGTCAGAGTGACATATGGTATCAGATACACGATTCAGAATAACACCATCAATGAGATAAACCAATCATTAGCCAAATAAGGAATTAAAGTTCCAAACTCTACACTAATATTAAGGTACACTGTCTTTGATTTATAAATGGCACTAAACCAAATGTGGCTCTGAGTTCATCACATCAATAATCTATTGTCCAGAATGTCACACTACTACTACTGTAATTGTTCTTGGTGCACTCCGAATGGCACTCAAGCAATGTTCTTGAAGGTATTAGTCTACCGATGTAACTACTCTCATTGTAGATCCTGCGTGGGATGATGTTACAGGGGGTTTCTATATAGTCCTGGACAACAAAGACTATACTGAAAGGTACTTAGCTGTTCATTCTTGGGCTGTAGGGTTGTGGCAGAGGAGAAGCAATTGATTCACTATGATGATGTTCCTCCAGAATAACCACCACCAGCATACAGGTCTCTGCCCAGTTTATGCAATCAATATAACCACCACCCTTGAGAAATAGGACCAAAAACCATATAGCTATCTCACCTAAGAGCTGGGATGGGGGTAAAATATAAGCGAAGGGAGAAGTGATCCTTTTCTAAGCTCACGGTAGTCCAGCCTGGCCATCCTGTGTGCCTGATGTTATTCTATAAATATCAGTTGGAGGTGTTCACCTCACCTACTGGCCCGACATGTCCTCTTCCTTCAGGCGTTCTGCAGGCTAGTCCTTCTCTTGTCAGTAGAACGATATGAGCCCACTGCCTTGTCAATGCTTTCCTTCTTCCGGGAAAATACCCGCCTAACCCTTCATAATATGTAATTCCCATATACATCAATACACATCTAAAATCTTACAGGGTAGGTTTTAGAAAATTATCATTCACAAATAAAACATATGAATTATTTTGACACAAAATCATATAGAGTCAGAACACGCAATACGCTTTAGAACATAATTTTCCAGACATAGAATATAATGACTATCTCTGAAAAATGATCATGGTAGTTTTGTTATAAAGTATAGATCGTCTCTGGAGACTCTGAGAAATAGTGAATGATAAAGTGTATCACTCATAAAATACATGAACTAACGCATCAAAAGATTTATTAAGAATTATTCATGCTGAAGGATGGCTTATCTACTCTTCTGAATAGTTTCTCTAAATCAAGAAAATCTTCTCTATCTTCTGAGTCTCTCTCTCTCTCTCTCTCTCTCTCTCTCTCTCTCTCTCTCTCTCTCTCTATATATATATATATATATATATATATATATATATATATATATATATATATGTGTGTGTGTATATGCGTATGATGCTTGCAAGAAACTCACCTCAACGAAAACAAAATGATGTCTGGGAAATTGCCAGTACTAAGGACACTACTCTCTGAACTTAGCAGTCAGCATAAGGTCACCATACAGTGGATACCATCCCAATGTGGAGTAAGCGGAAACCACAGAACTGAACGATGGCTAAGGAAGGAGCAAAAAAAAAAAAAAAAAAAAAGAAAAAAAAGAACAGCCTGATGTGCCCATTACATACCACCAAAAGAAAAGAATGATCAAATCCATCAGAAGACCACCAAAACCTGCTCAAGACGACTATCACGTTATGGACAGACCAGAACAAGTAATTATTCTGCACCTCAGAACAAGACACAATAGATTACGCAACCACATGTATACAAGATTTCAGATTGGTGAATCAGCCATGTGAACATGTGGATTGGCGTCGCAGAGAACAGAGCACATACTCAAAGACTGCCCAAATTACAACACGTCTAGGCAAACCTTCTGGCCTAGAGAGACAACAGTGAAAGATAAACTTTATTGACTGCTGAGTGAATTAAAAAGGACAGTATCATTCATTCAAGAGGCACCATTGCAGTTATCAACATATGTAAGGTGAACGAAAGAAGAAGAAGCATTACATTACGAAGGCCAAGGACTGTTTACAAAAATATATAAGTAGAAAGAAATTTTATCAAAAATGTTAAAACAATCATAACGGTACATGAAATTCTGTAAAATGCAACAAAATAACTTAAAAACAAAGTAAAAATTTGTATTTCCAAATGCCCTCGCGGGCTGCATAAAATCAGTTGGCGGGCCGTAGTTTGCCCACCCCTGATTTATAGAGATAATGGTGTCTGCGTGACAACAGACAAAGAGAAAGGGGAGGTTTTTCTCCAGAGATTTTTAGTTCAGACCAATCATAATGATGCAAACACCAGGGATGCAGTTAGAGAGGAGTTATCTGGCACCACGAAGAATATGCAGTATGAAGACATCATACGGGTTGAAGATGTTAAACATATTTTGAAGAAGGCAAAAGACACGGCACCAGGGCCTGATTTGGGTTAGGTATGGCTGCATTAAGGCTTTGAACGATGTAGACCTGAAGGAGATGACCGACTGCTTTAACCAGAGCATTAGGACAGCATCAATACCGCAGGATTGGGTGCACAGCTATCTCATCCCTCTCCCAAAACCATTCAAGGATCATTCAAACTTAGCGGCTTTAGGATCATCACCCTTCAAAATACATTTGGGAAGGTTCTAGAGAAGATAGTCGCTGTCAAGCTGCAAGAGTTTTTGAAAAGGAGGAAGCTTCTTCCAAGAGGTCTGGGGAGCTACAGGCCAGGAAAAGATACCTGGTCCAATGCAGCCACTTTTGCCTTTGACGTTTATGAGGTGGTTCCAGAGTAGACAGGAAACGATGGCAGCAGCGCTTGATCTCGAGGATGCGTACACAAGAGTCAGATATGATATTTTGATGACCGCACTTATGGAGAAACGGGTCAATCCCTGGCTGGTGAGCTGGATAGCAGCCATCCTGCACTCTCATCAGGTTGCTCTCCGTCTGGGTGCATGGACCTCAGAGCCACATATTTTAACCCCGGGACTGCCACAGGGATCTGTAATCTCACCTGTGCTCTTTAACGTGTATACGAGCAAGACTGCAAACCTAGAAACACTAGGGGTCGGAAGGATACTAACATTTGCAGATGATATTCTTGCATATAGGCAGGGGAGAGATAGGGAGCAAACAGCCCAGGAGCTACAGGCGACAGTAGATAAAGTGATTGACAGGTGCACAGAAATGAGTGCTGTCATCAACCCGGAAAAGGCGGTTCTTTTGTGGTGCTCTCTGGACAACAAGACTGTGACAGCTGATGTCCCGAACCTCACGATAGATGGAAACATCAACAGAGAGAACAAACTGAAGTATCTGGGAATTACATTTGACAGGAGCCTGTCCTTCAAGGACCATGTGGAGATGGTTGTGACAAGATCTCAAAAGGGACTCAATGCACTTAAAAACTATGGCTGCAATGGACACAGAGCAGAGAATGCTTTTCATACTATACCAGCGCTTGATCCTCTCAGTGATTGATTATGGACTAGGACTGCTGACTGTCTCAAAGAGTCAGCTGGTGAAATTAGAGCGCATACAGAACGAAGCTATGCGGGTCATTCTGTGATGCACCAGAGACACCCCAGTAGTGTGTATGCGTTACATCCTTGGTTTGCCGACTGTTGCAGGTAGGCTCAAGGTGATGCAGGCGAAGACATACCTCAGAGTAGCTGCAGACACAGATCACCCTTTGAATGAGGCACTGGAAGTAGTTAAGGGTCAGCGACTGATAAGAGGGAAATCATGGATGGCTCAGGCGGAGGATACGATCAGATACATGTGCATCTTAGAGAACATTAGGCGAGGAGAGGAGTGGGTCAGAGTGCCAGCGGAGCAGTCAGACTTGTGCAGAGTCATAATCACATTGAGCTGGGAGTGCAGGGAGTGGCCAGCAGGGGCCATGGAAGTGGAAATTCAGCAACTAATTCAGGATAATGCTCGCTCGTTTGATGTGATCATTTACACAGATGGTTCGATGTCAAGAGGTAGGAAAAGTGCCTGGGGGTTCGTAGCAAAAGCTAATGGTCGATGTTTGGTGCAGGAGAGCCTGGCATATGATACCAGAACATCTAGCTTTAGAATGGAGGTGGAGATGGTCAGTGCAGCTCTCCGCTGGATGAAGAATACCATACACACACACATTGTAATTGTAATCTTCGCTGGCTGCTGAGGATGGGGACGGAGCATTATGGGAATGCCCCGAATGCTGTGATGTCGATTCCTAAATCAATCAGTCAATCAATAAATCTTTCATTCATCAATTGTATATGTTATATTCATATACACACGCACACATGCATACCTGCATACATACTTACATCATTTGCACAAAATCTCACTGTTATGCACACACTCAATAACATAAAATTACCACTCCCTCACATACACTGCATGCATGCATAAATACACATACAAACATAAATACACATACAAACATAAACACATACATACACTAACATACACATATACATACACATGCACATACACACATACAGACGCACACACATACACATACATGCACACACTTACACATACTCACTTAACACATAAACGCACACACACAAACATATACACACTCATACACAAACATATACATATATATACACACACATAAACATATAAACATGCACACATACACATGCAAACACACATGCATATACACAAACATACGCACATAGATGTACACACACATACATATACATACACACACATACACTCGAACATACACACATACATACACACTCATGCATACACATACACATACATGCAAACATATCTGTACATACACACTCATATACACACACATGCACATACACACACAAACATACACATGCACATACACACATTCATGCATATATACACACACACACACATGCGCACACCCACACACATACACAGGCATACACACATACGCATACACTACACACATACGTACATACACATACAGACATGCACACACATACACACACCCAAACACACATATAAACACACATACTCACATATACACACACATAAACGCACATACACACACGCACCGACATACATAGACACACACACACAATACCTACACACATATATACACGCACATACACACATACACATGCACACATACCAGTTGACAACAGTGTGATACATACCAGTTGATAACGATTCGATGCGTCTGATGAATGATCCTGATGTCGCTGCTGTCAATGACAAGAACGCCACATCCATGACACACCTGCAATGTTTGACAGTTGTTATTTATAATTGAACTACAAGAATGAACATCAGATGCCAAACACTTCATATCCCATCCATAAACAATGGTCATTGACTTGTGATATTATTTCAGTCGTGGTTGACAGAAATATATCTTTCCACTATAGACATCACAAAGGTGCTCTGGTTTTCCACAGAAAGGTCATTTCGTTTTCTTGGCTTTACGAATCGACATCAAGGAAATCTCTGTCTCTCTCAGCCAATTTCATCATGTGTAGATATCTCAGGCAAACTTCTATCTCTCTCACCCAATGTCACCATGTGAAGATATCAGGCAATCCTCTGCCTGTCTCAGCCAATGTCATAATGTGTAGACATCAGGCAAACTTCTGTCTCTCTCAGCCAGTGTCATCATTCCAGTAATCAATCAATCAATCATGTGCCATGCCAGAAAGCGTGGGCGGTCATGACTCGCCATTTCACTCGATCACCAGAGTCGTGGATCAGCTCAGTGTTCCTCTCTCATCCATGCCATGTGGCCAAGCCATCCAGGTATTTTCCTCTCAGTCTTCCTCTTGGTCTGTTCCCCTCGATCTTGCCAGTTGTCACTAAGTTCTCCAACCCATTTCTTCTCATAACATGTCCAAAAATTTTTGACTGTCTACGTCTAATTTCTCTGTCCATGGTATTCTTTGCATTTTCCTCAGAAACCACATTTCTGCAGCCATCAGATGCTTTTCAGCTTGCCTGCTCATTGTCCAAGTTTCACATCCATACAAAAGAACAGGCTCTATGTATCCCCTCAACACTCTTTTTCTCATTTCAATTGACATCTTTTTATTGGTCAGAATGTTTTTCATCTTGCTAAAGGCTACTTTCGCCATGGCGATTCTTGTTCTAATCTCTTCAAGGCATCTCCCATCAGATGTTATAACTGTTCCAAGATAATTGTACTGATTCACTTGTTGAAGAATATTTCCATTTACTCGTATATTACATTGTGGCACTTCTTCCTTCCTACTGACGACCATAACCTGAGTCTTTTTACAATTTAATTCTAACCCCAGTTGCTCACTGTGTACAACAACCGCATCTACTAATTGTTGCAGGTCCTGCGCATTGTCTGCAATTAATACTGTATCATCTGCATATCTAATGTTATTGATGTTTCGTCCTCCAATGCTGATTCCATTTATATCCTCTACATTTCTGGAAATATTTTCACTGTACAGGGAAAAAAGATCTGGAGACATCACACATCCCTGCCTAACACCTCTCTTAATAGGTTGATACTGTCCCACTTCATTATCAATCCTTATGGCAGCTTGTTGTTTCCAATATATGCTTTTTATAAGTCTAAGTCCAGTAATACCAAGGCTGTAAGCATGCAAAGTCAAGCATCTTTACATATGTTGTCTATATCACTGATTGTATCGTCAACCAGCAGTCACTCATTGACTTACAATTGTATCGTCAATCAGCAGTCATTCATAGTCTTACAAATGTATTGTCTCAATCACTGATTGTATAGTCAACCATCATTACATTACATTGGCACCTTTCCGTCTTGACAGACGATAGTTTGGTACATTGTGCTTCAAAAAGGCTTAATAACTACGATCCATGGCGAGTGTGGCTGGTAAGGCCAATTCTTGCTGCAAATGTTTGCCCACAGTAGGTGCATGTGAAAACATGGTCATTTCCACCATTTTGCACCATCTTATGTCTCTCACGCTCTGTGTGTGCTTTATCTGCAATCATTTTCTCCTTTGTCTTTATTCCATTTCTGATAGTTGCCCTACATGCAACACGTTCAGCGGCGACGTGCTCCCAATGTGCATTATCAATGCCTGTATCAATCATGTCCCGCTTACACACATCTTTGTATCGTAGTAGAGGCCGACCCTGAGATCTCCTACCCATCTGTAATTCACCAAAAACGATGTCCTTTGGTATTCTACCATCATCCATCCTCCTAACGTGTCCTATCCATCTAAGTCTACGAAGACTGAGCATGGAAGAAACCGTCACACAACCTGATCTTTCCAATACTTCAGTATTTGTGATTTTGTCTTGCCACTTAATACCAAGTATTCTTCGCAGACACCGCATATGAAAGCTGTTTAAACGTTTCTCTTGGCGTGAGTAAGTTGTCCAGGTTTCACTGCCATAAAGAAGAGTACTAAGGACACAGGCTTGGTAGACGAGGACTTTTGTTTTGGCAGTAAGCTTCCTGTTCTCCCAGACTCTTTTTGCTAACATGTTCATTGTTGTTGCTGTCTTGCCAATCCTGATGTTGATTTCCTGATCGAGGGATAATTTGCTATTTACCTCTGATCCTAGATATGTACAATGGTCTACTATCTCCAGTTCGGCGTCGTCAATAAAGATTGATGGTACACCATGTGCACCTTGTGACATAATCTGTCGTCTTTTTGTTAATTGTTAAACCAAATTCAGAACAAGCATTGGCGAATGCAGATAGTAGATGTTGTAATTCTTCCTCAGAGTGGGTCGTAATCGCAGCATCATCCGCAAAAAGCAACTCTCTGATTAGTACCCTGCTAATTTTGGTCTTGGCCTTCAATCTCTGAGCATTATAGAGGCCACCATCTGAGCGTGAGTGAATGTATATACCGTCATCCTGATCACGAAAGGCATATTTCAGTAGAAGTGAAAAGTATATCCCAAAGAGGGTGGGGGATAGTACACAACCTTGCTTAACTCCACTCTTGATTTCAAACTCTTCTGAAGTTGAGCCATCAAACTTGATTATACCCTTCATGCCTGTGTGGAACGATTCCACAATGGACAGAAGAGTTGGTGGGCAGCCAATCTTCTTTAGTGCTTTGAACAGACCCTCACGACTGACCAAATCGAATGCCATTGTGAGGTCGATGAAGGCAATAAATAGTGGCTGATTTTGTTCCCGGCATTTTTCTTGCATCTGTCGCAATGAGAATATCATATCAATGATAGACCGGTTCTGACGGAAGCCGCACTGTGATTCGGGGTAGACTTGATCTCCCAGGACTTGAAGTCTGCGCAGAACAATTCTGGCAAATACTTTTCCAACAATACACAGAAGTGAGATACCCCTATAGTTGTTTTACAGTCGCTCCGATCTCCCTTGTTCTTGTACAGTGTTATGATGCTTGAATCTTTGAAATCCTGTGGGACTTGTCCTTCTCGCCAGCATAGCTCTATTAGCTGGTGGATCTGTAGAGTGAGTGTGTCTTGCCCACTCCTGATTACCTCTAATGGAATACCATCCTTACCTGGAGCCTTGCCAGATGCAAACTCATTTATAGCACACTTAACTTCTAGTCAACCAGCAGGCACTCGTAATTTTACAAATGTGTCCCTTATATATGGTAAATGTTCAATGACTGGTGTTCCTGTGGCCAACAGGTCTGCCTGCTCATTGTCTTGGACTCCAGCATGACCCTGAAAGTATATCTAAGTAAATCCGAGAGAGAGAGAGAGAGGAGAGAGAGAGAGAGAGAGAGAGAGAGAGAGAGAGAGAGAGAGAGAGAGAGATAAAGAGAGAGATATAAAAAGAGAGAGAGAGAGAGAACAAACGAACAAATGGAGAGAGAGAGAGATAAAGAGAGAGAGATATAAAGAGAGAGAGAGAGAGAACAGACGAACAAATGGAGAGAGAGAGAGATAAAGAGAGATATATATATAAAGAGAGAGAGAGAGAGAGAACAAACGAACAAATGGAGAGAGAGAGAGAGAGAGAGATAAAGAGAGAGAGATATAAAGAGAGAGAGAGAGAGAGAGAACAAACGAACAAATGGAGAGAGAGAGAGAGAGAGAGAGAGAGAGAGAGAGAGAGAGAGAGAGAGAGAGAGAGAGGGGTGTCTTGGCATCCAGCTGACCCAGACAGTATATCTAAGTATATCCTTGAGAGGGGGAGAGAGAGAGAGGGGGAGAGAGAGAGTGAGAACAAACGAACGAACGGAACTAACGAACGGAACGAACAAACGAACAGACTTTATTTTCAAAGGGTAACAAATTGGGCACGCAGGCCCCTCTTACATTCCGCCCTTCCAATCACTCGTCTTTCGTTCATCAGTAATGCATAATACATTCACATAGGAAAAAAACCTTGTCAAATGAATGTTGTAAACATAAACAATGCATATTACCATGTTATGAGACACATACCCCAAGCATCTACATATCCCCCATCCACCCACACATCCCCCACCCAACCACACACACACCTCCAGACACACATACATTCCCCCACCCATCCCCCACCAACAAATCCCACACATCTCACCACCCACACACACATCCTCCACTCATCCCATAACCCATCAACACTCACCCACCCACATATCCTCCACCACACACGCACAGATCACCAATCACTCAGTCAAACACACATCCCCCAACCACACATCCCCATCCACACACGCATATCCCCGCCAACCCACAAATCACGCACCTACCCACCCACAAAATTAGCATCCACCCACACATCCCCCACCAACACAAACTCCCCCCCAACCACACATCCCCACGCCCAACCTAGACACACTCACCCGCTCACACATCCTCCACCCCCACCCCACCGCCCCTCCCCCCATCACACATCCCTTAACCACACATACCTTAAAACAATCCTCCACCCACATACACACCACCCATACACTCACACATCCCCCACACACACATCCCCACCCACCAACACATCAACCGTCCACAAACACACACCACCCATCAACACACACCTCCACCACCCACACACACACCCCTACCCATACACTAATTTCCCACATATATCCACCCACTCACGTACTCATCCCTCAACCACTCACACCCACATACCCCCCCCCCCCATCAACACATACATCTCCCATCTACCCATCCACACTCACACACCACATCCACCCAGCCAAACACACATCCCCCACCCTCACATACATCCTTTACCACCCACACATTCCACACCCAATCACACCTACCCCACACATTCCACACCCAATCACACCTACCCCACACATCCCTCACCCACACACATCTCCCCTCTCTCACAACAACCCACCAATATACACACCCCACCCTCTCACACACACATACCGACATGCATCCCCACCTACACATCCCTCACCCACACACACATCTCCCCAGCCACCCACACATCTCCCCAGCCACCCACACATCCCCCACCTACAAACTCACTCAGCACACACACATACACCCTCCACAATTACCCCACTCAAACACACCCCCACCCACACAGATATACCCTCCACCCACACATCCCCCACACCATCACACACCCATCCCCAACCACACACATCTCCCACACACCCACACATCCCTAACCCACATACACATTCCCCACCCACACAACTTCCCACCCACCAATACCCCCACATTTAGTTAGTTAGTTAGTCGCAGTTCCAACTTCACAGCAACGGGTTGTCCCCATTATGTTCCGTTCCTGTGCCAGTGAATATCACACAAAACGCTCCCCACTGCCCAAGGTGGAAAGTGGAAAAGACACAAACAACAGTCCGCACAGATACACTGTGCATAATGCCGCCGCCAGAATGTCAACACAATAGTCCCCCACGAAACCCAGAGTTCATCTCTGATGGAATCAACAGTCATTTTCCCATCTGTATGTTTCCTAGATGTTCACCCACACAGTCCACGAAATACAGTTCATCGTCGATGGTAGTGGCAGTCAACCAGAAGCCCAGCAGCCACGCATTTCTGCATAAGGCAAAAACCGGTCAACTCTGGGACATTGCCATCTGCCATCGCTCCGAACATGCAGTCACGTTCCAAAAAACCTCAGGCAGATTCAAAAGCATTTCACACGAAACTCACAGCTCACAGTGTCGCGCCACGCACTCACTCAGTAGCAGGGCGACGGAACCATCAAGCCTCCTTAGTCGCCTCTTACGACATGAGTGGTAGGCTACAGTGTTGCTATTCTTTGCTTCCCTTATGGGCCCCGGCGACACACGGCAACACACTTCCAGCCACCACCCAAACATCCCTTACCCACACACACACACCGACCACACAACCCTTCACCCACTCACACATCACCCATCAACCAACATACAACCCCTCCACACATACATTCTCCCACACACACATCCCCCAGACACACACACATTCCTTATACACACCCACACTCCCTCGCATACACTGCATGCATGTACACACATACACACAAACATATACGCATACATACATGAACATACACACACATACACATGCACATACATACATATACACACATGCATACATATAAACACACATGTATGCACACATAAACACACATACAGACATCCACAAACACACAAGCACACACACATGTACACACATATACACCCATACACACACATACATCCACACATATAAACACACACATAGACACACACACACACACACCCATCCATCACACACATACATCCATCACACACATACATGCTGCCTCACATAATCACTAAAACTAATATGAATAAACTCCCACACTTTTCACACGCACACACTGTCGACTATCATGAGCATCCTCACAAAAACATTCAAAATTGGGGGGGAAAATTGGAAAAAATGAAAAAAATATGGAAAATGGTGATGAAAATATGTTATACATTGTGTAACGTTAAAAAAAATAGTGGTGCAATTCGGTAAGATAATTCCTGGAATTGACATAAACATGATGACATAAGCAGTGCATGTTAAATTCAATTGGCAGTAAATATGCCAATATGAAAGATGAGGATAAAAAAAAAATGGCATAATGACATGCTTGAGCTCAGCTCTCGCTCTCTGTTTATTTTCTTTCACACACACTGACACACTAACTATCTCATTGTCTCATTCTCTCCCCCTCTCTCACTCACTCACTCACTCTCTCTCTCTCTCTCGCTTATATGCACTCACTCTCATACTCGCCCTCTCTTATACACACACACATACTCACATATTCACTCTCACTCAATCTCTCACTCACTCTCCCACTTACACTCACTCTCTTTCTCTCTCACTCACACTCACTCATTCACTCTCTAAACCACACTAATTCACTCTCTTACTCGCACACACAGACAAGCAAACAGACACACACACTCACTCACTCTCACTCATTCATTTTTGCATGCACTCTCTCACTCTCTCTCTATTACACACTCACTCACTCCCACATGGACATACACACATACCCACAAATTCTCTCTCTCACTCACTCACTCACTCACGCTCCCTTACTCACTCACTCACTCGCTGGCTCTCTAACTCACACTCACTCACTCACTTTCTTACTCTATCACACAGACAGGCAGACACACAACACAACCTCTCTCTCACATTCACTCATTCTCTCACTCAATCTGTCACACAAATGTGCACACGCGCTCAATCACTTTTACACTCACTCAAGCATACGCGCATGCATACTCTCTCACTCTCTCTGTCTCATACTCACTCTCTCACTCACACTCTTTCTCACTCATTCTCTCACCCACTCTCTCACTCACACACACAAATTGAAGAATGATAGTGAAAAATTTATACCAGTAGGTGACTTATGGTGGCATATAGTCTGGATGAAGTAAGTATTGAAAGAGTGTTCGGTTGAATGTGTAGGGAGTTTTCAGATCTGGTGGAAGGCTCTTCCACAAGTGAGCACCAGAATATGCAAAACAAGTTTTGAATAAGTCCAATCTAGGCTTCGGAACCTGTAATAAATTTAAGCGCTTACTGTTCATTGCATTAGGTTGAATTAACTGTAGAAGATACTCTGGAGTATTTTCAGATATAATTTTATTCACTAATTTGGCTTTGTTAAAAAGGAAGCACTTTCGATGTGGTAGAAGTCTCAGATGGCTGTATAGTTGATTACTTTCAACGTGCTTTATGCCAGAAACTAGACGTACAGCACGGTTTTGTAGCGAACACAGTCGTTTCACATTAGATTTAGGGCAACCATCCCAGACTGTGGAACAATAATCAAGAGGTGATTGGATATAGGATGCATAGAATATTTTTCGTGTTGTTTCATCCAAGAAGTGCTGAATTTTAGCAATTTAGTAAACTTTTTGTGCTATTCTCTTGGTAAGGACGTGAACACAAGAGCTCCAGTTTAAATGTCTGTCATATAAAAGACTTAATGTTTTATGTTCATTTACATTAATTATAGGTAACGTGTCCACGTGGAGCTCGAGCGGTGCCCCAGTTATGGCTAGGGTCTGTAGTTTTTGTCTGGTCGTTATTAGCATGGATTTGATTTTGTCAATATTAATTAACATGCAGTTTTCATTGCTCCATCTACTAAGGTTATCATAATATCAAGTTCGTTTTGTAAAGAACTCTCTAAGTCACTACGGTTCTCTTGACTAGTGTATATAGTGCAGTCGTCTGCAAATAGGCCACACGAAGTATTGAGATATAAAGGAAGATCGTTAATATAAACTGCAAAAAGCAGCGGTCCTTGTATTGAGCATTGAGGCACACCAATATTAAGTTGTGTGGGTCTTGATAGACAGTTATTGAAGGATCCTACTTGTCTGTCGGGAGAGAGAGAGAGAGAGAGAGAGAGAGAGAGAGAGAGAGAGAGAGAGAGAGAGAGAGAGAGAGAGAGAGAGAGAGAGAGAGAGAGAGAAAGAAAGAAAGAAAGAAAGAAAGAAAGAAAAAAAGAAAGAGAGAAAGAAAGAGACAGACGTGTTTAGTTTAGTTAGTTTAGTTTAGTCGATGGATCAACATCACGGCACATGGGTGTAACCCATAAGTGCTCCGTTCTACTCGTAACTCAAACCTGAGTCTGGAGAAACTCAGCTAAGTGCACAAACTCAGCAGCACCGGCGAGGATCCTGAAATACTAGACAGAAGTGTCTTGGCCTCCATTATGTCCCAGACAGTATTATATCTAAGTAAATTTTGAAGAGAGAGAGAGAGAGAGAGAACGAACGAACGAACGAACGAACGAACGAACAGACTTTATTTTCAAAGGGTAACAAATTGGGCACGCAGGCCCGTCTTACATTCGGCCCTTCCAATCACTCATCTTTCTTTCATCAACAGTGCATAGGAAAAAAACATTGTCACGTGAATTTTGTAAACATAAACAATGCATATTACTATGTTATGAGACACATCCACCACCCACCCACACACCCCCCCATTCACTCCAACTCCCCCACCCAACCACACACACATACAATACATTCCCCCACCCATCCACCACATCCCTACACCTACACATCTCCCCGCCCACACACACCTCTCACCCACCACACATCCCATCCACCCACACCCCAAGCACACATACATTCAATAACCCACACATCCCCCACCTACACACATCTCCCCACCCACTCACATATCCTCTACCCGTCCCATTTCCCACCAACAATCACTCATCCAATATCCTCCTCCACCCACACACCTCCAACCACTCAACCAAACACATATACCTCAGCCACACACACATCTCCCCGTCAACTCACATATTCCGCACCTACCCACACACAAATTCCGCACTCACCCACATAATCTCCCATCTCCCCCAGCCCACACCTGCAAACATCCCCCACCATCTCCTAACCTGCACACACTCACCCACCCACATATCCTCTACCCACCCACACATCCTCTACCCACCCATCCCCCAACCAACATCCCTTAACCACACACCCTTACTCATATACAATCACCCACCCACACATCCTCTACCCAACCACACATCATCCACCCAACCACACATCCTCCATCCACCCATTCCCCCAGCCACACATCCCTTAACCACACACCCCTACCCATATACACACACATCCCCACCCACGCACAATCTCCCCACCCATACAAACATCCCTCACACACATCCCCACCCACCAACACATTCCCCATTCACAAACACACACCTCCCATCCACGCACACACAACCCATACATTCATCCCCTCACACATCCCTAGACACACGTACTTATCCCTCAACCACTAACACCCACACATCCCTTTCCCACTCATCAACACATACATCTCCTATCTACCCACCCACACTCACACATCCTAACCACCCATCCCCCACCCTCACACACATCCTTCACCCACCCACAAACCCAACCACACCTGCACCCACCCACACAAACATCATTTATCCACACCCAGCTCCCCTCCCACACACATCCCAAAAACACATCCCTCACCCACACACACATCTATCCACACATCTCTTACCCATCCACACATCCCCCAACTACAATCACCCTCACTACCCACACATACATCCTCCATCCAGCCACACACACCCCCACCCAGCCAGACATATCCCCCACCCACACACACATCTCCAAATCCATCACCCACACCCATCACGCACCCTCCCCCAACCCACACACATCCCCCACACACATTCACCCACACATCTCTCACCCACACACACTCCCCACCCATCCTCCCAAACATCCCACACCCATACACATCCCTCACCCACACACACATCCCCAAACCCACAACCACCCCCACCTGCACACATCTGCCACCCACCACATATCTCCCCACCCACACATATACCCCCACCCATCCCATAACCCACCATCAATCATCCACCAACATAACCTCCTCCACCCACTCACCAACAACCACCTAGACAAACACACATCCCCACCCAAAAACACATCTCCCCATACACCCATACATCTCGCACGCACCCACACACAAATCCCACACCCACCCACACACAAATCCCCCACCCACCCACACAAACCCACCCCGTCCACCCACACATCCTGAGCCCACCCACACACATCACGAATCCACCCACACACACATCCCCCGATCCCCCCAATCTACTATTATGATCAAACTCCCACACTTTACACACACATACAGTGACGATTGTCGTGAGCATTGTCGTAAAATTGTAAAGAAAATGGAGAAAAATTGTACATATACATTTTGTAACTTAAAAATTAGTGATGCAATTCAACTCTCTCTCTCTCTCTCTCTCTGTCTCTCTCTCTCTCTCTCTCTCTCTCTCTCTCTCTCTCTCTCTCTCTCTCTCTCTCTCTCTCTCTCTCACTAACGCTCTCACTCACATTACAGTAATGTTATATTATACATGATAAAATCAAGTGTCATACATACAAAATGATAATGTGAAAGATGAAAATACACAAAAAATATGGAATGGCATGTTACAGGACATGCGAGCACTGAATTCTCTCTCTCTCTCTCTCTCTCTCTCTCTCTCTCTCTCTCTCTTACACAGACACACACACATTCCCCCCCTCCCCACACACACACATATCCCTCACATACACACCCATACATACATCCTCACATCTAGACAAATACATGATGCCTCACATGATAACTGAAACTAATAAGAACAAACTCCCACACTTTACACACAATTGAGACACTGACGATTGTCGTGAGAATTCTCGCAATTGCAAGAAGTGGAGGAAAAATTGTACATATACATTATGTAGCGTAAAAATTAGTGATGCAATTCAACTCTCTTTTTTTTTCTCCCTCTCTCTCTCTTTTGCGCTCTCTCTCTCTCTCTCTCTCTCTCTCTCTTGCGCGCTCTCTCTCTCTCTCTCTCTCTTGCGCTCTCTCTCTCTCTCTCTCTCTCTCTCTCTCACTAACTCTCTCACTCACATCACAGTAATATTGTATTATACATGATAAAATCAAGTGGCATTCAAAATGATAAGATGAGAATAAATAAAAAAATTAAATATGGAATGGCATGTTACAGGACAATCAGGCGGCATTAAACGATACCTTGTAATATGAAAGATGAGAATACATAAAAAATATGGAATAGCATGTTACAAGACATGCGTGGGTTCAACTCTCTCTCTCTCTCTCTCTCTCTCTCTCTCTCTCTCTCTTTACATACACACACTCTCACACTCATTCACTCTCTCTCTCTCTCACTTACACTCACTAACTCTCTCACTTGCTTTACAGTAATTTACATGAATTCATTTTATGCATGTTAAAATCAAGTGCATCAAATCGATAATATGAAAGAAAAAATGAGAATACACAAAACATATGGATCAGCATGTTAGATGACATGCGTGCGCTCAACTCTCTCTCTCTCTCTCTCTCTCTCTCTCTCTCTCTTCTCTCTCACACACATGTACATACACCCACACACATCATACCCACGCAATACACACACCTGCACACATCCATATACTTACTCACACGTACTCACATAACACCCGAATATACACTCCCTCGCATACACTGCATGCATGCACACTTACACATACAAAGATATACAATACATACACGAGCACACACACACACACTCATCCATACACATATACACACACGCACATGCATATAAACGCATATAAACACATGAACGCACACCTTAACACACGTACAGACATATACACAGAGTCACGCACAGATACACACATGTACACACATATACACCCATCCAGACATGCACACATACATCACACTTTCTCATGCACTCTCTCATTCAGCCACGCTCTCTCTCTCTCTCTTTTACACACTCACTCGCTCTCACACTCACTCATTCGCGCACATACACGCATACCCACAAATTCTCTCTCACTCACTCACGCTCCCTTACTCACTCATTTACTCGATGACTCTCTAACTCACACTCACTCACTTTCACACTCTATCACACAGGCAGGCAGACACACAACACACCCACTCTCTCAGATTCACTCATTCTCTAACTAAATCTCTCACACATATGTCCACACACTCACTCACTTTTACACTCACTCAGGCACACGCGCATGCATACTCTCTAACTCTCACTCATACTAATTCTTCCACTCACACTCTTTCTCACTCACTCTCTCACCCACTGTCTCGTTCACACACATACAGTGAAGAATGATAGTGGAAAAATGATACTAGTAGGTGACTTATGGAGGCATATAGTCGGTATGAAGTAAGTATTGAAAGAGTTCACGGTTGAATGTGTAGGGACTCATTGGTGTTTTCAGTTCTGGTGGAAGGCTATTCCACAAGTGAGCACCAGAATATGCGAAACAAGTTTTGTATAAGTCCAATCTAGGCTTAGGAAGCTGTAATAAATTTAAGCGCTTACTGTTCATTGCATTAGATTGAATTAACGGTAGAAGATACTCTGGGGTATTTTCAGATATAATTTTATTCACTAATTTGGCTTTGTTAAAAAGGAAGCGCTTTTGAAGTGGTAGAAGCCTTAGATGGCTGTATAATTTATTACTTTCAACGTGCTTTATGCTAGAAACTAGACGTATAGCGCGGTTTTGAAGCGAACACAATCGTTTCATATTAGATTTAGGGCAGCCATCCCAGACTGTGGAACAATAATCGAGAGGTGATTGGATATAGGATGCATAGAATATTTTACGTGTGCTTTCATCCAAAAAGTGTTGAATTTTAGCAAGTTGGTAAACTTTTTGTGCTATTCTCTTGGTAAGGGCGTGAACATGAGGGCTCCAGTTTAAATGTCTGTCAATTAAAAGACCTAATGTTTTATGTTCATTTACATTAATTATAGGTAACGTGTCCACGTGGAGCTCGAGCGGTGTCCCAGTTATGGCTAGGGTCTGTAGTTTTTGTCTGGTTGTTATTAGCATGGATTTGGTTTTGTCGATGTTAATTAACATGCGATTTTCATTGCTCCATCTACTAAGGTTGTCAAGATCGTTTTGTAAAGAGCTCTCTAAGTCACAAAGGCTCTCTTGACTTGTGTAAATAGTGCAGTCGTCCGCAAATAGATCACACGAAGTATTGAGGTATAAAGGAAGATCGTTAATATACACTGCAAAAAGCAGCGGACCTAGTATTGAGCCCTGAGGCACCCCAAAATTAAGTTGTATGGGTCTTGATAGACAGTTATTGAAGGACACTACTTGTTGTCTGTCTGATAAAAATGACGTAATTAGGTTCACCATATTGGTGCTAGTCTTCATGTGTTTTAATTTTCTAATTAAAATATCATGATCTACCATATCAAAGGCCTTTTTAAAGTCTACAAATACTGCTCCACAAATGTTGCCATTGTTGATACAAAGATGCCAGTTATCGGTCATTTTTGTAAGAGCACTATGGCAAGAATATTTAGGTCGAAACCCAGATTGACTGTCAATTATTAGATCGTTGTTAATTAAATGATGTAGTGTTATTTTATGCATGTGTTTTTCTAATGGCTTTGAAAGCGACGATAGTAAGGAAATAGGTCTATAATTACCCAAGCCGCTAATATCAGTTGAGCCATTTTTAAGTAGAGGATACACTTTAGCAACTTTAAAGGCAGATGGAAAGTAGTTTTTGGATAGGCACTGGTTATATATGAACGTTAAGGACTCACTAATAATAGGTGCAGCACACCGAAGAATTCTATTACTGATACCATCTAGGCCTTCTGAATTTGTTGCTTTGAGATTCGAGAGATATTTATATACTTCTGCAACAGACATCAAGGGAATCTCAGGGGGAATATTTCTAGAGCACTTCCCTTCACAGAATGATGACAGTGAACTTAAATTACATACTGAGTCTGGTATTGAGGACTTTAGATTATCTATTTCTGAGAGAGAGAGAGAGAGAGAGAGAGAGAGAGAGAGAGAGAGAGAGAGAGAGAGAGAGAGAGAGAGAAGTGTCTCGGCCTCCATTATGACCCAGCCAATATTTCTAAGTCAATCCTTGAGAGAGGAGAAGTGTGTCAGACTCCATCCAACATGACTCAGACAGTATATTTAAGTTAATCCTTTAGAGAAAGAAGTTTCTAGGCTTAGTATCTACATATACCACACGTGTTCATTTTGTAGTTCTGAGGACTGCATTGTAAGCGTATTTAAAAGGCAATGAGAAACATACAAAGTGGTTGGTCTAGTGACGCAAGCACCGCCAACAACCTCAAAGCTACAGAGATGGAAGCCGCCTCTATCTTCATATTCAAGGATGTTGACCAACAGGCTCCATGTTGTTCGGCAATAAACCCCCCCCCCCCCCCCAACGCTAGGTGAGAATTCCCAGCCAGAATTCTCTCCACGATGCACAGTCTCTGCCAGCATGTGGATCTTTCAACTCAGTTACTGCCTTCTGTAGATCTGCATGACTGAGGTCAACTTCCCTATGGCATTTTCTGTCTGTGCCATCCATCATTGTCCTCTATTTATCTGGCTTCCTTGAGATAATGCAATGGTTGTCTGACATCATTGATGACTCACATATAGGCCTTGGTCTTTGCCAGTGCATGTAAAGCCTTCACCCATGTAATCCCAAGCAAGTATCCCATCACTCTGAAAGGTGTGTCTCGTGTACGATTCTAGACAACTCTGAATCTTTTATTCTGGATCCCTTCCAGTTGATTACACTGTTACGTTAAAAAGTATAATTGTATTGTCACATAAATCACTGAGATCGTGTGTGGTTGACAAATATGATTTAACACAATAAATATAATTACGGAGATCGTGTGTAGTTGATAGATTTGTAGCAAATAAAGAACGACCAGAGATCTGAAAACTATAACTGCTGTTCATATGATGTAACTGAAGAACTGGCACATGGACAATACAATTTAATTTCCACAAAATATAGAAACATTTACCATGTTAAAATGTTGTCTCCGCTTTGATTTGTTCATTTGTTGTTTCAACATTTCCTTTACTTCTTCCTCTTTTAGAATCTTTCCTTGATGACATTCTACTTCCTTCTGAATCTCCAACGGATCCATCTCCCTAATCTGTTGAACAGCTCTCTCCATCATGTCTGCTTTATTCTGGTTCTCTTTCTCCTTCTCAATGATTTTACTCATGGCCAAAATAACAGACACACCATCTTTCTGTCTGCTTCTTCCTACATGGAGAACAAAACATAGCACAGGTTAGATTACAGTTTCTTTATTGGTGAGGTTGGCTGACAGGGGTTTCAGGTTTAACAGATTCTGTGCCACACAAAAATTTCTAAACCAAAAATAGGTGACGGAAAATGGGAAGTAGGGGTATGTCACGATAATTGTTAATATAGCAGCAGACAGCTTCTTCTTCTTCTTCAGCGTTCCGAACCATTGAGGTTCTTTGCTGCAGATACAATCCGTCTCCATTCATCTCTCTGGTTTAGCAGCAGACATGCTGTATTATATATCAAACAAAAGGAGTTTGCATAAGAAAAACAATAGTATATATGCCTAAGGTATGACCTAGATGAGTCATTGTATCCCATGCAAAAAGGTGTCCAGACCTGTAGAGAATTAGAACAGAGTTGACCAAACCCACAAGAGATGGCCTGCAAAAACACCCATGCGCAGCGTTTGTTGAAATGACCTTCCAACCATAGTTATGGAGATGACATTCCTGGGTTTCTGGTCTGATCTGTTGGTCGATCTTTCCAAACCCTCTCTACAACCCCCCCCCCCCCCTCCCCCAATTTTTTCACACTCATGTTTGTGCTTCTGTCATAGAAATTGTGATCTTATTATGTTGATGTGTCATTTTGGGATGTGACTTCTCCATTGCGGCATTTGGTACATTATTGGACTTGACTGAGTATCTGTGACTGGACAGCCCCGGCAGCATCCGAATTACACAAGTTTGAAAGGAATTAAAGAGCCCACAAGAATTATTCTATCATTCTCTAAGTAAAAGAATAATTGTTCACCAGAAAATAATCTAGTCCCCAACCAAGGAATAAGGAAAAACTAACAGAGATTGAAAACAAGAGAAAATTACATTTTGACCACGCACGCCCCATCATTTCTGTAATGCTAGGTCTGAGAAAGCTTTGATGTCCAGATCAAACGTAAAACCCAGACACCACGGCACCAGTCGGCGGGCGCTATCAAAGGTTGAAAACTCACTGTTTTCAGTTGATACATCGCAGAGCCAGTCAGTTGAGATTGATGTGTTAGTTTACAATCCTGTGGTTAAAATAGGGACGACACCTAACACCTTACGGTTAACATGACCTAATGTGTAAACCAGCCACGGCAGAATGGGAGATAAGAGGGTCAGCCAGACCCGTCTGAAATAATACATGGCAGTGCTACTCAGGGGAAAACCCTGTGTGATCCAAAGACGGCAATTTAATGCAGGCCTAACACCTATCTAAAAGTCCAGACTTTGTGGAGCCGGAACGTCTGTAATTGCCACCACAAAGGAGCAATTAGGACCAGATGCTTAACACCTCACTGCAATACAGGCGGCAAAGTAGAAACACATGGCTGACACATTCCTGCCAGCAACCGGGAAGGCTTGTGTTAACAACAGATTGGTATGTAGTTATGACGCAACGTCTATTGCCTCGCTAGCGAAGCATGTTTTATTGTTTCAGGCCATGGTGGGGCATCGGTCAATTTGATTGACAGATGAAACTACCCTTCACAGGAAAGGAGGAGGGGTGAAAAGAATTTGGCACTTAATCCATCGGGGTAAATCGTCCTACATGAAAAATAGGTGGAGCTAACAGGAACTTGGACATAGTAATTAGCTAACGTGGAAACTAGCCAGGGATGAAGAGAATAAAACTACATGCATGGCCAGCAAGACTTCAGACGCAAATTCACAATAGCATTCTTAGGATACCTACTGGAGAAATATTAACATTTCGTTCTGTTGGACTTCTGTACGAAGTATTATCATGGAATTTCCTAGCTATAACCCAGGTAATACCATTACTCTGATTAGTTTGTCTGCTAGTCTGAAGGCTTGTGTAGTTTCTTGTTCTGCATATTCTCCCAAACTTTACACTGGTGGATTTTCTTTGTACTTAATGTTCCAGTTCTAGCTTTACGATTTCACTGAGAACTATTTTCTTCTTTCATTCACCACTTGGTTGTCTGATTTGTTGTATGTGATAATTTGGAGAAATCCATTATCCAAGCTACATGAGCGTGTGGCTTATGCATGTACAGGAAATACATTTAGATTCATCCTGTATGATGTTAAACATTTGGGAGACTGACTACTTAGGAGAAATTCCTGAGAGCTACCAGTCTCTTGATAGCGTCCAATTAACATTGATTATTTGGACCAACACTTTGAGTGCCTACCAAGATTGTGGTGAAACCACTTGGTTTGAGGAATGGCACCAGTTCACCTTGTCTGCATGATGTCTGCATGAGGACAGACATGACTTAGGACATTCAATATCCCAGACAGATTCAGGGAAGGCATTTAATGTTCGACAGGACTGTGCGACCAGCCCTTCCGACAAGACAGTATGAATGAATCAGAAAGGGAAAGAGTAAGTGAGGTGAACTTATATGGGAAACACCCCATTACATAAATGTATGTGATGATGTATGTTTTGAGCTATAGATGTTCTAAAGGGTTTTATGAATATATACATATATATTTATTTATTTAGAACTGATATATGTTTATGTAACATGCCATCATCTATCATCATACCATCATATATTATGACTTGAATGTATGTTTATATGAATGTATAGACATATGTGTTTGAGATGTGTAGACGTAGATACTACCCATCTCCGTTCGTTTCATTCCAGATCTCTTAGGAGCAATGGACAGTCAACAACCCATATCAGGAAGTGACTTAGCCTTGTGAGGGACCAATTTGGACTCCTTCAATCTGACAGTGAACTGCGTCTCACTGGGGGAAGCATGACCTATGTGCTTCTGAGCTTTTCAGCCAGATGAGTTACGTATAAGCATGTAATATAATCATCATCATCATATGATCATCATTAGCAATAATAAACACAGTTGTTGTATTTTAAAACTCAATTTGTCCATATAATTCTAAATGGTTATAAATGTTTGTGTAGCGTAATCAAGTACACACATTTTGTATCATTTAGTGGGGGTTCACACATATTGTCCAGAAGTGGGAATCTATGTCCGGGAGGTATCTTGCCTATGCAGTCATAAGTAACCAGATTACGTTGCATGTCTTAACTCCTCCTTTCTCACTTCTGGTGATACCAAGTACAGCCAAAACTATATAGATATATTCTATCTTCAACGAGCCACTTCTTGGCTGTTTTCTTGAGTATCAGGGACAGTGTCTTAAATCAGCATAACAGACATTTGTTCCACGTTTTCTCTCTCTGAGATCTGGGGTGGTAATTAGTCCCTTCTGACAGAGTTAGGGGATCTTAAACTGCATCCAGAACTAAACACCAGTAGGAGAAAATGATTTTGGCTGAGTGGTTGCCCAACCGGGAGCTACCTCAAGCCAGTTGGTGACAGTAACAGGGATTCGATAATATCTAGAGCTCAACCCACTGATCTTCTCTGTGGGCTACGGTGGTCCATGGTGTTGTGATGGGTGTCTAAAGGCAGTGGGTCCCATCTCCGCACTGTGAGGCTCATCCACAGATTTAGAGGTGTATTCCTTCTATTATCCTTGTGTCAGACGTATTGGTTACCCATTCCTCTGTAAAACGCAAGGCAAGGCCAAGAGAGGGAACATGTCGTTTGGGCACCACATGTTTCTCTGAAGCTCTGCCCAGGCATTGTGATGGAATTTTGGCCACATTCCAGCAAGGCGCCACTCATTTGGATACTTGTCTTTCTGGTGTCTGGTTTTGGCCACATTCCAGCAAGGCGCCACTCATTTGGATACTTGTCTTTCTGGTGTCTGGTTTTGGCCAGCCGGCAGTTTTGTATCAAAGCGGGGTGCGAGGTGTGCTCCACAGGCTCAGCCGAACTTGGCAGCAGAGGTCTGGCTATATATGGCGAATATAAGATGGGCCTGCTTGCCCAAATTGTTACCCTTTGAAAATAAAGCCTGTTTGTTCATTCGTTCTCTCTCTCTCTCTCTCTCTCTCTCTCTCTCTCTCTCTCTCTCTCTCTCTCTCTCTCTCTCTCTCTCATTTTTCCTTCCCCCCACCACCCACCCCTTATTTTCTGTAACGATGGCTATATGTTTTGGCACATATTTTCATCAGGGAGTGGTTGTCTTTTTTGGCTTACATTGAGGCATAGACATGTATGCTGAATAGTGTCATCCTGGGGGTCAAAGTCATTGATAAAGGATGAAGGGATTCACCTTGCTACTGCTGGAAGAGCGTAATTCAACTGAACATCACTGACCCCTCCAATTTCAAAGCAACTCCAGCATTGTGGAAATCAGATAAGTACACTATCAATATCTTTTATAAGAACATGGCCAACAATAGTAGCAATACCAACAAGATTACCCACAACTTTACTATCCTTATCTTATGGACATTTTTAAAGAGGTTGTGTAGACCTTATGGACATTTTTAAGATAGGTTGTGTAGACTTTATGGACATTTTCAAGATAGGAGTGATGACCACATGAACAGTTTTAATAGATTTCATGGAAATTTAATAGACTTTGTAGTCTTATATTTTCTGTGAACTCATGAACAATTTAAAAAGTGTTAATTTAAGTGCTCACTTGGGAGGACACAAGAACAGTTTAACTAAACAATGGAGATAATTAGTGGTCGTATAATGTCTTTTATTTGTGTGTTATTTTTGAGTTGTGTATATGTTTAATATGCCAGGTGAACACCCTCTCTCTCCATGTTATCCCATTATAATATCATAATTTATGTCCAGGAGTTATTCTCTTTTCTTGTTGACTTGTGTCTTGTTTCATTGTGTAATTGTGATATTATTATATAAAAACATCATCAGGACAGCAGTATGTGTCAGGACAAAAGCACGTCTTCATTTTATTTTATTTTTGCGCTCGCTCATTTTGAACTCAAGCGTAGTCCATACACACTATTTATAGTAGTGATGGACTGAATTTTGCGTGTGGGTTAGCTTTCCCTATTAACAGTCCCTCGCCATCAGGCAAACCCATTCCGACTTAAGAGGTACTTGTAATTAACGTCCCCAAGTCAAGGACGACAAGTCAACATTTTATTCCAGCTGTTCGGTGTAGGGGTTGAACTGCTTGCCTTGGCATCAGCACACCGGATGTTTAAGAACAAGCATTCTTATCCATTCAGCCATGCGGACCTGTTACACGTCTTCAGATACCCAAGAGTGAGTTTTTTTCTCTCTGACGTGCGGTGGCTTTCCTGGCTCTCCTGACCCTCTACTGGAAAACCTTTCTTTATATCTATTAGGAATTCAACTTATCATCTGTCTCCACCCTAATGGAGTCTAACGAGCCATTTTTGGTTTTCTGTAGTAGTTGGTCTCATCGAATAGGAATATCTATCTCCCTGTTCTGAATCTACTTTACCACAATGACCTATGTTTATCTCCTGACATTGGTACACTGATAACCTCTGTTTATCTCCGACCATTTGTACAGTGATAACCTGTTTATCTCCCATCATTCATATAGTGATGACTTCTTAGAGATGAAGGACGGAATGTCAGACAAGCCTGCGTGCCCAATTCTTAACCCTTTGAAAATAAAGATTGTTCGTTCGTTCGTTCCTGACATTGATACAATGATAATCTCTGTTTGTCTCCCATCATTGATACAGTGATGACCTCTATTTATCTCCCATCATTCATACAGTGATGACCTCTGTTTATCTCCCGTCATTCATACTGTGAAGACCTCTGTTTATCTCCCGTCATTCATACTGTGAAGACCTCTGTTTATCTCTCGTCATTGATACAGTGATGACCTCTGCTTGATGTCGAGGATGCGTACAATAGAGTTCGATATGATATTTTGATAACCGCACTGATGGAGAAGGGGGTCAATCCCTGTTTGGTTAACTGGAAAGCGACCGTCCTGCACTCTCGTCAGGTTGCTCTCTGTCTGGGTGCATGGACCTCAGAGCCACATATTTTAACCCCGGGACTGCCACAGGGATCCGCAATCTCACCGGAGCTCTTTAACGTGTATACGAGCAAGATTGCAAACCTAGAAGCACTAGGGGTTGGAAGGATACTAACATTTTCAGATGATATTCTTGCATATAGGCAGGGGAGAGATAAGGAGCAAACAGCCCAGGAGCTACAGGTGACAGTAGACAAAGTGATTGACTGGTGCACTGATATGAGTGCTGTCATCCACCCGGAAAAGCCAGCTGTTTTGTGGTGCTCTGTGAACAGGATTGTGAGAACTGATGTCCCAAGTCTCACGATAGATGGTAGAAGCGTCAACAGAGAGAGCAAACTGAAGTATCTGGGAATCACATTTGACAGGAGCCTGTCCTTCAAGGACCATGTGGAGACTGTTGTGACAAGATCTCAAAAGGGACTCAATGCACTTAAAACTATGGCTGCAATGGACACAGAGCAGAGAATGCTCTTCACACTATACCAGCACTTGATCCTCTCAGTGATTGATTATGGACTAGGACTGCTCACTGTCTCAGTTTGTGGATTTGTAGTCCACAAATGCCTACTTTTTAATAAGGCTAAACTAATTCACAAAATCCTATTTCAAAATGCTCCAAGCTACTTTTGGTCATTGTTTAAATATAACGCAAGACATAGTGAACGACTAAATATACTTCATGTCCCTATATGTTATATAAAACAAGCTTAGCATACTCTCCCGCTCAATTGTGGAACAATCTTCCACAAGACATCAAGGACACCACCAATCATTATACATACATTCGCAACCTGATTGAACACTACTTCAGTACAGACTACATGCCCCCATAAACAAAAAACAACAACAAAACAATAATAATGGTAAATTATCTCAAACGGCAACTAGCCAATAAACATTCCCATATGTGGGCACGCTACACCTTCCTTAGGTATTTATAATGCCCATGTTAAACACTGCCTCAGTGAGTCATGTATTATTGATTATTTTTCATGTGTTTTAATGCTTATTGTTCTTTTGTTGTCAAAGATTAGCTTCATAAGTGATATTGAATGAAAGAATTTATGAGAGAAAATTGAAAAGAAGGGCAGAATGTCAGACGGGCCTGCATGTCCAATTCTCAACCCTTTGAAAATAAAGATTGTTCGTTCGTTCCCATCATTCATACAGTGATGACCTCTGTTTATCTTCTGACATTGATACAGTGATAAGCTCTGTTTATCTCCCATTAATTCATACAGTGATGACCTCTGTTTATCTCCTGTCATTCATAATATGATGACCTCTGTTTAACTCTCATCATTGATACAGTGATAACCTCTGTTTATCTCCCATCATTCATACAATGATGACATCTGTTTATCCCTGTCATTCATACAGTGATGACCTCTGTTTATCTCCTGACATTCATACAGTGATAAGCTCTGTTTATCTCCCATTAATTCATACAGTGATGACCTCTGTTTATCTCCTGTCATTCATAATATGATGACCTCTGTTTAACTCTCATCATTGATACAGTGATGACCTCTGTTTATCTTCCATCATTCATACTGTAATGACCTATGTTTAGTTCCCATCATTCACACAATGATGACTTCTATTTATCTCCCATCATTCATATGATGATGACCTCTGTTTATCGTCCATCATTCATATTGTGATGACCTGTTTATCTCCTGTCATTCATACTGTAATGACCTGTTTATCTTCCAAAATTAATAATATGATGACCTATATTTATCTGTCATTCATGGTGTGATGACCTCTGTTTATCTCTCATAATTATAATATGATGACCTCTGTTTATCTCCCTTCATTCATATTGTGATTACCTCTTTTCATCTCCCGTCATTGATACTTTATTGGCTTTCATGTTTCCACCCTCACTGTAAACTTCCTATAACTGATTTGCAATCAACATCTAGTACAAGAGAATATACATGGCACAATAAATCTGTGGAATCTGATTAACTATCAAGATCTGGTACAGAGAACATAGATGGTATGACTAACAAATCTGAGGAATCTGATTAACTATCAACATCTGGTACAGAGAACATAGATGGTACGACTAACAAATCTGTGGAATCTGATTAACTATCAACATCTGGTACAGACAACATAGATGGTACGACTAACAAATCTGAGAAATTGTCACAGAATGATGATAGTTTATTGATTCCCAGATAGACGACCTTATAAAACGACTAACCAGGTAGGAGAAGGGTTAACAAACAAAACAGTAAGGATAACCAACCACGGTGTGACCGGAGTCAATGACCCCCAATGTTAACGGATTGAAGTGTTAACGTAGAAATAACAGCGGCACAGGTCAACGAGAGTGTAGGATGACGAGGTTAAGTCAATGGTCACAAACATCACGAAATGTCGGGTTGAGTGACCAGGCGCATGTGTTTATAGGTCAAGACACGGAAGTGCCCGCAGACAGCACAGGTAAACTGTCGCGTGGACAAATAGGTTTGCGACAAAGACAGACAGCACTATTGGACAGTATCGCGGTCAGGTGATAAAGACAGGATTGAAAACCCAGATAGTGTCAGGTGGGTGTAGAGAGGGAGTCAGCGCTGATTACGCGGATGGTGAACTACCGGGAACAGAGTTAAAAGAGCCGCCAAAGTTGGGGCTGATAAGGAGGTGGGGAGATTGGTTACTGAGGAAAATTTCCACAGCATATTGCGGTCTAGATGACTCAGAGTGAAGGAACAAAACAATGAGGGTTTTAGAAATAACGGAAAAGTTTCCGATCAGTAAATTTCCACTAACGGGGATAATGAGGTATTGACTTGAGGTGTCCAGATAGGTCAAGGACTATGCGGCAAAAATGACCTATAAAGAGTGGCCACTTCTTTGTGGAAGTTTAGTGTGATTCTGGATTTCCATGAGACAAGGGAGTATGAAAAGGGTGGTGCTGCGTTCGGAGGAACGTTTGTGTATCTATTGTGCATTAGTACTCCCAATTCAGACAAGGATAATTATAAGGTAAAATCACAGTGAAGTAATCTTATAGCATAGGGGAATAGAGGATGCTTAGCGTGTACAAGTAAATACTAGTAGGAATAGTATAGACGTTAGGTAAGCTTCTATCTTATGTCAGAGTGGGTTTTTTCGGAAGCCTTTTCATTTCGGCTGGAGGAAAAGACACTCACATAAGAAAGAATATGAAGCAGACACAGCTCTCATTATTAAATCTTTATTACACAGGTTCCAATACCAGTGCGGGACATATCAACGAAGATATAACACAGATGGCTGTGGTAAAGATTAATCAGTGTTGATAACCCCAAAGAAAGCACTTTCAAATAATAAAGCACGACACTTGTGCATAAGAAAGGAAAGAAAAGAAGTGTCATCGTAAAAAGTAAGGATGACAGAGAACGGAAAATAGAAGACCCTGTAACATAATAGAAAGACTCAAATGACTCAGTATCGAAGAGTTGCAAGGCGCATACCAAGTGTCTATACAAATTAAGAACTATCCAGTGCAGAACTTTTACAGGACAAAATAGAAAATACTAGAAAATCGATGTTGTTTCCAGGATGGAATTAGGAACGTTATAAAGAGCAAAGAACATTCAGTCTAAGCGGACAATATATAGTGATCGGTTTAAGTACAGTGATACAGTGGTGAACATTTTTCCTTACAAGAAACGGATATACCTACAGACTCAAGCAGACGGAGCATTCAGGGTGAGACCGTTCCGTTGTATCTATGTACTGTCCTGTACTTTAGCCGAGAGAAGAGACGAGAGAAGACACGGAGACTATCTATCAACATCTTATCTGGCATCCACACTAGAAGAACATACCAACTACATAGACACTATCCATACATACACCAGACATAGTTTTTATTAATAAATCTTTTATTTATCATTGAAAGGAACTGTTGTCGGAGTATGTGTTGAGGGAATAACAGAGAGAGAGTGAAAGAAATAGATATATGGAAGGGAAGACAGAAGGGAGGAGTGTAGACAGAAGTCAGTCAATAATCCCAACAGATAATAAGTTTGAAGATGTGCTTGTTGATTCCAACTTCCTCTCGGGAAAACAAGTGACAGAAATCTGATTAAACATCTGGTACAGAGAACATAGATGGTACGACTAACAAATCTGAGGAATCTGATTAACTATCAACATCTAGTACAGAGAACATAGATGGTACGACTAACAAATCTGAGGAATCTGATTAACTATCAACATCTGGTACAGAGAACATAGATGGTATGACTAACAAATCTGAGGAATCTGATTAACTATCAACATCTGGTACAGAGAACATAGATGGTACGACTAACAAATCTGAGGAATCTGATTAACTATCAACATCTGGTACAGAGAACATAGATGGTACGACTAACAAATCTGAGGAATCTGATTAACTATCAACATCTGGTACAGAGAACATAGATGGTACGACTAACAAATCTGAGGAATCTGATTAACTATCAACATCTGGTACAGAGAACATAGATGGTACGACTAACAAATCTGAGGAATCTGATTAACTATCAACATCTGGTACAGAGAACATAGATGGTACCACTAACAAACCTGAGGAATCTGATTAACTATCAACATCTGGTACAGAGAACATAGATGGTATGACTAACAAATCTGTGGAATATATTTCGGGAATACAGAGTAATGTAAAGAGGAAAGGTGAGGTGAGCATACCTCTTGTCTGCACCATCGTAATCTCATTGCCTGTGTAGTTGTACTTGATCACCAGGTTGCATTTTTGGATATCAATGCCCTCCTCAGCAACAGATGTCGCCACCAGAAGTCTCACATGTCCCGCCCTAAACTGCTTAATAATCTCTCTCTGCTGGTCTTTTGTCATTCCTGCAGAAGACCAACACATTGCTGATCAACTATTTGTCTGGCAAAGTACTACATGATCATAATAATACAAATACCAATATGTGTATGTAAACTGATCACAGAAGCAAATTAAGATCCTAATATATTTTTAAAAAGTAAACAAACTTGTAACAACAGCAACCATTTTGATAGTCAAAGGCAAAGTGAAAATCAAGCAGATCAACTGGAAGAACAATTGCACTTCAAACAATCACATTTTTCAAAATACAAGAATCTGATATCAGCTACTCACATTGATAGCCTAAATGTATCACTATTACTTCCCAACACATTTACATCGATTAAATATCTGCATGTTCTTCTCTTGCTAGGTAAGGTATATATTTGAATACCGAAGACACAAACAATAGATTGCACAATTTATTGCCTGGCATATTTCACTGCATCTCGTCGGGAACATACTGCAGAATTCACACAGCATAAAGTAAATTAACTAGATAAATCCTTCAAGTTGAAATATACACATGTTCGCACAGTAATGTCAATTGTCTACCACGGCAATTTTAAGCTGACTAACATGTCTTTCTGTTTGCACAAATCTGGCTTGCGTTGATTGATCATTATTGCTTCTGCAAACTTTAACAAGCGAGTATTTTGTGTGTTAAACAACACGCGAAAGGCAATGTCTCTGTTAACCACATGGCCGCTTTCGAGAATGTGCCTAACGATTGATGACGCTGGAGGCTTCTAGTGTGTCGGCCCTCATCGTGTCAGCCCACTAGGCTCGCATCGCCTGTGTGTTGTATCTTGTCGACCCATTGAGGTATGTGTTCTGACACTCGTTTGTTAAGCTGCCTCTCTGTTCTGCCAATGTAGAAGGCCTGGCACATACATGTGAATTGGTAAATACAATTGTTTTTGGCATACAGAGGAACAGGCTCTTTCACTGCTGGTGAGGGAATCGGTGTGGTTCTATACCTAATGACCAGAGTTTCAGCACAGAATGTTTGGCCTACTGCTGCAGTAAGCCGGTCTTGTAGACGTTGCATTACGTCATCCCCTAGAAAGGTTAGCTGGATGAATACCTTGAGTTTAAGGACTGTAATTTCGTCTGGTTTTGGTTTGGGCAGTTGGCAGTGGCGCTTTATAAATCCTGTGGAGTACCCACTCAGGTTTAAGACATTCTTCAGAGTTTCAAATTCCTCTGTCAGTGTGTCCTGGGTGCATATCCTTCTAGCACGGTCAAACAGGGTCCGTACTAAGCCCTGTTTGTACTGGACTGGTGTGAAGCGAGCCTGGCATGTTCACAAGCACGGCATCCCACCAAGACCAATCCTGTCCATGGTTAACTCTGCTCAACACCGAATGGCAAGATGGCTAGCCGACATTTTAAAGCCAGTACAACAGTCCTTCGATCCAAAAATACTTAGAGATACATTCGAACTGGTGGAATTATTGGATACCATGGACATAAATAACAAACATATGACATCCATAGATATAGCCTTCCTATTCACCAACGTTCCAACAGATGAGACCGTGAAAATAATAAGTGAATGCATTGAAGACAAACAACTAAAATTAGGCATACCAACACCTATTCTGGAGAGGCTACTACTACTGTGTACCGCCAACATACAATTCAATTTTCTAACAAAGGCATACCGCCAAATTGACAGAGTGGCCATGGGGAGTCCTCTTGGTCCTATTCTATCGAACATGAGTATATTTCAGATGATGGATTTATCAAATTAATTTACTTTACATTGTGTGAATTCTGCAGTATGTACCTGACGAGATGCAGAGAAATATGCCAGGCAATAAATTGTGCAATCTATTGTTTGTGTCTTTGTTATTCAAATTCACTACAGGTATATATTGTCTGTTATCCAATCTTAACTGCTTCCTAACTTCTTTATTAGCTTCTGCATATTTTGTTCCTGGGTCTGACTTTCATAGCTCTGGTTTTGCTGCCCTAATTCTATTAAATTAAAATAATACATACAATAAAATAATTAAACTTCACTTGAAACCATCATTGTTTTACCTTTGACTTGTCCATCCATCCATCATGTGCCATGCCGATAAGCGTAGGTGGTAATGTTTCGCCATCTCACTCAATCACCAGAGTCATGAATCAGCTCCGTGTTCCTGTCTTGCCCATGCCATGTGGCCAAGCCATCCAGGTATTTACTTCTTCCCCTTGCTCTCTTCCCCTCGATCTTGCCAGTTGTCACCAAGTTCTCCAATCCATGTATTCTCATAACATGCTAAAAATATTTTGACTGTCTATGTCTAATGTCTCTAATCAGTTTACGATTTTCATTTGTTTTTTGAAGAACTTGTTCATTGGTTTTTTTGTCTGTCCATGGTATTCTTTGCATTTTCCTCAGAAACCACAATTCTATAGCCATCAGATTTTCTTCAGCGTGTCTGCTCACTGTCCATGCTTCACATCCATGCAAAAGTACAGGTTCTATGTAGCACTTCAACACTCTTTTTCTCATTTCAACTGATATTTTATTGGTCAATATGTTTTTCATCTTGCAAATAGCTACCTTCGCAATGGCAATTCTGGTTCTAATCTCTTCAAGGCATCTCCCATCAGATGTTATGACTGATCTCATCTCATCATGTTCCTCTTGTACCTTGCGGTGTCGAGGTGAAGTATAAACATCGTGAGAGTGCCCGATTATGGGCTTAGATGGTTATGGTCATTATGGTCATGGGCTAATGGGGCTATGGCTCGCCATAGGAGATGGACTCCCTGTGGTCAGATTTGTGTCCTAAACCTGCTACTGGCCTAGCAAGCTGGCAGGGGATTTTCATATTGCTCATGGAAAAACTAAGAAGTATAAACAAAAATGTTATGACTGTTCTGAGATAATTGTACTGATTCACTTGTTGAAGAATACACCCATTTAATTGTATATTGTATATTACATTGTGGTGTTTCATTCTTCCTAGTGACGACCATAATCTGTGTCTTCTTACAATTCAATTCTAACCCTAGTTGTTCACTGTGTGCAACGACCGCATCTGCTAAATGTTGCAGATCCTGCTCATTGTCTGCATTCAAGACTGTATCATCGCTGTCACAGCCTCACATAGGGGCGGTACCAACATAAAAGTAGGAGAAACTAAACAAGGGATAGAACTCCAGCAAAAGGGAAAGAACCGAGTCACTCGAAGGCTCGAATAATCCTGAGCCTTCTCGAAGGACCGGTCAGTGTGTCCACAGCCCCGTGGACACTGATGGGGCCCGCCGATTGCGGGGTCCACGAGAAATTCAGAGAGAGTTACCACCCGTGTCGGATTGCGACACGTGTGGAAAGGCAGACACGGACTGGACATCGAGGAAGCAACAGGGCTTACCTTAAGGGGGACTTGATAGTTTCGACCCAAGTGTATTTAGGGGTCTTATGCATATGTTAGATAGCTGATAGAGTTGTTGTGATAATGATGTTTATTGTAAACTCCTGTGATATGCAACTTACAGATTGCTGGCTTGTGAATACTCTCTTCGCCAGCTTACTGTAACATAATAATAATAAATGATGTTATATTGCATATGAACGGAGTTTGTTGCCTGTATGAGCCCGAGTTTCAATCCCCTAGAGATCTAGGACGGTGACAATCGCATATCTAATATTATTGATGTATCGTCTCCCAATGATGATTCCTTTCATATCTTCTATATTTCTGAAAATATTTTCACTGTACAGGAAAAAAAAAAGATCTGGAGACATTACACATCCCCGTCTCACACCTTTCTTAATAGGCTGATATTGACCTACTTCATTATCAATTCTTATGGCGGCTTGTTGTTTCCATTATATGTATTTTTACGTATAAGTTTTTTCCCCATCAATTTGTAAATCTACAAGCATCTTTATCATGTTGACATGTCTTACTTTATCGAAATCCTTTGTGTAGTCAAAAAGTAAAGATATAGATCTTTGTTTACTTCTATAGAACGTTCAATTACTGTTCTCAGTATATGCACAGCATTTACTGTACCCTTGCCTTCTACAAACCCACATTGTTCTTCCACTATTACGGGTTGTATTTTCTTCCTAACTCTTTGCATGATAATTCTTAGCAAAATCTTTGTGATGTGACTCAGTATACTAATTGTTCAGTGGTGATCACATTCCAAGGCTCCTGATTTCTTTGGGATTGCAATGAATACAGAATTACATAATTCAAGAGGTATATCTCCAGTATCATATATTGTATTCAGCAGTGTGGTAACTTTATCTATTCCATATTCTTCTAAAGCATTAATCATTTCTGTTGTGATGCTGTCTGAACCTGGGGCCTTGCCAGATTTCATATGGGAGCATTCTGCACCTCCATCTTCAAAATTGATGGTCCTTCATTATTATTTTGAATATCATACTGTTCTTCTTTGTTATCATCATAAAGGTTTTTCAAATAATCTGACCATACATGTAAAATCTGATCTTATTCTATTATGATTTTTCCCTTTTTTTGTTTTTAAGCAGCCTGTTGATGTATATGTTCTTTGATTAATAAGCTCATGAATTCTTGTGTGCATTAATTTGGTATTTTTACTGTCATATTGTTTTTACATTTCTATGCAATTTTTCTCAAGCCATGCTTCTTTTGCCGCCTTACATAATGTTCTAACTCTTCTGTGAATTTCTTCATATTTGGCAGGATTATTTTTGTTGTGTCTTCTTGTTTCCATCAGTTATAAAATTTCTTCAGTCATCCATTTCTTATGACCCACTTTCTTTAATTTTGAAATAGTTGTTTCTGCAGCCAAACTGATTGAATTCTTCAACACTTCCCATTGATCATCTACATCTTGAAATAGGATCTCTAGATCAGACAATATATTAAATTTGTTCTTTACTTCTATGTTAAATTGTTTTGTATTTCTTTGTAATTTTTCAATGTGCACAAATCATATTTAGTGTTTCCTGTTGTATATTTGACTTTCAACTTTACACTCAATGTGCCTGTAATTAATCTGTGATCACTGTAACAGTCTGCATTGGGAACTGTTTTTGCGAATATTAACGCATTTCAAAACCTTCTGCTAATCAGGATGTAATCAATCTGGTTTCTAATCCTGCTGTCTGGACTCCTCCATGTCCATAATCTTCTAGGATGTTGTTTAAACCAGGTGTTTCCTACAATCATTTCCTGCTCTTTTGCCCATTCTACAAGTCTGTATCCTCTTTCGTTTCGCTCTCCCAAACCATGGTTGCCTACACTGCATCCATCACCTTGATTTCCTACTTTTGCATTGAAGTCACCCATTATGATATTTATTTCTGCTTTTTTACATTGCTTCAAAGCAGACTCCAGGTCAGTATAAAATTCTGCTATACTATCTTTACTGCATACACTTGTTGGAGCATATATTTGAATGACGTTTATGTTAAATGGTCTGCCGATTAATTTTACTATAGAACCCTGTCTGACACAGCCCAATATCCTTTAACAGAATTTTATGTTTGCTGATGTAATATAAAGGCTACACCTCTTTGCCTTTCTTCTCCCCCAGAATAAATAATCTTACAATTCTCTCCTGTCTTGATCCCTGCCCCTTTCCATCTCATCTCGCACATTTCTAGTATATTAACTTTCTCCCTTTCCATTTTTTTTGTTTGATGTTATCTAATTTTCCATCGTTGCTTAACATCCACACATTCCATGTTGCTTATTTTAGTGTCCCTATCCTTTTCTTGTGATGATCTGTCACTTCACTAATGCCCAGCTGTGAACATGCAGCTATAGTTTTTAATAAGAAAACAGTTATGTGCTTTTGTTCTGAGAATCGCAAAATAAGAAACAACTGATATCATGTCTTGTTGTTCCACATTTACACTCTACCTTGACATGTGATCACTCTATCTAAGTTCATCTATGTGGGTCTTCAGAACTGAAAGGATATGTTCGAGAGTATGTTGCGGGGATATAAGATTAATAAGTTAACAAAGTGTTCCATCTCACATCTGCAGCAACTTCATCCCTGATTGGCTGATAATATAAGGTAGACAGGGAGGGATATCTCTTATCTTTGATTTACTTAAATAGTAGATTTGCAGGAATATATTGCCGCCAACATTCGCAACTGCGAGTTCTAACAAGACAAGTCACCTGAACAAGTCAAAAAGCCTAATACGGGGGAAAATGGCACGTGACAAGAACACCAAAAGACATGCGGTATCCAAGATGTGCAGCGAGGGAGCCGACAAGACCATCAAGAAGACAAAAGTGGAAAACCTGCCTGTGAGCTGCAAAGAACCTGAAACTACAGTCACTACTGAAGCTACCACGAGAAAAATTTATGACAGTCCACCACAGACAAGAGCCAAGACAGCTAAAAAGAAGGAGGAGAAGGACATCAGAGCCGGGAACACAGACTCAAAAACAGTCTGATGGATTGTCAAGCGGATTCAAGTGGAGCTATCAGATGAACAAATCCAGAAGCAGCTGCAGGAAGAAAATCTTCACATCAGAATCTTGAAGGCGGAGCGGTTCCTGATATAACAAAAAATCCCTACAATGCTAGCAGTGGTGACGACTGAGGGCAGCGAGATACCATGCCAGGTATCAATTAACCAGAAAACTCAACAGCCTGAAGGATTTATACCAAGGATTACTCAATGTTCCACATGCCAGAGGGCCGGCCACAGCAGAGCAACATGTTGCAGTAAGACGAAAATCTACCACTACTCCGCTGATCACCACGCCTTTAAGGAGTGTCCGCTGGCCAAGCTGGACATGGACTTCCGAGCACCCAACAGCAAAAGACAGTGCGCCAACTTCCTGGGCAAGCATGGAGCAAGATACTTGGGCTGTTCATACCTCCAAAGACACAGAGACGTCTTAAAGCTCGCCATTAACACAAAGACGCCATATAAAGAAGCAATGAGGAGGTGCGAGATGACCACGTGTATATCCCAAGCCTAAAGAGATCAACAGAACCAGATAGACGAGATGAAGAAGCAAGTCAAGGAAATACTGATGCCAGCACCAACCAGCAATAATGAGAAGCTGCTGGCCGATATGAAAGAGATCCAACACAACATCAAACAAGAGATGGAGCACATGGCTAAGATGAAGAAGGAAAATGAGGAAATCCTACAAATGATCATGACCGAAAGAGAACTACTGAACGCTGAAAGGATGAAGCACCAATCCAAACCAACAGATGAGATGAAGCAAGATGAAGCACAACAAAAAAACATTGAAAAACTGATGAAGACAATGCACAAAAAAGGAGGCAAAAAGACGCATGATGGGGCTAAGCCACAGACCAATCAGAAACAGCAAGAAGAAGCCAGTAGTCCACAATACCTAAGCAACTCGAGATGAAATCAGCATCCTGCCAGGTAGAGGAATATGACCTAGAGGAGTTCACCAAAGATGACTGGAGAGAGTACGGAAAAGAGCACGCCGCCCACCTAGCTTACTTTGAAGAAAAGACATGGCAAGCTGAACTACGATGCAACAAGTGGAGAAACAAAAAAGTCCTCTTTAGGACTGAAACCAGTCAAGCCAGACGAGCCAGGAGCCTCATTAGCAAAAATAAACCACCAGAAGAGACGGGAACAAAAGACAACCGCCGACCAATCCCCAAGCTGACGTCACAGACACAAACGCTTACATAACCAGTCCAAGATAGGACTTACTCATAAGAGCGCACAAGACAAGAAACAGGGCTAAAAACCCACAAAAACCATGGCTCTCAACAGTAACCACCACTGAGGAAGCAGGTTAGACGAGACCAAATTTTGAATTTTTTTTTTTTTTTTAAATTGGAATTGGAATATATTTTATTTCTGATTGGCTTAAATGGTAGATATGAATATATATTATCTCCGATTGGCTTGATGCTGATTGAGTTTAGTGATCAATAGAGACATCACTGTTTGCTGATTGGACTCAATTATAAATGGAGATATTTTGTGCAGACAGGATTCAATGATGAATAGAAATATCACTTTGTGCTGATTGAATTCATTGATAACTTGCAATATTTGTTTACTGGATTCAGTGATGAATAGAAACATCACTTTTTACTGATATGATGAAATAATAAATAAAATTATCACTTTTTGTTAAGTTGATGCAATCATAAACAGATGCTGGTTGGGCCAGATGATAAAAAGAGCATCACTTTATGCTTAGTGGGACCATTGATAAATAATATATGGTTTTGTTGACTGGATTCAATGGTAAATAGGGAATCACCTTTTGCTAAGCAGATTCAATAATTAATATAGATTCTGTTCATCCATCTCTTGATGTTATCTTAATACTTGTATAATTGTCTACCTCTTGCTCGCTTGCCTTCAACCTTACCCTCCAGTATGGTTTTTATATAAGTGTTATCTTTTAACATGGTCGAAATATTTCACTTGCCTCTTTTATATTTTTTCATCAACTCTCTTTTCATTCCCAGTTTTTAGTTATTTGGATATTGATATCACATTTTTTATTCAGTTGGACTCAATGATAAAGAGACATATTACTTTTTGCTGGTTGAACTCATCAGTAAATTTAAACAATCACTTTTTACTGACTGGATTCAACAATAAACTGATATCACTTTCTGTTGATTGGATTCAGTGATAAACAGAGACATCATTTTTTATTGATTATCCAGTCAAAAACCTCAATAGAGACATCCCATATGTCTGAGTGTTTACAGCACAAAACAGCAGCAAAAAAAAAAAGGACAGATTTTGGACAATATGTACAAATATTGTTTATATATTCAGACTTGTCATTTATAAAGCGCACTGTAAATTGTCACCAAAGAAACTGTTTTAAAGCAACACTAAGTGTGTAAATGATCAATCATATGTGTCCTACCTCCAGACGCAGCTGAAGCAGATGTGCCTGTGAAAGGAGCAGCCATCAAACTCTCAATGCTGAAGTCTCCACAGCTGTGTAACCAAGAGGTCACAGCCTTGACCAAGGCTCGGGTCCTCACAAAAATGATGCCACGTGAAGCTTCTCCTTTGTCTATAATGTACTCTGTCAAGCAAGACTTTAGGAGCGTCAAGTTTGGGTTTTCTGAATCCAGTCGATCTTTCATCTCCTCTTGTAGCTCTGGATATTGGAAAAATTGTAGTGGTCTTTACAATATTCACTCATATATTTAGTCATCAAAATATATGTGGATATAATACACACAGACACTTGGTGCAAGGTGAAGTAAAACACCATCAATATCTTAATAATCATTCTACTATCTTTTTTGGGTCAAGTTGTGATTGGCTGATGGGATACCTGTGATTAAGAAGTTGTGTTAACGTAAACTGTGCTTTACAGAAAACATCAAGTTGTATCAATATTAGACATATATCTAAATGTGTGGCTTAGAGAAAACCTCAAGTAGTATTAATGTTATATATATATCTAAACATGTGGCTTAGAGAATACATCAAGTTGTATCAATGTTAGACACAAATCATTAAGTTGTATCAATGTTAGACAGAAAACATCAAGTTGTATCAATGTTAGACAGAAAACATCAAGTTGTATCAATGTTAGACAGAAAACATTAAGTTGAATCAATGTTAGGCAGAAAATATCCAGTTGCTACTGGTACTATTGGGGTTGGAACTCTTCGCTGGCTTCAGAGGATGGGGACGGAGCACTTATGGGAATGCCCCAAATACTGTGATGTCGGTTCCTAAATCAAGCAATCAATCAATCAATCAATCAATATCAAGTTGTATAAATCTTAGACGGAAAACCTCAAGGTGTATCAATGTTATACATATAACTGGATGTATAACTATGAGAAAACATCAAGCTGTATAATGTCAGATGTATATCTAAACGTGTGGCTAAGAGAAAACATCAAATTGTATCAATGTCAGTCATATATCTAAATGTGTGGCTAAGAGAAAACATCAGTTTGTATCAGTGTCAGACATATATTTAAATGTGTGGCTAAGAGATACCAGCAAGTTGGATCAGTGTCAGGCATATCACTGGATGTGTGGCTAAGAGAAAGCATCAAGTTGTATTAATGTCACACACATAACTGGATGTGTGGCTAAAAGAAAACATCAAATTATATCAATGTCAGACATATAACTGGATGTGTGGCTAAGAGAAAGCATCAAGTTGTATTAATGTCACACACATAACTGGATGTGTTAAGAGAAAACATCAAATTATATCAATGTCAGACATATCACTGGAGGAGGAGTAAGGAAGTAAAAGACCCCTTTAAACACCTTCAGGCATATTGGGTATATGGTGCTAGAATCATATTTGTATTGACCAACTGGCACTGAGTGGTTAACTGAAAACATCAAGCTGAATCAATGTTAGACAGAAAACATCAAGCTGAATCAATGTTAGACATAAAACATCAAGATGAATCAATGTTTGACAGAAAACATCAAGCTGAATCAATGTTTGACAGAAAACATCAAGATGAATCAATGTTCAACAGAAAACATCAAGCTGAATCAATGTTTGACAGAAAACATCAAGCTGAATCAATGTTAGACAGAAAACATCAAGCTGAATCAATGTTTGACAGAAAACATCAAGATAAATCAATGCTAGACAGAAAAAATCAAGTTGTATCAATGGTAGACAGAAAACATCAAGCTGAATCAATATTTGACAGAAAACATCAAGCTGAATCAATGTTTGACAGAAAACATCAAGCTGAATCAATATTTGACAGAAAACATCAAGCTGAATCAATGTTTGACAGAAAACAACAAATTGTATACATGATCGATAGAAAGCATCAATTTTCAACCAAAAACCTAATATCTGAGGTTTGTAGTAGTTTCTAGATTAAACTAAGGTAAGGTCAGCTAGAAAAATTTACCTGAGAAAGATTCAAAATAATCCTTTTCATCTTGTGTGCAGTCCTCGTTGTTCTGATAATGGTCAAAGCACCTCTGTAAATATTCCATGACGTGCCTCAGCAGAACCAGGTCATGCAGCTCAAGGGCAACATTGTACGTCTGCAACAGAAACACAGAAGTTAGCTTGTCACTCTCAGATACGGATCTTGTCTGAAACAAAGCTGTGCTGAGATAAAACAGAATATACATTACATGTACACAGAAAGGCAGCTGCCTCTCAGCAACTGCAAGAATCGGCAGCGGTTTGCACTGCGCTGGTAACTTACGGGGATATGTGAGCCGGCCGTTCAGAAAGCAATGGCAAACTACTGAACGTAAAACTTGCCTAGTACATCAATAGCAGCTGAAAAAATGCTGGTGTTGACTGCAACAATCCTGTAAGATATATGCAACATTTAAAAAAAACAATAGACAGAAACACAGAAGTTAGCTAGTCACACCTCAGACATAGAATTTTGTCTGAAATAAAGTTGTGACGAGATAAAAGAGAACATACATTGTTGTTTGTCCATCAAGAATGATGTTGACCATTCATTTCATCCAGTGGGGGTTGAAAGTATGGAGCCATGAGTTCTAAAATGGCTGATAAGGCCTATTTTGGCTCGAAATATTCTTTGACAATGTGGGTAAAGAATGCTTGACGTTCCAGGAGGAGGATCTCATGCAGTGGTTTTTGTGTCCAGCCTTTTCTTCACAGCTCTTGCAGTCCTGGTTGCTTCACAAGTGACTGCACCTTTGTGTAACGATGTACACTACGAATTTCAGTCTTTAGCAGCTGTGTCCCAGGTGTCGAGATATTATACATTAAATATAGACAGAAACACAGAAATTAGGTAGTCACATCTCTGACACAGGATCTTTATAGATCTACACACTATACTATACATATGACACACAATCTACACACTATAAACTTCATATGACACATCATCTACACACTATAATATACTCATGACACATCATCTACACACTATGAAATATACCGATGACACATCTTCTACACACTATAACAGTATGATGACACATCATCTACACACTATAACACTATGATGACACATCATCTATGAACTATAACATACATATGACAAATCATCTACACACTATAATATACATAGTATCTTCATCTACACACTATAGTATACATAGTACCTTCATCTACATACTATAACACAATGATGACACATCATCTACACACAATAACACACATATGGCAGATCATCTACACACTATAACAGAATGATGACACTTCATCTACACACAATAACATACATACGACACATCATCTTCACACTATAATATAACACAATGATGACACATCATCTACACACTATAACATACACATGGCTGATCATCTACACACTATAACAGAATGATGATGCTTCATCTACACACAATAACAGAATGATGACACTTCATCTACACACAATAACATAGATATGACACATCAATTTCACACTATAATACACATAGTAAACATCATCTACACACTACAAAACAATGATGACACATAATAAACACACTGTAACACAATGATGACACATTATCTACACAATATAACACAATGATGACACATCATTTACACACTATAACACAATGCTGACACACTATCTCATTCATTCATTTTGGCACCTTGCCGTCTTGACAGACGATAGTTTGATACATTGTGCTTCAAAAAGGCTTAATAACTACGGCCCATGGTGGTGGTGAATGTGACTGATAAGGTCAATTTGCGCTGTAAATGTTTGTATACAGTGGATGCATGTGAGCACATGGTCATTTTCACCATCATGCACTATCTTACGTCTCACACGCTCAGTGTGTGACCTATCTGCAACAATTTCCTCCTTTGTCTTTATTCCATTTCTGATATTTGCCCTCCATGCAACACGTTCAGCAGCGACTTGCTCCCAATGAACATTATCAATGCCTGTATCGTACTTTGTATCGTAGTAGAGGCCGATCCTGAGATCTCTTACCCATCTGTAATTCACCGAAAAAGATATCCTTTGGTATTCTACCATCATCCATCCTCCTAAGATGTCCTATCCATCTAAGTCTATGAAGACTGAGTATGGAATATACTGTCACACAACCTGATCTTTCCAATACTTCAGTATTTACAATTTTGTCTTGCCACTTAGTACCAAGTATTCTTCGCAGACACTGCATATGAAAGCTGTATAAACGTTTCTCTTGGTGTGAGCAAGTTGTCCAGGCTTAACTGCCATAAAGAAGATTACTAAGGACACAGGCTTGATAGACAAGGACTTTTGTTTTGACAGTAAGCTTCCTGTTCTCCCAGACTCTTTTTCTTAACCTGTTCATTGTTGTTGCTGCCTTGCCAATCCTGATGTTGATTTCCTGATCTAGGGATAATGTGCTATTTACCTCTGATCCTAGATGTGTAAAATGGTCTACCATCTCTAGTTCGGCGTCGTCAATAAAGACTGATGGTACCCCATGTGCACCTTGTGACATAATCTGCATCTTCGTTTTGCTAATTGTTAAACCAAATTCGGAACAAGCATTGGAGAATGCAGATAGTAAACGTAATTCTTCCTCAGAGTGGGTCGTAACTGCAGCATCATCTGCAAAAAGCAACTCTCTGATCAGTACCCTCCTAATTTTGGTCTTAGCCTTCAATCTCTGACCATTGTAGGGGCCGTCTGAGCGTGAGTGAATGTATATACCACCATCCTGATCATGAAAGGCATATTTCAGTAGAAGGGAAGAGTATATTCCAAAGAGGGTGGGAGCTAGTACCTTGCTTAACACCATTCTTTGCAGTGATGTGTGTATGTATGGGGCGTGTGGGTGGGTGAGGGATGTGTGGGAGGAGGATGTGTGTTTGGGTTGGTGTGTTTGCGTGGGTGTTGGTGGGTAGTGGGATGTGTGGGTGTTGGTGTGTGGGGGGTGTGTGGGTGTTGGTAGGTGGGGGATGTGTGTGTGGGTGGGTGTGTTAGAGCATGTGTAGGGGCTGTAGGGGATGTGTGTCTGCGTGGGAGATGTGTGTGTTGGTTGGGGAATGTGTGTCAGTGGGGGATGTGTGTGTGGTTGTTGGGGTGCATGGGTGGGTGGGGAAATATGTGTGTGGATGGAAAGATGTGTGAGTGGGTGAGGGATATGTGTGTTTCTGCAGGATGTGTGTTTGTGAGGGGTATGTGTGTGTGGTTGGAGGGTGTGTGGGTGGGTGGGTGGAGCATGTGTGTGTGGGTGAGCTTGTGTGGATTGGGGTATGTGTGAGTGAGTGGAAAGATGCATGTGGGTCAACCTGTGGTTGACACCTTGGAAGTCAGAAATTCTCTTATTCTTGACTACCCCAATCATGGTTTTAAGTAGTTGCTTGCTTGCTTGCTTGTGTTCGTTGGCTTGAGCTCCAACGCGAAGTCCTGTATGTCGGATGAAGGCATCCTGTTGTCCAACATCAGTGTGATGTCATACAGGACCTGAGTTTTGCGTGAGTATCCGTTGTCCCATGTCTGGCTTATTGGTGTGCAGACTCGTGGTTCCTCGCCGTACAGGCAGACACTCTCCGACTTCGGAGGAATCGGCGATCCTACTGACTTTAGCCAGGACCCCGAAGGGACCTGTTGCCCAGGACGCTCGACGAGGACGCGTCAATAGGTCTTGGCCAGTATATAACCCGGCCCTGGTGCCTTGGAAACACCTCTACGTCCCGTTTTAAGTAGTCATCATCATCATCATCATCATCAAGTGCCCTGCCAGCTGGCGTAGGCATTCATGGCTCGATAGATCTCGGTCTTTGGTTTTCTGGATCAACTCTGCTGCTGATATTCCTCCGTGCCACCGTCTCAATCCATCCAGCATCATTTCTCTTGGTCTACCTCTGTCTCTCTTCTCCTCGATCTTTCCAGTTGTCACGATGTTCTCCAATGCCTCTCTTCTCATTACATGACCAAAGAAAGCTGTTTGTCTCTTTCTTATTGTTGTATATAGTGCTCTAGTTTCATTAGCCTGTTTCAGGCAGTCATTGTTAGTTACTCTGGCAGTCCAAAGAATTCTCAACATTCGTCTCAGGAACCACATCTCTATTGCTTCTAAGTTCTTCCTAATTTGTTCATTTACATTCCAAGATTCGCTGCCATACAGCAAAACTGGTTCTACATAGCATTTCAGCACTCTCTTTCTTACATTCAGTGATAGTGACTTATTGCATAAGATACTCTTCATTTTCTGAAATGTGGCCTTTGCTTGCCCTATTCTGCTCTTAATCTCTGTTGTACATCTTCCATCTGATGTTATAAATGCCCCTAGGTATCTAAAATTATCCACTTGGTTAAGAATCTTTCCTTCTATTTCTATGTCACATTTTGGTGTCACCATTTTCTTTGATATCACCATTGTTACTGTTTTCTTGATATTCAAGGAGAGTCCTTTCCTTGCACTCTCTGTTACTACAGTGTCCAACAATTGTTGTAGGTCTGTTGATTTATCTGCCACCAATACTGTGTCATCTGCATAGTGTATATTATTTATATTATAACCTCCAACTAGTATTCCTGGCATCTCTTTGATCTCTCTCATTATTACTTCGCTATATAGGGAGAAAAGATCTGGTGATAAGATACATCCCTGTCATACTCCTAGCTTTATGTGTTCGTAACTACCCTCTTTATTTCAAATTTTAATTGCTGCTACTTGGTTCCAGTAAATATTCTTTATTATTCTTAAATCTTTCCAATCAATGTTGCTATCTTTCAACATTTTAATCAGTTCATCATGTTTACTTTATCAAATGCCTTAGTATAATCTATGAAGCATAAATATATGTCTTTCTGTTTCTCTATTGACCTTTCTATTAGTGTCCGTAATGTATATATTGCATTGTTTGTGCCCTTTCCCTCCACAAATCCATACTGTTCTTCACTAATTTCCATTTTTATTTTCTTTCTGGTTCTTCTCATTATGATTCTGAGCAGAAGCTTAGTGATATGGTTGTTGAGGTTAATTGTACGAAAATCTTCACATTCAATTGCTCCTGGTCTTTTTGGTATAGCTATAAATACAGATTTCAGCATATCACTGGGTAAATATCCCCTACTGTAAATATCATTCAGCATTTTTGTTAATATATCTACTCCAAATTCTCCCAATACTTCTAATTCTTCTATTGTGATTTTATCTGGCCCAGCTGTTTTTCCATTCTTCATATGTTTCATAGCGTCAGCGACTTCTTCTTTTAGAATAGGTGGACCTTCTAAGTTACTTTCTTCTGTTAATTCTTCCCTTTCCCCATCATATAATTCTCTTATATACTCATTCCACCTCTTCATTACAGCACCTTCCTCCAATAATATATTTCCTGTTTTTGATTTCAAACACCCTGTATTTATTCTTATTTTTCTTCCCGTGAGCTCACTGATTTGTCTGTGCATATTTTTTGTATCTTTAATGGCATTTAATTCAATTTTTTTGCAGTGCTCATTTAACCAACTTTCTTTTGCCTTCCAACATTTATCTTTTATTTCTTTATTTATCTTAGCGTATTCTTGCTTGTCATTTTTACTCTGTTTTCTTTTGTCCATCAGCATTAAGATTTCTTCATTCATCCATTTTTTCTAAGCTATTTGACTTCTCTCCGGTAATATTTCTTTGTTAGTTTGATGAATGGAGTCCCTTAACATTTCCCATTGTTCATTTATACTCTGTATTTTAGCTATTGCATTGTACCTATTTTTCACAGTCACTATGTATTGTTCTTGAATTTCTTTATCTACTTTCAGAACCTCTTTATTAAGTCTCATGTTCCTAACCATTTATTTCCCTCTCTTTAATCTTACTTTTATTTGTCCACATAGTGGTACATGATTAATATTACAGTCGGCGCCAGGCATTGTCATCTAAATCTTTTATTAATTAGCATGTAGTCAATTTGGTTGCGTATTTTCTGATCAGGGTTTTCCATGTGTATAGTCGTCTTTTATGGTGTTTAAACATGTGTTTCCAATTATCATGTCATTGATATTTGCCCATTCTATTAGCTTTTCCCCTCTTTCATTTCTTGTACCTAAACCATAATTCCCCACTACATCCTCCATTTTCCCCTTTCCTACTTTTGCATTAAAATCTCAAAGTATTATTTTTATTTCCTGTGATCCAATTTGAGCCATCATCATTTCTATTTCATTGTAAAAGTGTTGTATTTCTTCATCACTACTGCTTGCTGTTGGTGCATATACTTGTATAATATTTATGTCTATTGGTTTGCCTTTGATTTTGACCAAAACAACTCTATCTGAAATACACCAGTATCCATTAAGTGACTTGGCTGTTTCTTCGTCAAATATTATTCCTTCACCTTTTTCATGTGTATCCCCTCCAGAATAAATTATTGTGTGGTTGTCAGCTATAATTTTGCTCGATCCCTTCCATCTCATCTCACTAACGCCTAGTACTCACTAACATTGTTCAACTTTCCTAGCTCATTTAATGTCCAAACATTCCATGTTCCTACCCTAAATTTATTTATTTTATTTATGATTTTGCCATCAGTAGCTGGATGACGGTCTGGTGTCACATGTGGCTCATGACTGTCCCTACCGGATGAGGATGTCCTAATACAGCGATTAACGTCATTCACTAACCCTGATATATGTTTTACCATGAAGTCTTGGGAAGATAATGTGGTGGTTTCCCCTTGACTTCCACATCCACATGGTGGTCTTTTACCTCTACCTTTGTCAGCCATTTCCGACTGTCAGGACAAGTGAGTGCCCTGCTCTGCTCAGCTGCAGAGTTGTCCACTTATTCCGGTGGATACTCAGTCTCCAGAACTGTGTTAGCCACATTGTGGTGTGTTTCCCATCCTCTACCGCGGGGATGTGCAGTTGGGATTTTCCCTTCATAAAGTTATGGTCTATGACCAAAACTCTCCAGTACTATTTTTTTCTTTTTTTTTAATGTAGTCGCCAGAACAATTTCAGTGACTTGTCTGTGCTTACTGTTTGACATACCTCTGCCCACTTTTAACTTTTAACCACCTTGACCAGTTTTTTTAAATAGCTTACTTTTGGGTGCATCTCTCTTTCTAAGTGCATGCAGGGACCAGGATGGGCAGCTCTGTTCTTCTTAGCATTTTGCCATTTCCTTACAGCACTATGCTTATCCATCCAGGCCTTCTCCACCTCAAAATTCCACCAAGGTGGCTGCTCCCAGCTTTTTTTCCTGCCCTGAAACTTTCTGCACTTGTCGTGTCTTATTTTACTCACCACATCTTGCCCTGTACTGTCATACTGGAAAGTCTTGACCGTTAACTTGTGCTGCCTGGTTCTGCCTTTCTCCACCAATATGCTGCAAGGGTGGTGGTCGCTGTCGTGTACCATAGGACACTCCATCTACACACTGTAGTGAGTGAAGGAGAAACCAGCGCCAGATCAATAGCACTGTCCTCATCACCTGGGCGGCTTGTTGTCCTGGTGACAAAGCCACTGTTGATACAAACCAGGTCAATAATTTCAAGTGCAGTCTCGAGCTCCTCCCCCTGTATGTTGGAGGAAATGTTTCCCCATGATCTGCCTTTAGAGTTGAAATTGCCACAGAAAATAACATTTCTTGCGTGACTTAATACATCACTTAAGCACTGCCACTTCTGGGAATCCACACTCGCGTTATGGGCATAAACATTAACCAATACGAATGGTAGACCGGATTGAACTCTAACCGCCTGTATTTGTATGTCGTCATTGTCCCAGCTGGACATGTCTAGCTCTAAAGCCACCATACTGTCACGAATGAGAATCGCCATTCCCAGATGTCGCCTGTTGTAGAAACATTTGAAGCCAGCCATTTTGAGTAGCTGATCACCCAGTCTCGTCTCCTGGAGCGCTAAAATGTTATTCCTGTAAACCAGGGTTTCTAGAATTGAAATGATGACACATCATCTACACACTATAATATACATATGACACATCATCTACACACTATAATATACATAGGACACATCATCTACTCACTATAATACAATGATGACACATCATCTACACACTATAATATACATATGACACATCATCTACACACTATAATATACATAGGACAAATCATCTACTCACTATAATACAATAATGAAACATCATCTACACACTATAATATACATATGACACATCATCTAGATACTATAATATACATAGGATACATCATCTACTCACTATAACACAATGATGAAACATCATCTACTCACAATAATATACATAGGATACATCATCTACACATTATAACACAATGATGACACATCATCTACAAACTATAATGTACATAGGACACATCATCTAAACACTATAATATACATAGGACACACCATCTAAACACTATAATATACATAGGACACATCATCTACACAATATAACACAATGATGATACATCATCTACACACTATAACACAATGATGACACATCATCTACACACTATAACACAATGATGACACATCATCTACACACTATAACACAATGATGATACATCATCTACACACTATAACACAATGATGACACATCATCTACACACTATAACACAATGATGACACATCATCTACACACTATAACACAATGATGACACATCACCTACACACTATAACACAATGATGATACATCATCTACACACTAGAACACAATGATGATACATCATCTACACACTATAACACAATGATGACACATCATCTACACACTATAACACAATGATGATACATCATCTACACACTATAACACAATGATGATACATCATCTACACACTATAACACAATGATGACACATCATCTACACACTATAATAAACATAGGACTCATCATCTACACACTATAACATAATGATGACACATCATCAACACATTATAATATACATAGGACACATCATCTACACACTATAATATATGTAGGACACATCGTCTACAAACTATAATATACATAGGACACATCATCTACACACTATAATATACATAGGACACATCATCTACACACTATAATATACATAGGACACATCATCTACACACTATAATATACATAGGACACATCATCTACACACTATAATATATGTAGGACACATCATCTACACACTATAATATACATAGGACACATCATCTACACACTATAATATACATAGGACACATCATCTACACACTATAATATACATAGGACACATCATCTACACACTATAATATACATAGGACACATCATCTACACACTAAAATATACATAGGACACATCATCTACACATTATAATATACATAGGACATATCATCTACACACTGAAATATACAAAGGACATATCATCTATACACTATAACACAATGATGACACATCATCTACACACTCTGTTGTTGTTTGTCCATCAAGAATGATGATGACCATTAATTTCATCCAGTGGGGTTGAAAGTATGGAGCTGTGAGTTCTAAGATGGCTGATAAGGCCTATTTTGGCTCGAAATGTTCTTTGACAATGTGGACAAAGAATGCTTGACGTTTCTAGAGGAGGATTTTCTGCAGTGGTTTTTCTGTTCTGTCTTTTCTTCACAGCTCTTGCAGTCCTGGTTGCCTCACAAGTGACTGCAGCCTTGCATAATGATGCACGCCACGAATTTCAGTCTCTGGCTGCAGTCTCCCAGGTGTCATGATGAATTCCAAAAGCATTCAGTGAGATTTTCAGAGTGTCTTTAAAGTGTTTCCTCTGGCCACCTTGGGAGCGTTTACCACAACACAACTTGCCGTAACAAATTCGTTTAGGGAGCCTGTGATCTGGCATGCGAGTCAAGTGACCAGCCCAGCGAATCTGATTCTTCATTAGTAGAGTGTGGATACTGGGCATGGATGCTCTTTCTAGGACTTCAGTGTCTGGGATCTTGTCTTGCCATTTAATCTTCAGTAACTTCCTAAGGCAGACTGTGTGGAAGTGGTTTGATTTCCTAGCATGTTGCTGATAAACAGTCCAGGTTTCACAAGCATATAGTAGTGTGGATAATACAACTGCTTTGTAGACTTTCAGCTTTGTTTGCAAGCTTATTCCATTTCTGTCCCATACATTCTTGTACAGTCTGCCAAAGGTTGCTCTGGCCTTGGAGATTCTTGCATTCACTTCATCATCAATTGTGGCAGCTTTTTTTTTTGTGTGTGACACAGTGCTGCCAAGATAGGTGAATTTGTCCACAACACTTAGACTATGACCATTCACTTTGATATTCGGCACAGTGTGATTATTCCCTGGTGCTGGCTGGTACATAACTACAGTCTTCTCCAAATTGATATTGAGCCCAAAGTTGGCACAGGCATGTGAGAAAGCTGAAACAATATGTTGCATGTCCGCCTCTGAATTGGCGTATAGAGCACAATCATCAGCAAACAGCAGTTCTCTGAGGGTGTCGCTGTCAATTTTGGTTTTAGCTTTCAGCCTTCTCAGATTGAATAACTTTCCATCCATGTGGTAGTTGATGTTTATTCCAATGTCGTTGTTCCTGAAGGCATTCGTCAACATAGCTGAAAACATGAGGCTGAACAGTGTTGGTGCCAGGACACATCCTTGTTTCACTCCATTGGTGACAGGAAAGGGCTCAGACAGTTCACCATTTTCCTGAACTCTTGCCTGCATGCCATCATGAAATAGCCGCACTATTTGGACAAACTTTCGTGGACAGCCATATTTTGCCATAATCTTCCACAGTCCTTCACTGCTGGCTGTATCAAAAGCCTTGGTAAGGTCAATGAAAGTGGAGAACATTTCGCAGTTCTGTTCCTGACATTTCTCTTGCAGCTGCCTTGCAGTGAAAATTATGTCAACAGTTCCACGTTCTTTTCTGAAGCCACACTGGCTCTCGGGAAGAAGACCTTGATCGAGATGGGCTGTGAGGCGATTGAGAAGAATTCTGGTGAGTATCTTCCCTGCAATTGAAAGCAAGGAGATGCCTTGATGATTGTCACAGGATTGGCGGTTTCCTTTACGTTTGTAAAGGTGGACTATTGACGCATCCTTGAAATCTTGTGGCATGGTCTCATTCACCCATATGTTTGTAAAGACTTGGTGAAGCTGCTCTGTTAGGACCAGCCCACCTGCCTTGTATATCTCTGCCGGGATGGAATCCGGAAAAGGTGCCTTGCCGCTGGATGGCTTTGTTTATTTCCACTATGATTGGCAGGTCATCAAGTGTATCATTGATGGGAACTTGAGGAAGGCAGTTAATGGTTTCATCATTGAAGAAGGAAGTTGCATTTAAGATGTTGCTGAAATGTTCTGCCCAGTGCTGAAGGATGTCTTTCTTATCGGTGACCAATGTTCCCCAATCTGCACTGAGGAGGGGAGCTGTGCCTGGTGATGTAGGACCATAGACCGCTTTCAGTGAGTCGTAGAAGTTTTTCATATCATGTCTGTCAGCAAAGCCTTGAAGTTAAGGGAATATGGTTTGCTCTTTTAGCTTTACCTGTTTTTTCTTTGTTTGTATGTCGACCGCAATTTAGGGTACCCACCAACCGCGGATAGCTGGTTAGGTAGTGATGGAGCAGACAATGTTTAGGGCACCTTTTCTAGCCCCTTCCTCATGCTATGGAGGTGAGCAGTGTGTTCCTATAGAGGGCTGCTCAGTCGCTCAGGGGGCTGCCGAATCCCACTGCTGCTCCGGTCAGTAGAAGACGACCATATGGCCTGAGCCGCCTGTGTGCAGGTCTGCAATTACGGCTGCCAGCGTACCCACGCCTGCCGCTTCACCGCTCGCCCATCGCCACAGGGCTTGAAGGTCATATATGACGTTGGATGAAGAATGACTTGCGCAATGAATTGGATTAAAGTGAGGAAGAGTTGCACAATTCGTCGACCTCACTGAGTCCATCTGAGTCCAGTGGCAAGACAAATCAAGACGACTGGAGACGAATACAGGTGCAGTGGATGACCAAGACACTCTACGTGCCTTGTCGTGCTCATTACGTTCCACAACGCTTTGCAGGTAAACGCCATCTTGTCCGTTGAATCTACACACACTAACATAATGATGACACATCATCTACACTATAATATACATTGGACACATCATTTACACACTATAATATACAAAGGACACATCATCTACACACTATAACACAATGATGACACATCATCTACACACTATAACACAATGATGACACATCATCTACACACTGCAAACAAACCATCATAGACTACCCCAGGCTGTGTCAAATCTGTAAGGACATGAATTAAAAAAAAAAAATTTTTGTTGCGTATCCCTTACGGGACGTTGCAGTCAACACCAGCATTTTCAGCTGCTGTTGATGTACTAGGCAAGTGTTACGTTCAGTAGTTTGCCATTGCTTTCTGAACGACCGGCCTCTATACCTTTTTCGAAAAAACCAGCACCGCCGTGTTTCGAACCCGGGTATACGGGCTCACAAACCGCGTTCGCAAGCCCTTCAGCCACAGAGACCGGACATGAATACATGACAATTAAAACAATAATAGTCACAACTGTTTCCTCTTACGGTCAAGTAGTCTCCAAGGATGATCAATAAACGCTTGCAGTTATTCATCTGGCCGAGCTCTGATCTTGGCAAAGACCTAGCAATATTCTTGGCTTTGACAATCCAATGGAAGTACTGAACACTCTTGCGGTTTTCGGGAATTTTGTTCAAGAGTTCTGTCAGATCCTTTTCCTTCAGTTCTGGAAATAATACAATAACACAGGCATAACTCTACACTGTTGGCTTCTGCTCACAGAAAACTATCATTTGTACACTTCTCCTCTTTTAAAGTCAAGATACACAAAACTATCATTTGTAAAATTGAAAGTCAAGATACAGTAAACAATTTGTAGACAGGTCCACTTTCTAAGTCACGATACATTAAACAAGTTGTACATACAGACAGGTCATGATCTATCCCAGTACATACAGACAGGTCATGATCCACCCCAGCACATACAGACAGGTCATGATCCATCCCAGCACATACAGACAGGTCATGATCCATCCCAGCACATACACAGAGGCCATGATCATCCTAGCACAAACACAGAGTCCATGATCATCCCAGCACGTACATAGAAGTCATGATCCACCCCAGCACATACAGACAGGTCATGATCCATCCCAGCACATACACAGAGGCCATGATCATCCTAGCACAAACACAGAGTCCATGATCATCCCAGCACGTACATAGAAGTCATGATCCACCCCAGCACATACAGACAGGTCATGATCCATTTCAGCCCATACAGACAGGTCATGATCCATTTCAGCCCATACAGACAGGTCATGATCCATCCCAGCACATATATAGAGGTCATGATCTATTGAAGCACATATATAGAGGTCATGATCTATTAAAGCACATACAAAGAGGTCATGATCTACTGAAGCACATACATAGAGGTCACAATCCATCCCAGCACATACATAGAGGTCATAATCTATTGAAACCCATACATAGAGGTTACGATCCATCCCAGCACATACATAGAGGTCGTGATCCATCCCACCACATACATAGAGGTCATGATGTATCCCAGCACATATATAGAGGTCATGACCTATTAAAGCACATACATATTGGTCATGATCTATTCAAGCACATATGTAGAGGTCATGATGTATCCCAGCACATACATAGAGGTCATAATCTATCCCAGCACATACATAGAGGTCATAATCTATCCCAGCACATACATAGAGGTCATGACCTATTAAAGCACATACATATTGGTCATGATCTATTGAAGCACATAAATAGAGGTCATAATCTATCCCAGCACATACATAGAGGTCATGACCTATTAAAGCACATACAAAGAGGTCATGATCTACTGAAGCACATACATAGAGGTCACAATCCATCCCAGCACATACATAGAGGTCATAATCTATTGAAACCCATACATAGAGGTTACGATCCATCCCAGCACATACATAGAGGTCATGATCCATCCCACCACATACATAGAGGTCATGATGTATCCCAGCACATATATAGAGGTCATGACCTATTAAAGCACATACATATTGGTCATGATCTATTGAAGCACATACATAGAGGTCATAATCTATCCCAGCACATACATAGGGGTCATAATCTATCCCAGAACATACATAGAGGTCATGACCTATTAAAGCACATACATATTGGTCATGATCTATTGAAGCACATAAATAGAGGTCATAATCTATCCCAGCACATACATAGAGGTCATGATCTATTGAAGCACATACATAGAGGTCATGATCTATTGAAGCACATACATAGAGGTCATGATCCATCCCAGCACATATATAGAGGTCATGATCTATTGAAGCACATACATATTGGTCATGATCTATTGAAGCACATATATAGAGGTCATGATCGATTGAAGCACATATATAGAGGTCATGATCTATTGAAGCACATACACAGAAGTCATGATCTATTGAAGCACATACATAGAGGTCATGATCTATTGAAGCACATACATAGAGGTCATGATCTATTGAAGCACATACATAGAGGTCATGATCTATTGAAGCACATATATAGAGGTCATGATCTATTGAAGCACATACATAGACATCATGATCCATCCCAGCACATATATAGAGGTCATGATCTATTGAAGCACATATATAGAGGTCATGATCTATTGAAGCACATACACAGAAGTCATGATCTATTGAAGCACATACACAGAAGTCATGATCTACTGAAGCACATACATAGAGGTCATGATCTATTGAAGCACATATATAGAGGTCATGATCTATTGAAGCACATATATAGAGGTCATGATCTATTGAAGCACATATATAGAGGTCATGATCTATTGAAGCACATATATAGAGGTCATGATCTATTGAAGCACATACACAGAAGTCATGATCTATTGAAGCACATATATAGAGGTCATGATCTATTGAAGCACATACACAGAAGTCATGATCTAGTGAAGCACATACATAGAGGTCATGATCTATTGAAGCACATACATAGAGGTCATGATATATTGAAGCACATACATAGAGGTCATGATCTATTGAAGCACATACATAGAGGTCATGATCCATCCCAGCACATATATAGAGGTCATGATCTATTGAAGCACATACATAGAGGTCATGATCTATTGAAGCACATACATAGAGGTCATGATCTATTGAAGCACATACATAGAGGTCACGATTTATTGAAGCACATACATAGAGATCATCATCTATTGAAGCACATACATAGAGGTCATGATCTATTGAAGCACATACATAGAGGTCATGATCTATTGAAGCACATACATAGAGATCATGATCTACTGAAGCACATATATAGAGGTCATGATCTATTGAAGCACATACATAGAGGTCATGATCTATTGAAGCACATACATAGAGATCATGATCTATTGAAGCACATACACAGAAGTCATGATCTATTGAAGCACATACACAGAAGTCATGATCTACTGAAGCACATACATAGAGGTCATGATCCATCCCAGCACATACATAGAGGTCATGATCTATTGAAGCACATACATAGAGGTCATGATCTACTGAAGCACATACATAGAGGTCATGATCTATTGAAGCACATACATAGAGGTCATGATCTATTGAAGCACATACATAGAGGTCATGATCTATTGAAGCACATACATAGAGGTCATGATCTATTGAAGCACATATATAGAGGTCATGATCCATCCTAGCACATACATAGAGGTCATGATCTATTGAAGCACATACATAGAGGTCATGATCTATTGAAGCACATACATAGAGGTCATGATCTATTGAAGCACATACATAGAGGTCATGATCTATTGAAGCACATACATAGAGGTCATGATCCATCCCAGAACATACATAGAGGTCATGATCTATTGAAGCACACTCATAGAGGTCATGATCTATTGAAGCACATACATAGAGGTCATGATCTATTGAAGCACATACATAGAGGTCATGATCTATTGAAGCACATACATAGAGGTCATGATCCATCCCAGCACATACATAGAGGTCATGATCTATTGAAGCACATACATAGAGGTCATGATCTATTGAAGCACATACATAGAGGTCATGATCTATTGAAGCATATACATAGAGGTCATGATCCATCCCAGCACATACATAGAGGTCATGATCCATCCTAGCACATACATAGACGTCAAGATTCAATCCATCCCAGCACGTACATAGAAGTCATGATCCACCACAGCACATAAAGACAGGTCATGATCCATTCCAGCACATACAGACAGGTCATGTTCTCCCCACAAATTGTAAGTACCTCAATGTCAGCAGACCCCAGCCTCAGGCCCAGGGGGAACACTATAAGTGACATAATCACTCAGAGCATGGGTTGTATAGCAACTTATAACAATGTACAATCATATGTATGACCACATACACAGGAGATTATTGATACATTCACATACAAAGACAATTACTGATATATTCACATACAACCACATATCTATGAAATGTTAAGATACATCCCTAAAGTCATAAAATAACCATCATTATCATCAAGTGCCTTGCCAGCTGGCCTGGGCGATCATGTTTCTCCACATCTTGCCATCTCCAACAGCATGTATCAGTTCCCGCCATGACACAAAGCTGCCCAGAACTTTCTCCTGCTGTTGTTCTCTATCTCTCTTTCCACAAATCTACTCAGTTGTCACAATATGGTTTTGTCTTTTATAATGCAGCCCAAAAGTGATTACTGCCTCTTTCTGAAAAGTGATTACTGCCTCTTTCTGAAAAGTGATTACTGCCTCTTTCTGAAAAGTGATTACTGCCTCTTTCTGAAAAGTGATTACTGCCTCTTTCTGAAAAGTGATTACTGCCTCTTTCTGAAAAGTGATTACTGCCTCTTTCTGATGATTGTGATCAGTTGTCATAGTGTCGTACATTCTTGCAAGACGTTTAGATAACTCATTTTGACAATCCAAGGAATCTTCATATTTTTCTATAAAACCACATCTTTAAATTTTCTAGGGATTTTTTGTTGTTGCTTGTTTACTAAATGTCCAGGATTCACAGCCATACATAAGAACTGGTTCTATGTTCAATCAATCATGTGCCATGCCGGAAAGCGTTGGCGGTAATGTCTCGCCATTTGACTCGGTCACCAGTGTCGTGGATCAGCTCAGTGTTCCTGTCTCATCCATCAGATGCTCTTCAGCTTGACTGCACATTGTCCAAGTTTCACATCCATACAAAAGAACAGGCTCTATGTATCCCCTCAACACTCTTTTTCTCGTCTCAATTGACATCTTTTTATTGGTCAGAATGTTGTTCATCTTGCCAAAGGCTACTTTCGCCATGGAGATTCTTGTTCTAATTTCTTCAAGGCATATCCCATCAGACTGTTCCAAGACAATTGTACCCATTCACCTGCCGAAGAATATTCCCATCCACTTGTATATCACATTGTGGTCCTGAGTTTCTCCCAGTGACGACCATAACCTGTGTCTCCCTACATTTTAATTCCAACCCCAGTTGCCCACTGTTTACAACAACCGCATCCACTAAATGTTATTGATGTTTCGTCCTCCAATGCCGACTCCATCCACATCTTCTACATCTCTGAAAATACTTTCACTGTACAGGGAAAAAAGATCTGCAGACACTCCACATCCCTGCCTAACACCTCTCTTAATAGGCCGACATTGTCCCACTTCATTATCAATCACTATGGCAGCCCGTTGTTTCCAATATATGTTTTTTATAAGTCTAATGTCTTTCCCATCAATTTGTAGATCTGCAAGCATATCCACCATGTTGACATGTCTAACTCTATCAAAAGCCTTTGTGTAGTCAATAAAGCAAAGATGTATATCCTTGTTTACTTCTATAGCACGTTCAATAACTGTTCGCAGCATATACACAGCATTTACTGTACCCTTTCCTTCCACAAACCCACATTGTTCTTCCCCCACTTCAGGCTGTAATTTCTTCCTCACTCTTTGCATGACAATTCTTAGCAAAATCCTTGTGATGTGACTCATTATACCAATTGTTCCATGTTGATCACACTCCAAGGCCCCCGATTTCCCTAGGATTGCAATAAATACAGAGTTACACAATTCAGAAAGTATATCTCCAGTATCATATAATGTGTTCAGCAGTCTGGTGACTTGCTCTAGTCCAAATTCTTCTAAAGCTTTAATCATTTCTGTTGTGGTGTTATCTGCATCGGGGGCCTTGCCAGCTTTCATTTGGTAAAGAACATTCCGAATCTCCATCTTCAAAATTGGCGGCCCTTCATTATTAAATCTAATATCATAATGTTCCTCTCTGTTATCCTCATAAAGGTTTTTCACATAATCTGTCCATACATGTATAATCTGATTTTTTTCCATTATGATTTTGCCATCTTTAGTTTCCAGACAGCCTGTTGATGTACTTGTTCTTTTATTAGTAAGTTCCTGAATTCTTTTGTGCACTAATTTGGTATTTTGACTGTTGTGTTGCCTTTCAATCTCCAAGCACGTTTCCTCAAGCCATGATTCTTTTGCCTCCCCACACAATATTCCGACTTGTCTGTGAATCTCTTCACATTTGGCAGAACTATTTTTGTTGAGTCCTACCTCTTGTTTCCATTAGATGCAAAATTTCCCCAGTCATCTATTTCTTACGACTCACCTTCTTCAACTTTGGAATAGCCGTTTCTGCAGCCAAACTGATTGAATTCCTCAACATTTCCCATCGATCATCCACATCCTGGAATAGGATCTCCAGATCAGACAATATATCAAACCTGTTCTGTACTTCTATGTTGAATTTGTTCCGTAATTCCCCGTCATCACTCAATGTACACAAATCATATTCAGTGCCTCCTGTTATATACTTGACTTTCTTAAACTTTATCCTCAATGTTCCTGTAAGCAATCCATGGCCGCTATAACAATCAGCACTGGGAACTGTTTTTGCCACAGTCAACACGTCTCCAAATCTTCTGCCAATCAGAATGCAGTCAATCTGGTTTCTGATCCTGTTATCAGGACTCCTCCATGTCCATAATCTTCTAGGGTGTTGCTTAAACCAGGTGTTTCCTACAATCACCTCCTGTTCCCTTGCCCACTTTACGAGTCTGTATCCTCTTCCACTTCTCTCTCCCAAACCATAGTTTCCTACTGTGTACCTATCACCCTGATTTCCCACTCTTGCATTGAAGTCCCCTAATATGATGTTTATTTCTGAATTTTTACATTTCTTTAAGGCAGATTCCACGTCATTATAAAACTTCTCTACACAATCTTCACTGGATTCTCTTGTTGGGGCATAGTTCTATGTTACATGCAAGAATTCTCCAATGACAAAAATTTATTGCACAAAATATTCTTCATCTTATAAAATGCATTTTTGCTTGTTGTATTGTTCTTTATCTCTGTGATGCATCTTCCTGTTCTTGTTGTCTGTAATTGTTATTGTAGTCTCCTCACTGTCTAACTTACTGTCCCCTCATTGCTTGAGTTGTGGCTATTTTGCTACAATCTCTGCTCTTCAAGAACCATCTCTTCTCTTTTCTTGTTGTCAGATTGTCTGCCACTCTACCACATGATGTATTCTCAAGTCTATTCCCTTGATATTACCACTACTTCTGTCTTCCTATTATTCATGCTGAGACCCATTTCTTTACCATCTGCAACCACTTTTTCTATCATTTCCTGTAGTTCTTTCTGACTTTTTACTTCCAAGATGGTGTTACCAGCAAAATGTAGTTATTTATATCAAGTGCACCAACTAGGATCCCTGGAATATTTCTATGGATTTCATTATATGTTCACTGTACAATGAAAACAAATCAGGAGACAGCACACAGTCTGGTACACTTCTTTATACACTAAAAGGCTGTTGATTCTTATGACTGCCGTTTGTTGCCATTATATGTTCTTTATTATTCGCAGATCTTTGCCACCAATGTTTAATTATTCTAATAGTTTATTTCCTCATGTTTCACCTTGTCAAACGCTGTTGTGTAGTATATGAAGCATAAGTACAGATCTGTTTTTACTTCTGTAGATCTTTCTAATATAGTGTCTCTGTCCCTCTCATGAAGCTGACAATCTTGGAAAACAAATTCATTACTTATTATCCCCACATATATATTTTCTTACATTCTCCACATATTTACATAATACTTGATTTACCCTCTCCAAATATTTACATTGTACTTGATTTACCCTCTCCACATATTTGCATTATACTTGATTTACCCTCGGATATATTTACATTAAACTTTATTTCCCATCATTAACATGCAACCTTTGTGTGTGTTAAACAACACTAAAGGTTGCAGAGGCAATCGCCATTAATTTACAAAAGCCAATTTTGTGCAAACATAAAGACATGATAGTCAGTTTAAAATTACTGTGGTAGAAAATTGACATTACTGTGTGAATATGTGTGCTGTATATTTCAGTTTGAAGGATTTATCTAATCACTTAGCTAATGTTGTGTGATTTCTACCGTATGTACCTGATGAGATGCAGCAAAATATGCCAGGCAATAAATCGTGCAATTTTTTGTTTGTGTCTTCGTTATTCAAATTCACTATGGGAAAACAACAATTTCTGAAGGTGTATTAAAAGACAAAAAATATTCCCAAGATGAAAAAAATGTGAAGTAGCAAACTTACGGTCAGCGAACTTAATCATACATGTTTCAAGTGTTTCCATCTTCTCAAAGATCTTCGTTACTGCATGATCCACTTCTCTTTCATGGATCGTCAACAGTTCTTAATGAGAAAACCAACCATATTATTTGTTTCACAATAATCAGCAACTTTCATGATATTAAAATGATCACAGGCAAAAGTAATGCAAGTGTCAGAATGCTTCTCTCCCGCAATGTATTCAGTTGAGTTGAGTTGAGTCAAGAACCAACATCACAGCACATGGTACATTTCCCATAAGTGCTCCGTCCTGATCTTCAACAGCCAACAAAGAGTCTCAATATTGATGGTACCAGTTGTACTCTGATTATATGTCTTTTTTACATTTCCTGGGAGTAATGATTGTCAGCCAGATCTTCTGGTCACTCCCTGTCGCTCCATTCTCTCCAGATGATGATTGATCTGTTCATCCAGGCTATACACATGATATTATAGGGCCATGACCACATCTGCCGTATGTGTGCTGGATCAATGTAACATAACCAACATGGCTGTTTGAGACATTACATGACTGTTGGTTACCATGGAAACAATGACACACCTTTGTATTTTTGTCAGAAACATCATGACCAGCACACAAATCTCCACTTCATGAACAAATGTGTATGGTCACTGCATAGATGTGAATGCTGGATAGTGTGTACAGAAATGATGGGGAAACTAGAGGCAGTCAGTTAGTTAGTTAAGTGACAGATCATCCACATTGCACATCGAACCATTCAGTCCATAAGTGCTCGGATCCCCTCCTCAGCAAATCCTGCTGCGTGTAGCGGCTCATGACACCAGTTCTGTGTTGGTTTATTAATCTTCTTTGGCTTCCTGCGTAGTGTTCTTGTTTGGTCACACCTCTTTTAACTTGCTGTTCTCGCAGCTTGACCATGGTTGTAGATTCATAGTCATCACTTGGTTCTCATAAATGACTTACTTCTCGTAGAGCATTCAGAATGTCGGCCTGGTCCATGGCGCGTCCGCCCTCCACAGTAGCCTTACCTGCAAGCCTGTCAGCCTGCTCATTTCCTTGTACACCTTCATGAAACTAATCTTTGCCAGCCGAGACTGCTCCAGAGACAGCAACCACTCTCTTCGGATCCACCCGATCTCTGTCATCGTGAGCATACTCATTGAGTCACTAAGGACACATGCCCTAGTGAATGTCTGTGTCTCGAGCCATTTTATTGCTTTACTTACTGCCATGACTGGAGGCAGTGTGGATGTGAATGTTGGATAGTGAGTACAGAAATGTGGAAACTGTAGGCAGTTTTGATGTGGTTGTACAGAAGCCTGTTCAGATTACTGTGGACAGAAAACAAATGCAGAGAAACTGACAGCTGCAGTTGTGATTAGATCCCGTCTACAAACCTTAAAGACAAGACAAATGAGATTTATGGGTTAGACTTCACTGCCTTGGAATTCACCCCATCTGGTTTGGTCTGGTCTGGTTTGGTCTCTCACTACAGAACGACAAACTACAAAATGTATTGCGTATCATCTCATCTTATCTTGTTCCTCTTGTAACATAATGTATCGGGTATCATCTCATCTCATTTTATCTTGTTCCTCTTGTATCTTGAGGTGTCGCAGTGAAGCATAAACAGTGGGAGAGTGCCCATTTATGGGCTTCATAAATCAAGATTCCCAGGCACTCTGTTATTCCCTCTGTCCATCATTTACATGGTTGGCCTCTTCTTCTGGTTCCATTTGGTTTACACATCATTGCTGTTTGTGGTATACAGTCAGTTGGTAGCCTAGTTATGTGGCCGAACTATTTCACTTGCTCCAGACTGCTCCAGATTTCTAATGAAATCTTGCAATGCTATTACCCCAACTTTAGTCCTGATTTCATAATTTTTCTCTTCTTGATACGTTGAGTATTCCTCTCAGAAATCTCATTTCCGCTGTTGTAATTTTTTGATATATTAATAGACATATCAAGAAAACAGTAACATAGGTGATATCAAAGAAAATGGTGAGACCAAAATGTGACATAGAGTGGATAATTTTAAATACCTAGGGTCATTTATAACATCAGATGGAAGATGTACAACAAAGATTAAGAGCAGTATAGGGCAGGAAAAAGCCGCATTTCAGAAAATGAAGAGTATCTTATGCAATAAGTCGCTATCAATGAATGTAAGAGAGTTCTGAAATTCTATATAGAACCAGTTTTGCTGTATGGCAGCGAATCTTGGAATGAACAAATTAGGAAGAACTTAGAAGCAACAGAGATGTAGTTTTTTAGGCAGATGTTGTGAATTCCTTGGACTGCCAGAGTAACTAACAATGACTACCTTAAAGAGGCTAATGAAACTAGAACACTATATACAACAATAAGAAAGAGACAAACAACTTGCTTTGGTCATATAATTAGAATAGAGGCATCATAGGAAAACACTGTGATGAGTGAAGAGACCAGTGAGGATAGAGACAGACCAAAAGAAATGATGCGGGATGGACTGAGATGGTGGCATGGAGGAATATCAAGAACATCAAGAACATCAAGAACCAAGATCTAAGATCTGAGGAAAGACATGAACACCCATGCCAGTTGGCAGGGAACATCATCATCATGATGATGATGATGATGATGATGATGATGATGATGATGATGATGATGATGATGATGATGATGATGATGATGATGATGATTGACGACGACGACGACACGACGACGACGACGGCGGCGGCGGCGGCGGCGGCGGCGGCGGCGGCGACGGCGACGACGATGATGATGATGATGATGATGATGATGATGATGATGATGAACCAACATTCTGAAAGTTCACACAAATAATTAAAAAACAATGCTAACATCATAGAACACATAACAATGCTAACATCATAGAACAACTTCCACAATTTCTCAATGTTTGTATTCCTCAAATGTGTCTCACCTTCCTTACACAGATGCACTTTTTCCTTCAGTTCCTCAATATGCTTTTCAACACAGGAGATGTGCTCCACATCCAAGTTGCCGCAGATCTGTAGGACATACTCTTTCGCTTCGTCATCATTTTTTGCATTACCCACACCAATGGATGCTGTCAGACCCACAATCTGAAAGCAGATCAGAATCAAATGTCAGGCAGATATTATGGCCATCTTTCCTGTGAAATAACAGGTATATGAGAAACACCTGCCATTAATGTCCATTTTAAGCTGCTTGATTGGACCTCTGCTATCTTAAGACACTTCATGAATTTGCTTTCATGTGATGGAGATATGTCTTTGCAGGTCTGTAACCAGGGGTCTCTGTGGCTAAGGGCTTGTGAACGCGGTTTGTGAGCCCGTATACCCGGGTTCGAATCACAGCGGTGGCTGGTTTTTTCGAAAAAGGTATAGGAGCCGGTCGTTCAGAAAGCAATGGCCAACTACTGAACGTAACATTTGCCCAGGAATCACGAACAGCGAAAATGCTGGGGTTGACTGCTACGTTCTGTGAAGGACATGCAATTTAAAAAAAAACCAGGAAGAGGTCCCATCATCATTAATAGGTCACAATGAAAGTGGTGTATCTTCTAAGTCATGAAATTAGATTCATGATAACCTGAACACACTCGAGTGTATGGTCACAACATCTAGGTATACAAATTCATAAGGTAAAGGCAGACAGTGAGAATAAATCAAGCAAATGATAAAACATAGGGACAGAGACAGGTAATTAGAATAAATCAAGCAAAGGATAAAACATAGGGACAAAGTCAGATAGTGAGAATAAATCAGCTAATGATAAAACATAGGGCAAAGACAGGTAATGAGAATAAATCAAGTAAATGATAGCTACCACTAACATATCAGCAGCAATATATTTTGATAGTGCTGAACTCTTGCTTCAGAGCAGTGCGTCACTTATGATGGTCTTCGCAGGAGTGACGTTTCTTCAACTGTTCTTTCACTTCTGTTTAGTTTAGTTTAGTTGACGGATCAACATCATGGCACACGGATGTAACCCATAAGTGCTCCATTCTACTCCTAACTCAAGCCTGAGTCCAGAGAATCTCAGCTCAATGCACGAACTCTGTTGAGGATCCTGAAATGCTTTGGGTAGACTTTTTACTCAAAATGTTACCTGGGCAATGCCATTAGGCTACTCTTTTTCGATTTCCAACTGCCAAGGGATTTTTTACGTGCGCAACAATACCCACATGCGTCCGATCTCTCTACCCAGAGACCAGGGGAAATTTAGTGACTAGAAGTCCACATGAAAACATCCCAGTCCTCACAGGGGTTTGAACTCGGGACCTCCAGCACTCGAGGCAAACACCATACCTCGAGGCCACTCAGCCCCTTTTTCCTGTGTTAATTTAAAGTTCACAATTCGCCCAAAGCGCATTGCGCACCCAAGCACAAAAAGAGCTAACTTTTGGCTCTTGACACTGAACATGTCAATACATTACAAGGGCCATTATGAGAAACAAGTGTTAACATGCGCTTACTAAAGGAGCAGTACCACAGTAACTTACCATGCATGTCGTCATAGGCAATGTGTTTACATGCCACTGTACTGTGACATGCCCACATGTGTTGACTCGCCATTGTACTGTGACACGCCCACATGTGTTGACTTGCCATTGTACTGTGACATGCCCACATGTGATGACTTGCCATTGTACTGTGACACGCCCACATGTGTTGATTTGCAATTGTACTGTGACATGCCCACATTTGTTGACTCACCAATATACTGTTATATGCCCAGATGTGTTGACTCGCCATTGTACTGTGACATGCCCACATGTGTTGACTTGCCATTGTACTGTGACATGCCCACATGTGATGACTTGCCATTGTACTGTGACATGCCCACATGTGTTGACTTGCCATTGTACTGTGACATGCCCACATGTGATGACTTGCCATTGTACTGTGACATGCCCACATGTGTTGACTTGCCAGTGTACTGTGACATACCAACATATGTTGACTTGTCATTGTAATGTGACATGCCCACATGTGTTGACTTGCCATTGTACCGTCACATGTTTTGACTTGCCATTGTACTGTGACATGCCCACATGTGTTGACTTGCCATTGTACTGTGACATGCCCACATGTGTTGACTTGCCATTGTACTGTGACATACCCACATATGTTCACTCCCCGTTGTACTTTGACATGCCCACATGTGTTGACTTGCCATTGTACTGTGACATGCCCACATGTGTTGACTTGCCATTGTACTGTGACATGCCCAGTTGTTGACTCACCATTGTACTGTGACACGCACAGTTGTTGACTCACAATTATACTGTGACATGCCCACATGTGTTGACTTGCCATTGTACTGTGACATTCCCACATGTGTTGACTAGCAATTATACTGTGACATGCACAGTTGTTGACTCACCATTATACTGTGACATGCCCACATGTGTTGACTTGCCATTGTACTGTGACATGCCCAGATGTGTTGACTTGCCATTGTACTGTGACATGCCCACATGTGTTGACTTGCCATTGTACTGTGACATGCACAGTTGTTGACTCACCATTATACTGTGACATGCCCACATGTGTTGACTTGCCATTGTACTGTGACATGCCCACATGTGTTGACTTGCCATTGTACTGTGACATGCACAGTTGTTGACTCACCATTATACTGTGACATGCCCAGATGTGTTGACTTGCCATTGTACTGTGACATGCACAGTTGTTGACTCACCATTATACTGTGACATGCCCACATGTGTTGACTTGCCATTGTACTGTGACATGCCCAGATGTGTTGACTTGCCATTGTACTGTGACATGCCCAGATGTGTTGACTTGCCATTGTACTGTGACATGCCCACATGTGATGACTTGCCATTGTACTGTGACATGCCCACATGTGTTGACTCCCCATTGTACAGTGACATGCCCAGATTTGTTGACTTGCCATTGTACTGTGACATGCCCAGATGTGTTGACTGGCCATTGTACTGTGACATGCCCACATGTGTTGACTTGCCATTGTACTGTGACATGCCCACATGTGTTGACTTGCCATTGTACTGTGACATGCACAGTTGTTGACTCACCATTATACTGTGACATGCACAGTTGTTGACTCACCATTATACTGTGACATGCCCACATGTGTTGACTTGCCATTGTACTGTGACATGCCCACATGTGTTGACTTGCCATTGTACTGTGACATGCCCACATGTGTTGACTTGCCATTGTACTGTGACATGCCCACATGTGATGACTTGCCATTGTACTGTGACATGCCCACATGTGTTGACTTGCCATTGTACTGTGACATGCCCACATGTGTTGACTTGCCATTGTACTGTGACATGCCCACATGTGTTGACTCACCATTGTACTGTGACATGCCCAGATGTGTTGACTCACTGTTGTACTGTGACATGCACAGATGTGTTGACTCGTCACTGCATTGTGAATTGGTGTTTGTTTTTATCGTTTAACATCCTCATTATCAAGGCAGATCTAGGTTTCCTGTCCAAAAATGTCCCCATCCCAGTGTTTTAATATGATGTTGTCAAGGATAGCAGTTTGTTGCTTGTAGTCAAGTTTATTATGTGTGACCAAACTTACCTTTATGCCTCACCGATGATGAGGACGGAGCATGTATGTGAATGTCCCAAGTGCTGTGATATCAATGTTTAACTCAACTCTGCACATCTAATGTCAGCCTGGTATATTAACTCTCCGAATGTTCAGTGCTTCAGCATGAACAAACAAGCTCTGATTTCTCAGTTTTCACTATTTCATTTAGCAGTGCTGCTACGCATTTTATTGAAGACTTTCTAGATATTAACAACCCTTTTATTATCTGAGTGAATGTAGGGTGACTTTTGAGACGATAGACTGTGTACAAGTCTGTTGTTTCTCAATTGTCGCACACTTTTCACAGACCAAGAAGCGATGTCTGTCTACTCTGTATTTGTGTGATAGTAGTGCATCTTGTAACTGTACTATATTTTCTAACTAACCACAAAGCTGTACTATCAAAATGTGAGTGTAGAAATCTCTTTACAAATAACAGAATTACAAGATTGAGTGGAATATCAAGATGAATTATAGAACACATTTGCTCTCCAAAGAACTGTAGAAAAGAAGAAAAAACCTAATTAATGACAGAAATAAAATGTGTACCTGTGGTAATGTGGTGTTTGTCGATTCATGTTGGTTTCTGGCTTTTCTAATGTCCTCTTTTCTCTTAAGGTAATAATGCATGAGCATATTGTATGGTTCTTCCTTTCGGGCATGATGGCACTCATCAAACACCAGCATCGAGAACATCTCTAGTTGCTCCCGGCCATTCCTGATGAGATGATTTTCTAAGATACGAGGGGTCATAACGATGACATCAAAATCAGGTATCACAAAATTCAGTTGCAAGCTGTTTCTGTCCTCCCCAGTCACACTGACAACCTTGAAATGACATATACAATATAATATAACATAACATAACATAATGTAATGTAATGCAATGTAATTAGGGCTGCAGAAACTGTAGACTGTAAATTGCAAATTGCGGAAATTGCTGTGGTATTGTAGCATGGCTGCTACAAAACAATGACATTCTATCAATGAGGGGTCAACATGGCTGCTACAATACAATGACATTCTATCAATGAGGGGTCAACATGGCTGCTACAATACAATGACATTCTTGCAATGAGGGGTCAGCATGGCTGCTACAAAACAATTACATTCTAACAATGAAGGGTCAGCATGGCTGCTACAATACAATGATATTAGTTAGTTAGTTAGTTAGTCGCAGTTCCAACTTCACAGCAACGGGTCGTCCCCATTATGCTCCGTTCCTGTGCCAGTGAATATCACACAAAGCGCTCCCCACTGCCCAATGTGAAAAGTGGAAAAGACAGGAGTCTCGACAAACAACAGCCCGCACAGATACACTGTGCATAATGCCGCCGCTAAAATGTCAACACACCAATCCCCCACGAAACACCCAATTCATCTCTGATGGAATCGGCAGTCATTTTCCTATACAATGATATTCTAACAATGAGGGGTCAACATGGCTGCTACAATACAATGACATTCTATCAATGAGGGGTCAACATGGCTGCTACAATACAATGACATTCTAACAATGAGGGGTCAGCATGGCTGCTACAATACAATGATATTCTAACAATGAGGGGTCAACATGGCTGCTACAATACAATGACATTCTATCAATGAGGGATCAACATGGCTGCTACAATACAATGATATTCTAACAATGAGGGGTCAACATGGCTGCTACAATACAATGACATTCTAACAATGAGGGGTCAACATGGCTGCTACAATACAATGATATTCTAACAATGAGGGATCAACATGGCTGCTACAATACAATGATATTCTAACAATGAGGGGTCAACATGGCTGCTACAATACAATGACATTCTAACAATGAGGGGTCAGCATGGCTGCTAAAATACAATGACATTCTATCAATGAGGGATCAACATGGCTGCTACAATACAATGACATTCTATCAATGACGGGTCAGCATGTCTGCTACAATACAATGACATTCTATAAATGAGGGGTCAACATGGCTGCTACAATACAATGACATTCTATCAATGAGGGGTCAGCATGGCTGCTACAATACAATGACATTCTAACAATGAGATTTGCAGCATGGCTGCCACAATACAATGACATTCTACCAATGAGGGGTCAGCATGGCTGCTACAATACAATGACATTCTAACAATGAGATTTGCAGCATGGCTGCCACAATACAATGACATTCTACCAATGAGGGGTCAGCATGACTGCTACAATACAATGATATTCTAACAATGAGGGGTCAACATGGCTGCTACAATACAATGACATTCTATCAATGAGGGGTCAGCATGGCTGCTACAATACAATGACATTCTATCAATGAGGGGTCAACATGGCTGCTACAATACAATGACATTCTACCAATGAGGGGTCAGCATGGCTGCTACAATACAATGATATTCTAACAATGAGGGGTCAACATGGCTGCTACAATACAATGACATTCTAACAATGAGATTTGCAGCATGGCTGCCACAATACAATGACATTCTACCAATGAGGGGTCAGCATGGCTGCTACAATACAATGACATTCTATCAATGAGGGGTCAGCATGGCTGCTACAATACAATGACATTCTATCAATGAGGGGTCAGCATGGCTGCTACAATACAATGACATTCTATCAATGAGGGGTCAGCATGGCTGCTACAATACAATGACATTCTATCAATGAGGGGTCAACATGGCTGCTACAATACAATGACATTCTATCAATGAGGGGTCAACATGGCTGCTACAATACAATGACATTCTATCAATGAGGGGTCAACATGGCTGCTACAAAACAATGGCATTCTATCAATGAGGGGTCAGCATGGCTGCTACAATACAATGACATTCTATCAATGAGGGGTCAACATGGCTACTACAATACAATGACATTCTATCAATGAGGGGTCAGCATGGCTGCTACAATACAATGACATTCTAACAATGAGGGGTCAACATGGCTGCTACAATACAATGACATTCTATAAATGAGGGGTCAACATGGCTGCTACAATACAATGACATTCTATCAATGAGGGGTCAGCATGGCTGCTACAATACAATGACATTCTAACTATGAGATTTGCAGCATGGCTGCCACAATACAATGACATTCTACCAATGAGGGGTCAGCATGGCTGCTACAATACAATGACATTCTAACAATGAGATTTGCAGCATGGCTGCCACAATACAATGACATTCTACCAATGAGGGGTCAGCATGACTGCTACAATACAATGATATTCTAACAATGAGGGGTCAACATGGCTGCTACAATACAATGACATTCTATCAATGAGGGGTCAACATGGCTGCTACAATACAATGACATTCTAACAATGAGATTTGCAGCATGGCTGCCACAATACAATGACATTCTACCAATGAGGGGTCAGCATGGCTGCTACAATACAATGATATTCTAACAATGAGGGGTCAACATGGCTGCTACAATACAATGACATTCTAACAATGAGATTTGCAGCATGGCTGCCACAATACAATGACATTCTACCAATGAGGGGTCAGCATGGCTGCTACAATACAATGACATTCTATCAATGAGGGGTCAGCATGGCTGCTACAATACAATGACATTCTATCAATGAGGGGTCAGCATGGCTGCTACAATACAATGACATTCTATCAATGAGGGGTCAGCATGGCTGCTACAATACAATGACATTCTATCAATGAGGGGTCAGCATGGCTGCTACAATACAATGACATTCTATCAATGAGGGGTCAACATGGCTGCTACAATACAATGACATTCTATCAATGAGGGGTCAACATGGCTGCTACAAAACAATGACATTCTATCAATGAGGGGTCAGCATGGCTGCTACAATACAATGACATTCTATCAATGAGGGGTCAACATGGCTACTACAATACAATGACATTCTATCAATGAGGGGTCAGCATGGCTGCTACAATACAATGACATTCTAACAATGAGGGGTCAACATGGCTGCTACAATACAATGACATTCTAGCAATGAGGGAGTCAGTATGGCTGCTACAATACAATGACATTCTAACAATGAGATTTGCAGCATGGCTGCTACAATACAATGACATTCTAACAATGAGGGAGTCAGCATGGCTGCTACAATACAATGACATTCTATCAATGAGGGGTCAGCATGGCTGCTACAATACAATGACATTCTAGCAATGAGGGAGTCAGTAAGGCTGCTACAGTACAATGCATTATTTGTAAAGATGGGTTTTAATGTTGCTGTGATTGCTCTAACTAGTTTTGTTGTCTCCTATGTCCTTCTTTGTCTAATTCTGTCCTAATTTCTTGTATCCCTCTCTGTAAAGCCTATTATAAAGTGCTATGTATTCACCCATTGCAAGTTTAGAACTAAGAAGTGTCACTAGCATGAATTTTTCAGTTGTCAGGAAACTTCTGCCAATAAACTGAACATTTATGTCAAATAGAAGTCCCAAACATATGCAGATATGTCATGTCTGCTAACATTTGAAGAAAATTGAAGCAGATTGGCAGGTTCATGCCACCAAAGTAAAGTTAAATATCAGTCTATTCCCTGGAACAGACAAGTTCAGTGTTTAAACTCAACTACCTTGTACTAAAAAGAACCTACCTTAAACTTTGGAGTAAGAAAATCCTGAAGAACTTGGTACTGCTGCATGACAAGAGGAACCGTTCTAGCAAAGAATATCACCTTCCTTGACAAGTTCACGTCTGATGACAGTGAAAACAACAAGACAAAAAGTATTCATATATTATTATTTTTGTTTATTTTCTTTCTCACAGCTGCAAAGCTTTTATTGTTTCTAAATGCAATATCTTATGATATCACACATCATCAAACTGACATATTACTTATTTTAGTGTTCTGTATTAGATTTGTAAAACCCATTTCATAATGTAAAGTTTAGTTCCAACCCACACCACAATATCCATTGCCAGACCAGGTAAATTGCAGAATGCCAATCTTATTGTGATCAGCAAGAAAGACTCTTCATCCTTCATACATTCCCCAACTTCATGCACTGTTATATCCATGATGTTCATAATGTCCCATTACCTCGTCGTGTTGGCCAACCGTGGCTTCTATTGCTACTGACTCTACATTACTCCCCTGTGACATCTATTGCTATTGTCCCTACATTACTCCCCTGTGACATCTATTGCTATTGTCCCTACATTACTCCCCTGTGACATCTATTGCTATTGTCTCTACATTACTCCCCTGTGACATCTATTGCTATTGTCCCTACATTACTCCCATGTGACATCTATTGCAATTGTCCCTACATTACTCCCATGTGACATCTATTGCTATTGTCTCTACATTACTCCCGTGTGACATCTATTGCTATTGTCCCTACATTACACCCATGTGACATTTATTGCTATTGTCACTACATTACTCCCATGTGACATCTATTGCTATGGTCTCTACATTACTCCTCTGTGGCTTCTATTGCTATTGTCTCTACATTACTCCCCTGTGACATATATTGCTATTGTCCCTACATTACTCCCCTGTGACATCTATTGCTATTTTCTCTACATTGCTCCCCTGTGACATCTATTGCTATTGTCTCTACATTACTCCCCTGTGGCTTCTATTGTTATTGTCTCTACATTACTCCCCTGTGGCTTCTATTGCTATTGTCTCTACATTACTCCCCTGTGGCTTCTATTGCTATTGTCTCTACATTACTCCCCTGTGACATCTATTGCTATTGTCCCTACATTACTCCCCTGTGACATCTATTGCTATTGTCTCTACATTACTCCCCTGTGACATCTATTGCTATTGTCCCTACATTACTCCCCTGTGACATCTATTGCTATTGTCCCTACATTACTCCCCTGTGGCTTCTATTGCTATTGTCTCTACATTACTCCCCTGTGGCTTCTATTGCTATTGTCCCTACATTACTCCCCTGTGACATCTATTGCTATTGTCCCTACATTACTCCCCAGTGACATCTATTGCTATTGTCTCTACATTACTCCCCTGTGACATCTATTGCTATTGTCCCTACATTACTCCCATGTGACATCTATTGCCTCTACATTACTCTCCTGTGGCTTCTATTGCTATTGTCTCTACATTACTCCCCTGTGGCTTCTATTGCTATTGTCTCTACATTACTCCCCTGTGACATCTATTGCTATTGTCTCTACATTACTCCCCTGTGACATCTATTGCTTTTGTCCCTACATTACTCCCCTGTGACATCTATTGCTATTGTCTCTACATTACTCTCCTGTGGCTTCTATTGCTATTGTTTCTACATTACTCCCCTGTGGCTTCTATTGCTATTGTCTCTACATTACTCCCCTGTGACATCTATTGCTATTGTCTCTACATTACTCCCCTGTGACATCTATTGCTATTGTCTCTACATTACTCCCCTGTGGCTTCTATTGCTATTGTCCCTACATTACTCCCCTGTGACATCTATTGCTATTGTCTCTACATTACTCCCCTGTGACATCTATTGCTATTGTCTCTACATTACTCCCCTGTGGCTTCTATTGCTATTGTCCCTACATTACTCCCCTGTGACACCTATTGCTATTGTCTCTACATTACTCCCCTGTGACATCTATTGCTATTGTCCCTACATTACTCCCCTGTGACATCTATTGCTATTGTCTCTACATTACTCCCCTGTGACATCTATTGCTATTGTCCCTACATTACTCCCCTGTGACATCTATTGCTATTGTCCCTACATTACTCCCCTGTGACATCTATTGCTATTGTCCCTACATTACTCCCCTGTGGCTTCTATTGCTATTGTCTCTACATTACTCCCCTGTGGCTTCTATTGCTATTGTCCCTACATTACTCCCCTGTGACATCTATTGCTATTGTCTCTACATTACTCCCCTGTGGCATCTATTGCTATTGTCTCTACATTACTCCCCTGTGGCTTCTATTGCTATTGTCCCTACATTACTCCCATGTGACATCTATTGCTATTGTCTCTACATTACTCCCCTGTGACATCTATTGCTATTGTCCCTACATTGCTCCCCTGTGGCCAATGTATTTCACTCTTCACAACATGATAGTGTGTATGAACCAGGTTTCCTCAATGTTCACATCTTGTAAGATGTCAGTAATTTTTGCTGATTCCTGGCATTCTAAGAAATTTTCTGTAACATTTAAGTTTAACAGTCTTGATTTTCTTTTTTAATGTTTGTGAAAAACGTGATGATTCACATATATTATGTTTCCAAATGAAAGGTGCATGGTCTACAACATATTTAAATTTTTGCTGGTGTTGTTATACATTGTTTGATATACACAGACAATAGATGTGGTGTTGTTATATATTGTTTGATATACACAGACAATAGATGTGGTGTTGTTATATATTGTTTGATATACACAGACAATAGATGTGGTGTTGTTATATATTGTTTGATATACACAGACAATAGATGTGGTGTTGTTATATATTGTTTGATATACACAGACAATAGATGTGGTGTTGTTATATATTGTTTGATATACACAGACAATAGATGTGGTGTTGTTATATATTGTTTGATATACACAGACAATAGATGTGGTGTTGTTATATATTGTTTGATACATACAGACAGATGTGGTGTTGTTATACATTGTTTGATACATACACAGACAATAGATGATCACAGTTGGTACTGGGGGTGGGGGGGGGGGGAGAGGAGTGAATCTCCATGGTGAAGTTGTTAAATAGCCTGCTTTATGCTCGGAAGAGATTATCCTGGGTAGCTCTGCCAGGAATACTAAATGGGTGTTATAACGTAAACAATATACGCTATGGAGATGACACAGTATTGGTGGAGGATAAAGCAAAATATCTACAACAATTGTTGGAAATTGTAGTAACAGAGAGTGCAATGAAAGGACTCTCCTTGATTATCAAGAAAACAGTAACAATTGTGATAATAAAGAAAAAGGTGACACCAAAATATCAAATGGCAATAGAAGGGGAAATTCTAAACCAAGTGGATAATTTTAAATACCATGGGGCAATTATAACATCAGATGGAAGATGCACAACAGAGATACAGAACAGAATAGGGCAAGTATAAGCTGCATTTCAGAAAATGAAAGGTATCTTATGTTATAAGTCTATATCATTGAATGTAAGAAAGAGAGTGCTGAAATGCTATATAGAACCAGTTTTGCTGTATGGCAGTGAATCTTGGAATGTAAATGAAAAAATTAGGAAGAACTTGGAAGCAACAGAGATGTGGTTCCTGAGACGAATGTTGCAAATTCCTTGGACTCCTAGAGTAACTTACAACGACTCCCGGAAAGAGGAAAATGAAACTAGAGCAGTATATTCAACAATATGAATGAGAGAAACAGTTGTTTTTTTTTTTTTTGGTCATGTGATGAGAATAGAGGCATTGGAGAACATCATGTCGACTGGAAATATCAAGGGGAAGAGAGGCAGGGACAGACCAAGAGAAATTATCCTGGATAGAATGAGACGGTGGCATGGAGGAATATTTTCAGCAGAGGTGATCCAGAACACCAAAGACTGAGATCTGTGGAGAGATACCTAGGCCAGCTGGCATGGCACTTGATGATGATTACCTCTGCCTTTCTATGTTCTTCATGATGATACTGCTGAAGATTTAGCTGTCACAACTTAATGGTGTGATAGTATGACAGTTCGTGCAGTTTTAAATGTCCTGTAATATTACATAACAGAACGTAAGAGAAACACAGAAGACATAATTCTGAAATAAACATACCAGATTGGTCTTGCAGATGTGTCAGGATGATGTGAACTGCCACCCAAGTTTTGCCACATCCTGTTGGAGCACATATAATTGTATTGATTCCCTTCAGTGCTGCTTCCGCCAGCTCTTTCTGATACTCTCTCAATTCAAACGTTGAAGTTTCTAGATAAATCCGGTGAGTTGTATATTACTTATTAGATCTCTAACATATCTATATGTAAACAGAAACATGCAAATGTCAACATTCTTTATGGTTATCTAACTATGTAAGCTGCATAAGATAGCCTCAAAATTATTGGTAAAATGCAACTCAAGAATTTGTACTTAATAGTTCTGGGAACAAATAAAACTGGCCAAATTATCAACAACAACAAATGACTGTCATACACATATATCGCTGAAAAATAAGCTCAATGGCAACAATGTACTGCCATACACATATATTTGTGAAGAACCAGGTAATGGTCAGGCCACAAGCTGGATTTATGGTGAGTGTCATGTTTAAAGTACTCTGGCTCAGATTTGCACTGGATTATCCAGCATGTGATTGTGTATGTGTGTGCAGTGTGTGAGTGAGTGTAGGCAGGCTCTCAGACAGACAGACAGACAGACAGACAGACAGACAGACAGACAGACAGACAACTCTGTCACAACAACTCTACACCAACAATTCTACATCAACAACTCTACACCAACAATTACACAACAACCCTACACAAAGATTTCACACCAACAACTCTATACCAAAAACTCTATACACCAACAATTATATACCATGTATGCGGGGATGTGTGTGTGGGAGATTATGTGTGGAGAGAGTGTGTGTACGGGGATGTATGTGGGGTTTGGGGGATGTGTGGATGGGGGATGTGTGTTTAGGATGTGTGTATGGGTGGGGGATTATGTGTGGGTAGGGAGATGTGTGTTGGTGGGGGTGTGTGTGGGGGTGATGATGTAGGTGTCAGTGAGAGATGTGCCAGTAGGTGGGTGTGTGGGGAGATGCATGGGTGGGTTAAGGGATGTATGGTGGGTGGGGATGTGTGGGTGGGTGAAGGGATGTGTGGTGGGTGCGAGTTGTGTGTTGGTAAGGATGTGTGTGTGTGGGTGGAGGTGTTTGGGTGGATGGTAGGAAGTGTGTGGGTGTTGGTGGGTGGGGGTTGTGTTGGTGGGTGGGGGAGGGGGGTTGTGTGGGTGGGTGGGGAATGTGTGTGTTCGGGTTGGTGAGGGATGTGTTGGTGAATGGGTGTGAGGGGGAGTGTGTAGGGGTGTGGATGGGGAAATGGGTGTGTGATGGGTGCGGTGGATGGGTGTGGGGATATGTGTGTGGGGGAAGTGTGGGTGGGTGGAAGATTATGTGTGGGTGGTGAGGGTGTTTGTGCATGTGTGTGGGGATGTGTGTGTGTGGGTGAAAAGATGTGTGTTTGGGTGGGGAGATGCGTGTGGGCAGGGGATGTGTGTGTGGGTGATGGATGGGTGTGTGGGTGAGGTGTCTGTGGGTGGGTGCGGGTTGTGTTGATTGGTGGGTGAAGTGTGTGTGTGGTGAGGAATGTGTGGTTGTGGGATGAATCTTTGGCTGGGTGGTTGGGGTGTGTGTGGATATGGGTGGGTGGGTGGGTGTGGGCTGGGTGTGTGGGTGAAAGATGTGTGTGGGAGGATGTGTGTTGATAGGGAAGGGTGGGTGGGTGAGTGTGTGAGTGGGTGTTGTGTGTGGGTGGGTGGGGGTGTGTATGGGTAGGTGTGTGGGTGGGGGTGTGTGTGGGTGGCTGGGCTCTATGGGTGGGAGATGTGTATGGTTGGGTGATGGTGTGTGTGTGGGTGGGGGTATGAGTGGGAGGGAGTGTGTGCGGGTGAGGGATGTGTGCAGGTGAGGGATGTGTGTGGGTGGGTGGAGGGTGTGTGTGTATGGTGGGTGATATGTGTCTTTGAGTGAGGTGTATGTGGGTGGGTGGAGATTGTGGGTGGGGGATGTGTGTGGGTGGGGATGTCTGTGGGTGGATGGGAGGGAATGTGTGTTGATGTGCGTGGGTGGTGGGTGGGTGGGTGGGTGGGGGATGTGTCTCACAACATGGTAATATGCATTGTTTATGTTTACATCATTCATTTGACAATTTGTTTTCTTATGTGAATGTATAAGGCACTATTGATGAATGAAAGATGAGTGATTGGAAGGGCCGAATGTAAGACGGGCCTGCGTGCCCAATTTGTAACCCTTTGAAAATGAAGTTGAATTGAATTGAATTGAAACCCAACAACTCTACACAAACACTTCACACCAACACTCTACACAAACACTTTATACCAACAACTCTACACAAACACTTTATACCAACAACTCTACACAAACACTTTATACCAACAACTCTACACAAACACTTTATACCAACAACTCTACACAAACACTTTACACCAACAACTCTACACAAACACTTTATACCAACAACTCTACACAAACACTTTATACCAACAACTCTACACAAACACTTTATACCAACAACTCTACACAAACACTTTATACCAACAACTCTACACAAACACTTTATACCAACAACTCTACACAAACACTTTATACCAACAACTCTACACAAACACTTCACACCAACAACTCTACACAAACACTTTATATCAACAACTCTACACAAGCACTTTATACCAACAACTCTACACAAACACTTTACACCAACAACTCTACACAAACACTTCACACCAACAACTCTACACAAACACTTCACACCAACAACTCTACACAAACACTTCACACCAACAACTCTACACAAACACTTCATACCAACAACTCTACACAAACACTTTATACCAACAACTCTACACAAACACTTCACACCAACAACTCTACACAAACGCTTCACACCAACAACTCTACACAAACGCTTCACACCAACAACTCTACACAAACACTTTATACCAACAACTCTACACAAACACTTTTTACCAACAACTCTACACAAACACTTTATACCAACAACTCTACACAAACACTTTATACCAACAACTCTACACAAACCACGAACACTTAACACCAACAACTCTACACAAACACTTCTATACCAACAACTCTACACAAACACTTTATACCAACAACTCTACACAAACACTTTATACCAACAACTATACACAAACACTTCACACCAACAACTCTACACAAACACTTCTATACCAACAACTCTACACAAACACTTCCATACCAACAACTCTACATAAACACTTCACACCAACAACTCTACACAAACACTTCTATACCAACAACTCTATACAAACACTTTATACCAACAACTCTACACAAACACTTCACACCAACAACTCTACACAAACACTTTATACCAACAACTCTACACAAACACTTTATACCAACAACTCTACACAAACACTTTACACCAACAACTCTACACAAACACTTTATACCAACAACTCTACACAAACACTTTATACCAACAACTCTTCACAAACACTTCACACCAACAACTCTACACAAACACTTCACACCAACAACTCTACACAAACACTTTATACCAACAACTCTACACAAACACTTTATACCAACAACTCTACACAAACACTTCACACCAACAACTCTACACAAACACTTCACACCAACAACTCTACACAAACACTTTATACCAACAACTCTACACAAACACTTCACACCAACAATTCTACACAAACACTTCACACCAACAACTCTACACAAAAACTTTATACCAACAACTCTACACAAACACTTTATACCAACAACTCTACACAAACACTTTATACCAACAACTCAACACAAACACTTTATACCAACAACTCTACACAAACACTTTATACCAACAACTCTACACAAACACTTCACACCAACAACTCTACACAAACACTTTATACCAACAACTCTACACAAACACTTCACACCAACAACTCTACACAAACACTTTATACCAACAACTCTACACAAACACTTCACACCAACAACTCTACACAAACACTTTATACCAACAACTCTACACAAACACTTTATACCAACAACTCTACACAAACACTTTATACCAACAACTCTACACAAACACTTTATACCAACAACTCTACACAAACACTTCTATACCAACAACTCTACACAAACACTTTATACCAACAACTCTACACAAACACTTCACACCAACAACTCTACACAAACACTTTATACCAACAACTCTACACAAACACTTTATACCAACAACTCTACACAAACACTTCACACCAACAACTCTACACAAACACTTTATACCAACAACTCTACACAAACACTTCACACCAACAACTCTACACAAACACTTCACACCAACAACTCTACACAAACACTTTATACCAACAACTCTACACAAACACTTTATACCAACAACTCTACACAAACACTTTATACCAACAACTCCACACAAACACTTTATACCAACAACTCTACACAAACACTTCTATACCAACAACTCTACACAAACACTTTATACCAACAACTCTACACAAACACTTCACACCAACAACTCTACACAAACACTTCACACCAACAACTCTACACAAACACTTTATACCAACAACTCTACACAAACACTTTATACCAACAACTCTACACAAACATTTTATACCAACAACTCTACACAAACACTTCACACCAACAACTCTACACAAACACTTTATACCAACAACTCTACACAAACACTTTATACCAACAACTCTACACAAACACTTTATACCAACAACTCTACACAAACATTTCACACAATCAAATCTAACACTAAAACTATCAGCACAAAGAGAATGACAAGTGTCAGTTGTTTCACGTTACCTTCAGGCTTTGTATCTTCATGTGTGAACTCACAATCTGGCAGATGCCAATTCTCATACGAAGTAATACAGGCAGGTTCCACATTTCCACTGTTAATCCACAATTGTACAGCAACTGAATTTGATTCCTGCTCAGACAGGAGAATTGTTTCCTCCACTCCTGGTCATGGAATAGAACAACAGTCAGTAACTGGTTCTATCCCTAGGTGTAGTCGGTATACATGTATTTTCATCTCCAACCCACTATTTCATCATCTGTAATTCGAACCTGCCCCTTTTAACACTGGGATGGAGACTGTAGATAATTTTTAAAAACCTACAAGCCATGGAGGAAGCATGACCCACCTGGAGACCCATATGTGCTGTGCTGAACCTTGACCCGGTGACATCCTGATGTGCCTTTACATAGACATGAAGGTCCAGGAGCGATTGTGTACACCCTACAGGTTTCTCAGGTTGGAGAGTGGAAGGAGGGCTCAACAACATAGTCCCATGGAGATTATATTCTGGTACCACATTAGGAAGATAGCCTCTACACCAGCCTCACTGCCACAGAGCAAGTGGTTTCAAGGACTTGGTTGTCCTGAATGCCAACACATTAGGCTTGGGATGATGAAGGCTTTGAGAGTATGCTCAACCAACCCACAATCTAACAACCACCAAACAATCAACAATCAGCCAACAAAATCCACTCTTCATATCATCATCATGATTAGCTGTCATGTTTCGCCATCTCGCATGATCACAAGAGTCGTGGATCAGCTCAGTGTTCTTGTCTCGACCATGCCATGTGGCTAAGCCATCCATATTTACTTCTCTGCCTTCCCTTTGCTCTTTTCACCTAAATCTTGCCAGTTGTCACCAAATTCTCTAATTTATTTATTCTTAAAATGTTCCAAAAAAATTTTGACTGTCTACGTCTAATTTCTCTAATCAGTTTACTGTTCTCATTTGCCTCCTGTCGGACTTGCTCATTAATTTTTCTGTCTGTCCAGGTATTCTTTGCATTTTCCTCAGAAACCACATTTCCACAACCATCAGATCTTTCTCAGCTTGTCTGCTCATTGTCCACGCCTCACATCCATACAAAAGTACAGGCTCTATGTAGTACCTCAACGCTCATTTTCTCATTGCAATTGACATTTTTTTTATTGGTCAGTATGTTTTCCATGGCAACAGTAGCCTTTAGAAAGATGAAAAACATACTGACCAATAAAAAGATGTCAATTGAAATGAGAAAAAGAGTGTTGAGATGCTACATAGAACCTGTACTTTTATATGGTTGTGAAGCTTGGACAATGAGCAGTCAGGCTGAAAAACATCTGATGGCTGTAGAAATGTGGTTCCTGAGGAAAATGCAAAGAATACCATGGACAGCCAGAAAGACCAATGAACAAGTTCTTCAAGAAACAAATTAAGATCGTAAACTGATTAGAGACATTAGACGCAGACAGTCGACATTTTTTGGGCATGTTATGAGAAGAAATGATCTGGAGAACTTGGTGAGAACTGGTAAGATCGAGGGGAACAGACCAAGGGGAAGACCTAGAAGCAAGTACCTGGATGGCTTGGCCTTGTAACATGGTCGAGACAGAAACACGGAGCTGATTCACGACTCTGTTGATCGAATGAGATGGCAGAACATGACCACCCACGCTTACCGGCATGGCACATGATGGATGGATGGATGTTTTCCATCTTGCAAAAGGCTACTTTTGCCATGGCTATTCTTGTTCTAATCTCTTCAAGGCATCTCCTATCGGATGTTATGACTGTTCCGAGATAGTTGTACCGGTTCACTTGTTTAAAATATTCACATTTACTTGTATATTACATTGTAGTATTTCCTTCTTCCTAGTGATGACCATAATCTGTGTCTTTTTACAATTTAATTCTAACCCTAGCTGTTCACTGTGTGCGACAACTGCATCTACTAAATTTTGCAGATCCTGTATCATCTGCATATCTAATGTTATTGATGGTATGTCCTCCAATGGTGATTCCTCTCCTATCTTTTAAATTTCCTTAAAAAATTTTCAATGTACAGGGAAAACAGATCTGGAGACATTATACATCCTTGTCGCACACCTCTCTTAATAGGTTGATATTTACCTACTTCATTATCAATTTTTAAACCATTCGTAGCTAATCTATTTTATTTACAACTCATAAATATTATTTGTATGTTTATAAATTGCTTATTGTGAACAAACAATTCAAAGTAGAATATATCATTGTTATACTTTAAGAATCATCAGGGTCACCATCATATGCTCTGCCAGCTGGTGTAGGCGACCATATGTCTCCACAGATCTCAGTCCCTGTGGTCATGGATCAGTCCTTTGATGATGTTCCTCCATACCCCCACACTACAGTCCATGCAGTTTCTCTCCACCTACCTCTTCCTCTTCTACAGCTGCTCTTTCCAGTCATCACTATGTTTTCAATGTCTCTCTTCTCATCACATGACCACAGAATGCCTCTCTTCTCATCACATGACCAAAGAATGCCTCTCTTCTCATCACAAGACCAAAGAATGCCTCTCTTCTCATCACATGACCACAGAATGCCTCTCTTCCCATCACATGATCACAGAATGCCTGTCTTCTCATCACATGACCAAAAAATGTCTCTCTTCTCATCACATGACCATGTTCCAAATGTTGCTGTTATGTTAGTTGGGGTGCAGAGTTGGGGTACATTCAACCTTGCATAAATACCCCAATTGCTCAGGCATTCATAACCTCTGCAGCAAAAGTCCAACTCCTGGCCTTCACGTGGCGGAACTGTTTTAACTAACAGGGGATGGGGTTGCATAATGATGTGGAAGTGTGAGGAGAGCAAGCAGAGGCCAAACCTAGCCAAGAGCTCCAGAAACATTGGCTCATCCCTCAGATACATTGGCTCATCCCTCAGAAACATTTTCTCCTTCCTAAGAAACATTGGCTCCTCCCTCATAAACATTGGTTCCTCACTCAGAAACATTGGCTCCTCCCCCAGAAACATTGGCTCCTCCCCCAGAAACATTGGCTCATCCCTCAGAAACATTGGCCCATCCCTCAGAAACATTGGCTCCTCCCCCAGAAACATTGGCTCCTCCCTCAGAAACATTGGCTCCTCCCTCAGAAACATTGGCTCCACCCTCAGAAACATTGGCTCCTCCCTCAGAAACACTGGCTCCTCCCCCATAAACATTGGCTCCTCCTCCATAAACATTGGCTCCTCCTTTAGAAACATTGACTCCTCCCTCAGAAACATTGGCTCCTCCCTCAAAACATTGGCTCCTCCCTCATAAACATTGACTCCTCCCCCATAAACATTGGCTCCTCCTTAAGAAACATTGAATTCTCCCTTAGAAACATTGGCTCCTCCTTCAGAAACATTGGCTCCTCCCTCAGAAACATCGGCTCCACCCTCAGAAACATTGTATCTTCACCAGAAACATTGGCTCCTCACTCAGAAACAATGGCTCCTCCCCCAGAAACATTGGCTCCACCATCATAAACATTGGCTCCTCCCCCAGAAACATTGGCTCCTCCCCCCAGAAACATCGGCTCCTCCCTCAGAAACATCAGCTCCTCCCTCAGAAACATTGTATCCTCACCAGAAACATTGGCTCCTCACCAGAAACATTGGCTCCTCCCTCAGAAACATTGGCTCCTCCCCCCAGAAACATCGGCTCCTCCCTCAGAACCATCAGCTCCTCCCTCAGAAACATTGTATCCTCACCAGAAACATTGGCTCCTCACCAGAAACATCGGCTCCTCCCCCCAGAAACATCGGCTCCTCCCTCAGAAACATCAGCTCCTCACTCAGAAACATTGTATCCTCACCAGAAACATTGGCTCCACCACCATAAACATTGGCTCCTCCCCCAGAAACATTGGCTCCTCCCCCCAGAAACATCGGCTCCTCCCTCAGAAACATCAGCTCCTCCCCCAGAAACATTGTATCCTCACCAGAAACATTGGCTCCTCACCAGAAACATTGGCTCCTCCCTCAGAAACATTGTATCCTCACCAGAAACATTGGCTCCACCCTCAGAAACATTGTATCCTCACCAGAAACATTGGCACCTTCCTCAGAAACATTGGCTCCTCCCCCAGAAACATTGGCTCCTCCCCCCAGAAACATCGGCTCCTCCCTCAGAAACATCAGCTCCACCCTCAGAAACATTGTATCTTCACCAGAAACATTGGCTCCTCACTCAGAAACAATGGCTCCTCCCCCAGAAACATTGGCTCCATCATCATAAACATTGGCTCCTCCCCCAGAAACATTGGCTCCTCCCCCCAGAAACATCGGCTCCTCCCTCAGAAACATCAGCTCCTCCCTCAGAAACATTGGCTCCTCACCAGAAACATTGGCTCCTCCCTCAGAAACATTGTATCCTCACCAGAAACATTGGCTCCACCCTCAGAAACATTGTATCCTCACCAGAAACATTGGCACCTTCCTCAGAAACATTGTATCCTCACCAGAAACATTGGCTCCTCCCTCAGAAACATTGTATCCTCACCAGAAACATTGGCACTTCCCTCAGAAACATGGGCAAACTACTTCATGTACATTGGCCTAGAACATCAACCAGTGGTTGATCACAAATCACATGCAACATTTTGTGTGTATGTATGCAGGCGCATATATATATATATCTATATCTATAAAACAAAGTGTATGTATGTAAATATGTAAATATGTATGTCCTTTATTTGTTCGCGAACGGCCCATCCGATTGAGATGAAATTTTCTACACACCTTCCTTTCATTCCAGAGCTGTCAACTGTCATAGTTTTTTTTTCTTCTTCCTCCTCCTCCCTCCTCCCCTCCCAAAATACGTACGTAAATATATGATGATGATGATGAAAGAATCCCCGAACCAAAACGCTAGGGAAAGGGAAGAAAATGACGTGACTACACAGAATCGTCACACGGCAATCATCATCATCAAGTGCCGTGCCGGCTGGCGTAGGCGTTCATGGCTCTCCGTAGATCTCAGTCTTTGGTTTTTTGGATCAACTCTGCTGCTGATATTCCTCCATGCCACGGCAATATCAATAACAATTCATCTTTTTATGTGTAAGGAAGTTATCTACAGTCATGTAGAAGGGAAGAACTAGACGAGTATGAATTCGGAATGGCGAACTCTCTCCTCCTCTCTTCTCCTCCCTCCTCCTCCCTCTACCTCCTCCCTCCACCCTCCTCCTCTTCTTCCTCCCTCTCATCCCTCTCCCGACTCCCTCCTCCTTCTCCCTCTTTCTTCTCCCTCTTCCTCTCCCCTCCTCCTCCATCCTCCTCCCCCTCCTCCCTCATCTTCCCTTCTCCTCCCTCTACCTCCTTATCCCTCCTCCTCCTCCTGCCTCCCTCCTCCTCCTCCTGCCTCCTTCTCCCTCATCATCCTCACTCCTCCTTCTCCCTTCTTCTCCCTCTTCCCTCTTCCTCCTCCTCCTACCTCTTCCCTCTACCTCCTCCTCCTCCCTTCTCCTCCTCCCTTTCCTTCCTCCTCCTCCCTCCATCTCCTCCTCCCCCTACCTCTTTCCTCCTCCCTCCTCCTCCTCTTCCACCTCCCTTTCCTTCCTCCCCTCCTCATTCTCCCTCCTTCCTCCTCCTCCTTCCTTCTTCTCCCTCTGCCTCCTCCCTCCTCCTATCCCCTCCTCCTCCCTCCTCCCTCCTTCTCCTCCTCTCCCCTCCTCCTCCTCCTACCCTCTTCCTCTTTCCCTCCTCCCTCTCCCTCCTCCTCCTCCCTCTTCCTCCTTCCTCCTCCTCCCTCTTCCTCCCTCTCCCTCCTCCATCCTCCTCCTCCCTCTTCCTCCTCCTTCTTCCTCCTCCTTCCTTCTCCTCCCTCCTCCTCCCTCTTCCTCCTCCTCC